>VUYV01000265.1:0-207162 GCA_008711295.1 Anarhynchus alexandrinus
CAGCGAAGCTGAAAAAATGCAACCGCAGCAGGGCTGCGGGGAGGGCAGAATGGTGCCTCATCCCAGCGCAGTTGCATCTCCGCAAGGTCCGGAGTAGGTTTGGGCATGCTTCCAGGACGTGCAGCTGTGTCACAAAACCATCCCTGCCCTGTAGACTGGCTCTGCACCGTTCCTTCCCCAAGTTGTGCTTTTTTTAAGGTGCTTTTTCCCAAATATTTCTTCTTCAGAGGAGCCTCTGACTTCTCATCCTGGCCTTTCCCTGCCCTTTGACCACTTCCTGAGGCACTGGGGGCTTCAGCTTCAGAAAGGACCTGCTGGCCTTGGACATGGGGCCATAAACGTGTGGGTTGGCCACGTGGAGAGCTTTTTGGAGCCCCCTCCTCATGGCTTGCAGGGAAAAAACCTCACCATGGTACATCCCAAGTCACCCCTCAGCCTGCTAATGCCTTTCCTTTGCCTTGCAGAATTCCTGGCGGTGGGATTGTCATCGGTGCGGCGGCCGCGTGGCTACTACCTCCCGGCCACGCTCCAGTCCCTCTTCATGCAGTCAACAGAGGAGGAGCTGCAGGAGATGGTGGTGGTGGTGCACTTGGCTGATGCAGACCCCGCATGGAACGTGCGTGTGGCCACCGACATCGCCCGCAAGTTTGCTCACCACATCCTCCTGGGCCGGCTCCTGCTTATCCACGCTCCCCATGAGTTTTACCCCACTCTCGAGGGCCTCAAGAGAAACTACAATGACCCAGAGGAGCGGGTGAAGTTCAGGTCCAAGCAGAATGTGGACTATGCCTTCCTCCTCGCCTTTGCTGCCAACCTCTCCTCCTACTACTTGATGATTGAGGATGATGTGTGGTGCGCCAAGTCCTTCTTGACGGCCATCCGCAAGGCGCTGGCTTCCCGGGAAGGCTCCAACTGGGCCACGCTTGAGTTCTCCAAGCTGGGCTACATTGGTAAGCTCTACCGCTCCAGCGACCTTCCTCGCCTGGCTCGCTTCCTCCTCCTCTTCTACCAGGAGATGCCCTGCGACTGGCTGCTGGTCCACTTCCGCCTCCTCCTCACCCAGAAGGATGTCATCCGCTTCAAGCCCTCCCTCTTCCAGCACATGGGCCTCTACTCCTCCTTCCAGGGCACCATCAACCGGCTGGAGGATGATGAGTTCCAGAGTGATGCCTTGGACCTTCCGGACAACCCACCAGCGACCTTGTTCACCAGCATGTCCATCTTCGAGAACTACGAGCCCCTCAAGGCTTATAGCACAGCAGAGGGGTATTTTTGGGGGAAAGACCCAGCAGCCGGCAGCGTCTTCTCCATTGTCTTCCAGCAGCCGGCCCATGTCACGCGTGTCCGGGTGCGCACGGGCTCTGAGGAGCGCCGAGGTGATTTCCTGCACGCCGGGGTGCTGGAGCTGGGCCGGCACCGGCAGGCCAGTGGCCGGGGCTGCTCTGCCTACACCACCGTGGGCACCTTCGAGAAGGGGACCTTCGAGCGACGGGGGCTGGAGAGGGGCGTGCCTGGCCCCGTGGAGTGCGTGAGGATCCGGGTAACCCGGGACCAGAACGAGTGGCTCATCATCCAGAGCATCGACATCTGGACCACGGAAGGCACCTGAGCAGAGGCACGGCGGGTTGCCAAAGCGGCTGCATTTTGTACTAAGAGTTCCTTTATTTTTCTCACTCCCTTTTTTGATAGGCAGTTAAATTATTGACCCCTGCTGGCGCGGCCGCCTGTCTCCGGAGGGATGGCGGGCGCTGCTGTGGGACGTGGAGGGGGCCGGGAGCGGGACCCACCAGGCCCTGCCTGCTCCGGGGATGCTCCGGCAAGCAACGCAGGGGGTGCGGGAAGAGCAGAGGCTTGGGAATTTCAGGTTGGGCAACAGAAAGCATTTCCTCCCAGGGAGGATGGTGTACAGGACGAAGCTAATCAGCTAATTAACAAACCAAATAATTAACCAGGCAGTGGCATTTTTTGCAACCTCTCCCCACCACTCCTTCCCCATCTGAGTTTTCCAACCCACTGACTCCTGATTTCTAACCTGTAGGGTTTTTTTCCTGTCCTGTCCCATTTCCAAGCTGTCCCTGGGAGGGGCCAAGGGAAGATACGGGGGTGCTGCTCACCAAACCCCTCGCCCTCCAGCATGAGAGCCGCAGGGGGCCGGTCGCTGGGAGCAGGACCCCCACCACTGGTGACCACTGATGTCCCGGTGCTGATCAGAGGGGCACCGGCCACCAGATGGACCCATCGCACCAGCTCAGTCCCTGCACGACCGCCATGGCAGCTCTCACCCGTCCACCGCTTGCGTTCAGACCCATCACATAGATTTTCCCCCTCTCTGGGTGTCGCAGTTCCCAGGGATCACACCCCGAGTCCAAGAGGGATTCACAGCGAGAGGGAAGGACAGGGAAGATGGGGTTTCTTAAAAGGGGAGAAAGGTCCAACGATTGACCACCATGGAACAAGGATGGGTAAAGGAAAACGTGACCTTAGTATAACATGAAGCTCTGGGTACTTTTTAGCCCGGTGAGGTGCTGAAGGGTGACTGGGGAACGCGCCGGCTGCACGCACAAAGCCCCCAAAAAGCTTCTGTTCAGATTTGTCTGGGACGATCGGCTTGGAGGGCTGGCTCCTGCTAGGCAGCGCGATCACCAGCTGCCGGCACTAGTACGCAAGGCGGCAACCGGCACCTCTCCCGCTCAGGCTTTTAGCAACAATTGCTCAGCTTTGAACGAAGAAGGAGGAATTCTGATCCGCTCGGCCTTCCTGCAAGACAGCCCGGAGCAGTCTGTCACTCACTTGGGCTGCGCTGGTTTGCCGCTGTTTTAAGCCCGGCTCTCCTGCAGCAGGACAGTCGCCCTTCGAGCACAGGCAGGCACAAACCGGTGCCAGGGGACACACCTGCAGTGCCGAAAAAAACCCAAGTGCCGTAACCACGGCTCAGCCTCGAGGTCCTGCCTCAACTCACCTGCTGGGCACTGGAAGGCAGTCTGGAGAGCAGCCGCTCGGCGCTGGGAGCCCCAGACCTGGCGCGACGGGACTTTTCCCTGAAAAAAAAGCCAGCCATGTGATAGATCTTTGTCTGCATTTAATACAGAGATGCTACATGATAAACTCCAGCGCTTTCCTGACATTATCAGTGTTCTCAGTGGGATCAATATACACATTGCAGAATCACTCCAGTTTCCTCCACACAGCCTGAGCACAGTCAGAGCTCTCGGAGTGTTTTGAGTAGCACAAGTGTCCCCTTTCCAGGCCCCAAGACCCGGACAAGTGCTTACAGGGCTCCAGTAGAGCCTTCGCCCCACTTCTCTTGGACACAAATGCCCCTGACCACACTGTGAGAGCACGTGGGGTTACTAACGTGGGTACAAACGGAAAGCTTTCTCCCCAGTATGCTTTTAACCACTGCTAAAGCAGGAAAAGATATAAATGTAAATCCACCTTCTACCTGTTGGTCTCTTACTTGTGAATGTACTAATCAGTTCTGTGATACTCACCTGCACAGAAACAAGCCACAACCTGTTACACTGGTGTAAATCTGGACAAAGTCCACTGAATATAGAGTGGAAATCTGCTCAGTTTACACCAGGGTAAGCACAAGCAGCAGCTGACCCCTGGCAGGGAAACCCCTCCTCCTCCTCCTCATGCGATGCACTCGTCTCAGCACTACGACGCCCAATTAACATCGGTGCAGACTGGAGGAGGAGGAGGCTTCTTCATCCTGGAGGAGCGCCACATAATTTATCCCACATAAAAATTATCCCACTATTTTTATCCCAGGAAGACTCAGCCAGCTTCCAACGTTCTGTACCGAGACCCCGGTCTCTGATGCGGGGGTGGGCTGACGGAGACTTCAGTCCCAGCGAGTGGTGCCCGCAGGGTCCAGCCAAGCACAGCGCACTGGAGCTGCAGCCCCGGCTCGCGTCAGCCCGTGAAGCGGGGCAGCAGCGCTGCATACGACCGACCATTTACATGCAGCCACGGGGCTAACGATCAGCGCAGATCTCGGCCAGGCAAGGGTTTGAGGAGCCTCCGGGCTGAGAGGTAAAGGGCAAGGGGACAAAACCAGAGGCAAGCGTTTTGGTCTGCTTCTCTCTATGAAGACGGTAAATCAGAGAGGGTTAGAGCTTTCAGTCAAACACCACGGGTGTCCCGAAGGATGATGTGCTGTCTGTCTCCACCAGCAGAGCTACCCCGTCTCTTGGGAAGTGGTGCTGCATAGCTCAGCAAAGATCTAGCTCAGCATCTTGTGGCGGTCGAAAACTGTCTTCCTCTGCTCCTGCACCTGGCGCTTCCAGCGCTGCTGGGCCCCCTCCACCCTCTCCAGCACCGTGTTGGCTCTAGCGCCAGATGGGGTGGGGGCTGCGGCCAAGGAGCGAGCATCCTGCAATGGAAAGAAACAGCGAAAAAGATCAAGACATGCCCAGCCCCAGCAGAGAAGGCGGCAGCTCAACCCTGGGAGAAATTTCAACTAGAAGAGCAATGCAAGGCTTGAGTTGTCCTGACAAAGAACCTCATTTTCAGAGGTCCTCAACACCAGCCCTGTAACTCCAGCTGGCAAGCTTGCACTTGGGGACCACCCGTGGTAAAGTCACAGGCCACAAATAGGAAGTCCCCTGCACTAAGGGGGGAACTGCACTAAGTCTAAACCTCTGCTGGAACTCCACTGCTTGAGTCTGCGAGGAGCTGCACTGCTAAAGCAAACTGCATCACCCCACTGAAACTGGGCCAACAATTTCTGTTGTCCTCAGCACACTAGCTTACACAGTAGCTGCTCATCTGTTTCTCAGATGATGCTGCAGGACTTCCGTCCAGCCCTGCTGTTCAGATTGCTCCAACCAACCACACGTACACTGCAGTAATGTCAGAAGTCCCCTTGGATGGGGATCCATCATAGCACACAAACACCAAAGCAATTACAAGGCCTATCCCAAAGAGTTTGCAGTCCAGCACGCTGGAGTAAGATAAACCTCGCCTAATATCAGGCATTTACAGCGTGCACCTAGATCTAAATCTGAATTATTCCTGTGGAGCAAAAGCATACTTTTAGGATACAATTCATCTCCTCCTGCAGGACCTCCTTTTTTCAGCAGAGGGAGGTAATGAACAGACTGCACATCAGAGCAGCTACTCCTCACTTACATCAGTGTATGAAAGGATTGGGCCAAATCGTTTATATTTACAACAAAATATAAACAGGAAAATCTGATCCAGTGGTTTTCTCAGAGACTAGGGAAGGACAGTATCTTCAAACCCTGCAGCTTCCCCTCTCAAAGTGCGACTGAGCATCCAGAGTCAGTAATTGCTAGGGAAGGCCTCCTCATGAGTCTCCTCCCAGCAGTCAGGGCAACGCTCGAGCAGAGCTCTGGGACTTCACGGAGGGAAGGAACTCCGCTCCAGGAGAGAGCTCTGCCCCACTAAACTGCACAAGTCTCAACTAAGAAAGCCACCGGGAAAGCTGTATCACAGAGCCACACGCTGCACTAACAGGCAGCAAATCTTGGACAGCCCTTGCATCCCTCAAACAGAGCGTGAGCTGCAGATGCAATCCAGCATGAGAGCTAATCACTGTGCACGCAGCCGCTCCGCTCCTCCACACTAGCCATCAGCTCTGCCTCCAACGCTTCCTCTCGGAGAGACCATCCCCATCTCAGTCTCCTGGATTTCCCTGCAAGGGAAGGGAAGCCTCAGGGGAAGAAGAAAAGATTTACAAGCCAGGGTGCTCTTGTTCTGAAATCCCCCTTGGAACCATGCCCGATCATTCCCCCTAAAGCAGCGCCTCTCTCCCAGCTGTTGTACACTGGATGATGAAATTGCATGGATTTCATGCAGCAAGATATTTTTTCTCCCATAAAATCTGTGTGTGTGTGTGTGTGTGTGTGTGTGTGAGAGAGAGAGAGAGAGAGAGAGAGAGACAGGCTCTCTTTGATGCTGGGTCCTAATCTTCTTGCCCAAGATGTCGTATGCCAATGTCCCCCAAAAAGATGGGATCTGAGTGAAATTCTGCTCTGAGGAGAAGCACAAGGAACAAGAGCCTGGATACAACAGGCCCAGCCCCAGAGTAGGGTCAAACAACAGCACCTCAGAGGCCGTTCTTTTAAGTATCTAGAAAAGATTTCAGCACACATTTCAGCAAATAATTAAACCTGTCCTTCCCTGGAAGCTCACCACCAAATAACTACACCGAGGACACAGCACAAGCAGGAACCATTTGACTTTTGGTTTCATCTAGACAGACAAACCAAATTCAGGCCACTTGGTAAAAAGCCACCCCCTGCCCCAGAGGACAGGTCTCATTTTGGGCTCGTAAAACAAACTTGTACTTTGAATATTTCCCTGTGCTTCAGCATGGTCTGCACAGATTTGTGCCCAAATGTTTACCTGTGGTAAGTGCTCAAAAAGCAACAGTGCTGGTCCCACACTGGACCAAAAGAGACAAGCACGAGGTCACTGTTTCCCTGTCAGCCATTCTCTTGCCATCCCACCACCCTGTCTCCACCATCACCACAGCCACCCACGTGCACCCTGCACGCACCAGCAGCAGTCTCACCTCATTCTCCTCCTCATTGTGCAGGGGCTGGGTATAAGCATCTGGCTTTCGGATCAGAGGGTCCACCAGCACAAGGAAAGCCATGTAAAGCAGCAGTGCTCCCACCACAGACAAGTAAATGATGATGATCACCTGCAGTTAAGCGGAAAAGGATCAACAGTGTAGATAAGAAGCACCACAGAGGCCAGGAAGCTCCCTTCACAGCTGCCTCTGATGTTTGATCTCTTCCCTCATTCTAATTTTGCTCACTAAAAAGTCTCTTGCACTTGCAGGAAGGCCAATGAGACGTTAAGTGACATAACTGCTTAAACTGTGCTGATTTTCTCTGTGCTGTGCCAATTTAGAACATGCACTGCATGTGAAAGGAGACCAACAAGATGGGTCCCTGGTCAGAGGTGCTTGGCACCGTCACACATCCTCAGCAAGAAGACTGGGCTCCCGTGCAGCCTGCTCCTCGCTGCCAGGAGCCCTCCTGGCTTGGACACGGTGCCCCTGGCACAACCACCGTGTACTAGCTGTGATAGTCTTATTTTGCCTTTCTGGACTCTTCTCCAGGAACCCACCAGTGTAGCAGTGTCTGGGATGGCGTGCTGTGGGAAGGAGAAGGAGTCAGCCACAGGGAGCAGACCCACAATTACCTTGATGGTGGTGGTGCTGCGCTCCTCGTACTTGCATTCGCACAGCAGGCAGTAGGCCTCCACGTCATTCCCTGGCACCGGCATCGGCTCCACAACGTGCAGGCAGTTGCTGCAACACAAAGAAACCAAAATCAACAACAGGACAAGGTGAAACCAATGTCTTGTGGAAGGAGGCCGGGGTGACCTTTTCTGTGTCCCAGCTTTCCCATCAGGCTGATAACACCAATCAGGTTTTAAGAGTTCTCCTCACAGCTCAGCTAGCCCAAAGTTCCTGGGACACACTATCCAAGTGCCTTCTGCAAGGATCCAGTCCAGGTGAAAGGGACTGGGGGACACACGCTATATCTGCTGAGAGCGGTGGCTTAAGAAATCATGCCTCCAGATTCCTCAATCTCTGTTCAAAAAATGGCCCTCACCTGGGTTGAACAGCACCTACCAAAACAGCTTCCTCCACAAATGTACAGGCATGGAATTACTTCCTTAGCACCGGCTAGAAACTCTGGAGCATTGGCTTTCACGTATCGACCCCTCAGGCTTCAACCTGCAACTCACCAGTCCTTCTGCGACACATTCTTGTTGTAAATGTGCCCACTGATGTTCCGGTACGGGGGACAGATGCACTTGCAGCGGATGTCCTCCGAGCTCTGCCAAAGCAAGAGGAGATGTCACTAGTGAGTGAACACATGCGTACAGTTCTGCTGGCCTCACTGCCCGGGGGGTGGGAAAATGCAAAACATTCTCTAAGAGAGAGAGAGGACTTTACACCATGTCTCTTCTTCCTGCACTGCTTCTTTCACATCAATAACTTCACAGTTTTAAAATGCCTTGAGCACCTCTGCTCCAGACATCAGGCACTTTTCAAACAAATTTTAAAATGCAAACTCCAAAACACCGCAGAGGCCACTGTCACGTACATTCACAGCTCCGCATACGATAAATACACATCTGCTAAGCAGTCCTTATTTTGCAAACTTCCACAGAAAAAACATTGCTTCTATGCCATTTTTGTTTCTGTTGTACCACACAGACAGTTCAGTGTGTGTGTGAGAAGCTGTTCACTCACCTTGCTGGCTTGTGCTGGAGGAGAAAGGATGCAGCACAGCAGCGCAATCAGCAGCACGGAGCTCGCACACTTCTGGGTGCACTGAGCAAACATCATGGAAGCCTAAGGAAACAAAAATTCCCATCCAGGATAGTGGATCTCAGCTGAATGCAGCCAGAAAGAGTTAGTTTGAGCTTTCTTTTTTGGCCCACTTGCCTCTATTTTGCCCAAGTACAAACTTAGCCCTGAATCAAGGCTGATGCCAGTCAGAAAGTCCTGGAAACACTTTACACAGATCCCAAGAAACACTCCCATCAAAAAAGCTTCCACCATCTAGAGTCACACATCCAAACTACCACAGTCCTGCAAAAAATATTGCTGGCTTCTTTACAATTTGACTTCTGTAACTCCACATAACCTCCTGTTACTCTCTTACTATTGCACAGCTCTGCAACAGTTATTTTGCTGCTGACAGTTTTGCCCAGTAAAAGATACAGAACCAGGAAAACCATGGACCATGAGCAAGCTAAATGAGTGCACTGGGGCCTCACTACTGTACTGTATAATAAATGTTAAATCATTCATCTCCTGATACTCGAAATCTTGCTTCTGAAGGGGTCAGTGTATTTTCATGAGCCACGAACTATGGCAAGGGGGTGGAATATTTACTGATTCCTAAACCTCCTTTACCCCAAGATACCTGTTCAGCAAAATCCTGATTTTTAAAAATTATTTGCTAGCTTTGCTAGCTTGGTGAATTCATTATATGCTTCTTGCTCCCTATGCATAAAGTTGTTCTAGAGATGTGTGTTTGCACAAATCCAAGAGAATATGAGTTAATTTTCTTTGCAACAAAAAGCAGAGTTAATCTCAGCAAGGCTGGCATTCACACTCAGCAGGCTTGGAGACAAGAGGCACAGCAGGCTTCGTGGTGCCACCTTGGGGAGAGCTCTGAAAAGCCACTTCAGCACAGCTTTATTCAGGGAAGGTAATTTACACCTTCATTAATCAGCTCCATAGGGCACATGTAATCCCACAGCTAACTCCAGGTACTTATACTCTATTACCTAACATAATTCCATTAGTATTTACATCACTGGAAAATTCTATCACCGTGTGCTTTATCTTATGTCAACACTCTAAAAATTAATGTAACTAATTCTTCTTCTACTTTATGGATTACAAACACCAAGTTCCTCTCTTCTTTATTTAAACAAAACACCAGCCACTTCTGACCAGCTGACCTGCCAAAACCCATGAAAATGCATTCCAGTCCTATCAGGTTATTGCAGGATTTCTTAACCCTTTGCACCCCCATTAGCAGAAACCTCCTCAAACAATAGTTCTTTCTTTGGAGACACCCTTGCATATCAGGGTTTTAGTCATACATGAACTGGCATTTTTGATGAAGAGCTTAGCTGAGCTGCACAGTGCATATTCCCCATTGTAAGTGGTTTTGGATGACTACATGTTGGAATTTTTAACTCAACAACGGAGAACGTATCTGGAATTTAGTTTTGACCTGCTCAACTAAATTCAGGTAATCTGAACAACTCATAACTGTCATTTTTAACAAAAGGATGGGAAAACATGTGATCTATTATACCACGCTTACCAGCAAGAAAATAAAAACTTGGAATGACACCTACACAGCGTCCACCCATCACGAACTGTAAAACGCCAGGGGCCTCACAAAGGGCAATTTACCTGCAGTCCTTTCCCAGTCTGACAGCGTATGTTCCAAGGGGCACTTGCACACATGCCTTACAGCTATTGTTTTCCAGACAATCAGCCAAGCTTACAGCTGCCTAAAACCACCTGGACCTGGACCAAAAACCCCACAGCCCTGTGAATGACCGTGGAGGAGCGGGACTGGTCACAGAGGGACTCACGTGCGGTTATGGTCTCAGAGGGACTCACATGCGGTTCAGGTCTCGGGGGTCGTGACTGCGGGGCGAGGCAGCTCCCAGGCATGACCCCCCCAGAGGAGGCCCTGCCGCCACCCGCCCCGTGCCCCTTCCCCCTGGCAGCACCCCCAATGCACTCATCACCTCCACCGTCACCCGGAGCCCTTCCAAGACTAAGCCTACGGCGGCTCCGACACCTTGCCCGCCCCCTCCCCGCCCCGGATCTGGGCTCCAACCACCCCGGCACCCGCTCGGACCCGCGGTCCCACGCCAGGAGCAAGGAGCGGGCCTTCCCCCGGCGGCGACCCCTCAGCTCCCGCCGATGCCGGGCCCTGCGGGGTTCCCACACCTCAGCTCCGCCCCGCTCCAGGGGCCCGGCCTCCCGGGATGCCTCCAGGCCGCCATCCACCCCCGAACTACCGACCACCGGGCTCCCCCACAGCCCCGCCCCGGCGAGACCCCTCACGGCCCGGGCCCTGGAGGGCAGCGAACGGAACGGGCCGGGCCCGGCCCCCCCTCAGGCCGCCCCCAGCGCCGCCCCCCCCGGCCCTACCTGCGGCGAGACACCGGCGAGGGACGCTGCCCACCCCCGGCCCCGGCCCCTGCAAGTCCCGCCCCCTCACCGGTCCCTGCGCGCCCATTGGTTGCGGAAGGTGAAACCCAGTGACAGGCAGTACCCGCGGCCAGTCGGAAGGCAGGTCGCCCCGCCGAGTCCTGAGGCGCGGGTCCGCACCCCCTTCCCCCCCCTCAGAGATGAGGGGACGGGACGGCGGCAGCCGGCGGTCATCGGCCCCGAGGCCTCGGGAGTGCCCGGGCGGCATCCCTGTCTCCGGGAGGTGTTAGGAGGACCAGGCCTAGGGCAGGCCAGGCTGCCCCGTCCTGGGGCTGAGCCCCGGGAGAGCCCCGTTCTCCCTCAGAGCAGCGGGCTCTGCCTGCCGGCCCTGCTCCCCTCGGCCGGCCTCGCGTCATTCTCACCAAAAGCGTTGCTGCGTCCATCAAAGGGGAAGACGCGGGCTGCAGCAGTGCCCTTGGTTATGTTTTTTGGTTGATGTGTGATAAATGATAAATGGCATTCGTGATCCTCTAGGCTCACAGGTCTGCAATCAATCTCTCGTATGAGAAACCAATGACTCATTTTTGCTTCATCGGTGTGCCAACAAGAATGTCGTGCTTTTCCATGGCTGCGGGGTCTTGCGATTGCCCAAAGAGGACGTTTCTGAGATGTGGCTTTAGAAGCATCTCGGTTTTGCTCTGGTTTCTGTGGCCGCTCCCTCAACTTCAGGTGTGCAAATGACCTCGGCCTCGGCCCTGCTCCTCGCAGGGCCCCGGGCAGCTCCGCTCGGCGGCCACGCGGGTCGATCCCTTCTCCGCTCGCTCCGGTGTTTTGCTGATTTACCTCAGCTCTATGTCTGTGGTGCCGGATCAAGTCAGGATCTAATTCTCTTTCAGGTAAAAAACTTCCATTGATGGAAGGGGGTTGGGGGGAAGAGACCCAAACCTCTGGTTTTACTTCTTGAAACGTTGCGGTTGGTGGGCACAAGGTTTTCTCCAGGCAGGGTGAGGCCTCTCAGGGCTGTGTCCGTGTCTGGCGATGGGGCCGCTCCATGCAGCACTGCGGCCCCTTCTCGCCTCGGTGGCAGGAACCCATCTGCAACCAACGCTGTGTGGAGCCATGGCCCATCGTGGGAGGGGTGTTTGCGGTCCTGACAGAGTTTCCTTCTTTGGTGAAAATAAAAATGGGAAGACTAAGGTGAGATGCATTCAGCCAGAAATATGTCTGAATCAGAGGGGAATGTCTGTCTGGCATAGAAAGTTTTAAACTTTTTAGAAAGGAGTAAATTGATTGAGACTACTTGTTTGTAGAATGTATCGATTGATGCCTTATTGGCATCACGGGGATGTGGTGGGAAGGCTCCTGTGACTGGAGTGTTGGAATGGAAGGATACAGGCTCTTCAGGAAGAACAGGCAGGGGAGACGAGGAGGGGGTGTTGCCCTGTATGTCAATGACCAGCTGGAGCACGTGGAGCTCCACCTGGGATGGATGAGGAGCCAAGTGAGAGCTTATGGGTCAGGATTAAAGGGAGGGCAGGGACAGGTGATGTTACAGTGGGTGTCTGCTGCAGGTGACCCAACTAGGAAGACTGAGCAGATGAGGCCCTCTATAGACAGAGAGGCGCAGCCTCATGTTCACAAGCCTTGGCTCTCATGGGGCACTTCAACCGCCCTGATATCTGCTGGAGGAACAACAGAGCAAGGCATAAGCAATCCAGGACGTTCCTGAAATGCGTTGATGATAACTTCCTTTTCCAAGTGATAGAGGAGTCAATGAGAAGAGGTGTCATGCTGGACCTTGTCCTCACCATCAGGAAGGGGCTGGTGGGCAACGTGAAGCTCAAGGGCAGCTTTGGCTGCAGCAGCCATGAGATGGTGGAGTTCAAGATCCTTAGGGCAGCGAGGAGGGTGCACAGCAAGTTCGCTACCCTGGACTTCAGGAGAGCAGACTTGTGCCTGTTCAGGAATCTGCTTGGCAGGGTACTATGGGATAAAGCCCTGGAGGGAAGAGGGGCCCAAGAAAGTTGGTTAATATTCAAGGATCACCTCCTCCAAGCTCATGAGCGATGCATCCCAACAAAGAGGAAGTTGGGAAAATGCCAGGAGCCCTGCATAGATGAACAAGGAGCTCCTGGAGAGGCTCAAACTCAAAAAGGAAGCCTACAGAGGGTGGAAGCAAGGACAGGTAGGCTGGGAGGAATACAGAGAAATAGTCTGAGCTGCTAGGGATCAGGTTAGGAAAGCTAAAGCACAGATAGAATTAAATCTGGCTAGGGACATCAAGGGCAACAAGAAAAGCTTCCATAGGTATGTCGGTGACAAAAGGAAGATTAGGGAAAATGCAGGCCCTCTCTGGAAGGAAGTGAGAGACCTGGCCACCCGGGATATGGAGAAGGCTGAGGTACTCAATGACTTTTTTGCCTGGTTGGGCAAAAAACCTTCGCTGGTAAGGGCTCTAACCACACCACCCAAGTCGCAGAAGGCAAAGGCAGGAACTGGGAGAATGAGGGACCACCCACTGTAGGAGAAGACCAGGTTTGAGACCATCTAAGGAACCAGAATATGCACAAGTCCATGGCACCTGATGAGATGCGTCCATGGGTCCTGAGGGAACGGGAGGATGAAGTTGCTAAGCCACTATCTGTCATATTTAAGAAGTTGTGGCTGTCTGGTGAAGTCCCCACTGACTGGAAAAGGGGAAACATAACACTCATTTTTAAAAAGGAAAAAAAGGAAGACCCAGGGAACTACAGGCCTGTCAGTCTCACCTCTGTGCCCAGTAAGATGATGGAGCACATCCTCCTGAAAACTATGCTAAGGCATATGGAAAATAAGGAGGTGATTGGTGACAGCCAACATGGCTTCATAAGGGCAAATCGCTCCTGACAGCCTTCTATGATGGAGTTACAGCATTGGTGGATAAGGGGAGAGCAACTGATGTCACTTGCGCAAAGCATTTGACACTGTCCCACACGACATCCTGGTCTCTAAACTGGAGATGTGGACTTGATGGATGGAGCACTCAGTAGAGAAGGAATTGGCTGGATGGTCGCAGTCAAAGAGTTACAGTCAACAACTCGATGTCCAAGCGGCAACCAGTGATGGGTGGCATTCCTCAGGGGTTGGTACTGGGACTGGCACTGTTTAACATCTTTGTTGGTGACATGGACAGTGGGATTAAGTGCATCCTCAGTAAGTTTGCTGATGACACCAAGCTGTGTGGAGCGGTCGACACACTGGAGGGAGGGGATGCCATCCAGAGGGATGTGGACGGGCCGAAGAGGTGGCCTGTGCAAACCTCATGAAGTTCAACCAGGCCAAGTGCAAGGTCCTGCACGTGGGCCAGGGCAATCCCGTGCTGGGCGTAGAATGGGTTGAGAGCAGCCCCGAGGAGAGGGACTCGGGGGTGTTGGTGGGTGAGAAGCTCAACATGAGCCAGCAATGTGCGCTGGCAGCCCAGAAAGCCAAGCCCAGGCTGCATCCCCAGCAGTGTGGCCAGCAGAGCGAGGGGGGGGATTCTGCCCCTCTGCTCCGCTCTGGAGACACCCCCCTGCAGTGCTGCCTCCAGCTCTGGAGCCCCCAACATCAGAAGGACACGGACCTGTTGGAGCGGGGCCAGAGGAGGCCACAAAGATGCTGCGAGGGCTGGAGCCCCTCTGCTGGGAGGACAGGCTGAGAGAGTTGGGGGTGTTCAGCCTGGAGAAGAGAAGGCTCCAGGGAGACCTCAGAGCCCCTTCCGGTCCCTAAAGGGGCTTACAGAAAAGATGGGGAGGGACTCTTGATCAGGGAGTGGAGCGATAGGATGAGGAGAAACTGTTTTAAATGTAGGGAGGTTTAGATTAGATATTAGGAAGAAATTCTCTCCTGTGAGGGTGGTGAGCCCCTGGCGCAGATTGCCCAGAGAAGCTATGGCTGCCCCATCCCTGGAGGTGTTCAAGGCCAGGTTGGACGGGGCTTGGAGCAACCTGGGCTGGTGGGAGGTGTCCCTGCCCAGGGCAGGGGGTGGGACTGGATGGTCTTTAAGGTTCCTTTCAACTCTAACCGTTCTATGATTCTATAACTGTGGAGACTGACAGCCCTTAAAATGTCCCACGCTGCTCTATGCACCCAGGTGTGGGAATTACTGATATAAAAGTATTTTATCACCTCATTGCTGTAATGTGTAAAATCCTGACCCTGCCACGGCTGCGTTCCCCCCACACTTAGCTGGAGTCTGTTATGGGACCATGGCCTACGTCAGCTGGGCTGATCCAAGGAAATATTCCATGGGAATAATCCTGGGGATTAGATGCACGAGGGACTTGTAATTCCTTCCTCCTACTCCAGTATTGCCAAGCGGAAGAACCTCTTTGCTGCTAACTCGCCGCTCTCACTTCAGAGCAGAACCTTAGGCTTGGCTGCGGGACTCTGTCAATGTCGTGAAATTACTGTGTTTTTGCAGGTTTAAAAGCCGGATGACCACAGGGATTTTATGTTACCAACTTTCCCAGCACGATTGGTGAGGAGGTATTTTTATCTTCTCTGACATGCCTGTTGTCACAGCAATCTGTTTTTCTGTGTTCTTTTGCAGCCCAAAGGTACATATCTCTGCTTCTCATGGGGCTGGAGTAAGCTGGCAAGACACCTGGAGGAAGCAGCCTGAGCTGGTGACAAGACACTGAGCAATAAATCCCCTTGAAGTAAGTAAAGGAGCGGCCCAGGCAGCTGAGACACCGAGTACAGGGATCAGTTTTTTTAGGTGAGTGCCTCTAAGACAGACCCACCAAATACAAGATGAGCTTGAAAGTTGCGTTTCAGTTTCAAGTCCCTTTTTCAGGAGGCTGGTTTCTGACGCCTTGGAAGGGAGGGTTAACTGTGTGTGAGTTTCCTTCATAGTGATGGGAGGGATCTCACACATAACACCTCCAGGAGTCTGTTTTCTGTTCCCTTTCTTGCTGGCTTTCCCCCTGCCCAGCAGTCTTTTTGTCTGTCCCAGGTGACTCAGACGCATTGGGCTCAGTTATCTTCTGGATGTCATCCCCGTTGCTGTGTTTAAAGCCCAGCAGCAGTGGAAAAAGAGAGAGTTTGGCTGGAGGGAGCAGGATTTGCTGCTTTATTTCTCTCTACCTGTTGCTCAGCCTTGTCCTCATTCACAAGTGCACCACTATATGGGTCCAACAGATGTGGTCACGTTTTCTGAATTTCTTGGTGTGCTGAACGCAGGTCCCTTCAAAAATCCAGCTCCAATAGTGGGTCCTGAGCCCTTAGAGATCTTGCCCTGGATTCTGAGCAATTTGGGTTGATGATAGCTGCTGAAACTGGCCTGCAGAGGTCTGTGAGTTGCACGGTGGTCTGGCAAGAGGCTTCATTGTACTTTGGAGACTGCAGGGTTAGCAATGACTTTGTGGGGATATTCATTCCTGATTTCTGCCTCTCACTTTGTTGGCAGCAGACAGGTGAGAGAGGTGCCTCAGAGGAGCTTACTGTAGGCAGTGTCCTGGAAATAGAGGCCAAACACAGTTCATCTGGCGTGGAGGGAGAGAGAATGGGAGATCAGCATAGGAAACAAAGAAACAAATATGTAAAAGAGGGGAAATGCATCAGGTGTCACTGTTAACGCCCTGAACTCTTCCCTTACTGATGTAATTAGTCCTTACTGGTATTCATGGTGTCAGCTTTTGAAGGACAGGTGGCATTTTTGTTAATGTGACCAGTGGCTAAGGACACACAAGAACAGATTGTCCTTGTTCTTTCTGGAAACGGGTGATAGCAACTACGCTGTAAACCTTCTTCCGGCACAATGATGGGGTCACATCAGCTGCCAGATATTTAAAGGGCAATTTACTTTAAATTGTAAACAAACAGATTGACTTGTAAATATCCTAGAGATACATCCTACCATTATAAAAGGCATCCTATAATTCAGGGAGAAGACACTTCATTCTTCACCTGCAGCAAAATGATCTGGTCTTTGTATTAAGCATGAAATGAAATTTGCTCACAAAATGCTTTCAGAATTGAAAACTGACAAGAGATGGTGCAAGGGTGCTTGGGCATAGGGCCAACCTCCTTGGGCTCTCTCTTCCTTGCGTGGGATGGTTGATTACACCAAGGAATAGCAAGTCTCTCTTTTGCTGTCAGCTCTCTTACAAGTCCAAGGAAGTGGCTTCTGGTGACATGCCTCAGTTTCCTTAATCAAATGATACGCGGCAGTGCTATAGGGTTTCTGTGAATGTGACTGAAGAACTTGTGAGGGTCACAAGAACTGCTTGTAAGGTTGTGTTAAGATCTCAGCATGAAAGACCTGATGATCTTAAAAAGATGTGTAGAAGCCTTGTAGGGATTTCTGAGCCTATGTTAATGAAGAAACATTGTCAATCATAGGCAGGAGCAGCTGGTGTGTGCGTGGGGGTTGACAGAAGATGTGGCTTTCCCAGCATGCTGGACTCTGATAACCCAGGAGATACAGTGTCAGTATGTGTCCTTTGGTCATGCACAGACAGCCGGGCGTTGTGAAGAACCCTCTGTCAAGCATGACCTCCCATGGGATGAATGGTGTAGAGAACAATCATTAGTGTAACAGCCATGAAAGTATAAATCTGGACCATGGAATTTGGTGGTGGGTCTCATAGCTCACAGCTGTGCAGCAATTGCTCACTCGCACCTTGAAGGGCGATGGTGAGGAGGCTCTTAGCGTTGGCGGCAGGGTGTCTCTGGGGCAGCGAGGGGGAAACAACCCAGACATGGCTTATGTCCCAACGGGCTTGACTCATGCTTCTCCACCTTATTTGTATTTACCTGTTTTGTAGGCTGCTTCTGCCCCTAGATTGGAAACCATTTCCACTCTAAATCATTCACAGGCCTTGTCCAAGTTCACCCAAGCCCCTTGCAGTGCTAAGACCAGAAGAGAGAGCTGCTACACTCCAGGGCAGTGCTGTAGCCGCTGGTCCACACTGCTTCCCTCTGCTTGAATTCAGTAAAGAACAAGCAAATAACGGAGGCCTTGTTAGAGGGGAAGGGAATTCTCTGTGGCCAGAAGCATTTTTCAAGAGCCGATGCTCTCTCCTGGAGCCTGTGAGCCTGCGTGGTGATGCAGCTCTACTGTGAACCACACAGGAGCTTGAGAAGTGGCCTCATCTGCTGGAGCTGTCCTCTGAAGGGGCAGGGGAATGCACTCTTATGGAGTTGGGGCAGATAGAGACTTTGCAGAGCCAGACATATAACTGTTTTTTCATCTTCTAAGACACCAGTGTAGAGCACTGCCTACAGAGGCGGCGCTTACAGCACATTGGGTGTATAGATAGCTGTGAAGCATCAGTGGCACCCTTCCTGCTATCCTCCCACTAATGTGTGTGTGATGCGGGGGAAGAAAGGAAGGAGTAAAACCAGGCTGGGTGTGATGGATCATGTTTGGGAGACTGAGCAGCTGTGGCCTCTAGTGAGAGTCCTCTGCTGTTTGGTTGCTTTGCACCCATCTCTGCACTGCATGGGCTTCCCTGTAAGTCTCCTCCTGACTTGGCAGAGACACACTGAAGTTGGCACTCTTTTCTGTGACACCTAGTTCAGGCAAAAATAAGTTTCTTCCAAGATTTTTGATGGAATGGCATGAAACACTGGAACATTTAGGCCTAAGTGTATTCTTGGCATCAGGCCTGCTGTGGCTCGGTTTTACCTTCTAAGGTCATGCTCCTGCTGGGCTGCAGTCATCCCAGCCCACCTCATGGTGTCATCTGCTCCTGTAAACTTTGTCAGCTAAGAGCTATTGAGCTGGGCTGATAGGGATCTGTCCTTCAGGTTCAGCATGGGGGAAGATACTTCACGTGAGACCAAGGAAGTCTTTCCTGCCAGACGTCACTGCTTTGGGGACAGTTTAAAGCCAAGTCCTCGTGGTTTGGAAGGGTTGCTTGGCGCTGTTTTGGGAGCAGCCGTATTGGACCAGGTGTCTCGGCCCTCTTCCAACTTACACAGCTGGGGTTTTGTTTCCCTAAAAATTCCCAAGTCTCAACTGGATATGGGATTCATCGTCTTCTGACCTGCTATGCTGAGCCACTGCTGAACAGCTGCTCTGTTTTGGAAAGGGTGAAGTGATTTCTGTGGAGCCCCCTGGGCAGGATGAATTTCCAGTGTGTGAAAGGGCTGGTGGGACTGGGAGGGGGCTGTGGTTATAGGATCCCATCTGTATTTGGCTCCCTTAGAGCAGGCTGCTCTCCAGAAATGTTAGTAGCAACTTCGAGAAATTATTCAGTTGCATTTGGAGGAGGTAATTTTCAGTGTAAGTAAAGTGTATGCTCAGTTCCTCTGACAACGAAGAGAATGCAAAAATGTTAGTAAGTGAGCAAGTTCCCTCTGTGGAACTCAAATGCTGTGCCTTCTCCACTGTGCCACCAGCTTTTAATTTGGGAGTCCCCAGATGGGCCATTCCTACATATCCATCAACGTGGATGGGGGTTTTGCCTCTCATTTCATGGCTGAGCCTCAAGGAGGTGAGCAATAGAGGCTCCAGCTGCAGTAGCTTGTCATCTTCTGTGTGGACCAGCACCAGAGAGGGCTGTCTCCTTGGAAAAGGTACAGGGAGTGATACTAAGCCTTTTATTTCTATATAACTTGGAGGAATTCAAATGTAAGCCAGAAGAGCAAGCACTGACATGCAGGTGGGAAGCTCCTGAAGGCTCCCCGTATTACACTGATCACTTTACTACCAGTGCATAAGTACACCTATATGGCATTACATCAGAGAGCCAAATAGCCTGCTTCTCTCTTTGTGTAGTAGCGATGCGTAGGGCAGGGTACAAGAGCCGTGCTAGTGTACAAGGATTCACTGCCCTGTTTGCCTCGCAGGTCCATCTGTCTGTGTCGTAGGAACTTCCTGAACCAAAGACCATGGGCTCATTTTAGCATTTAATAGCTGCTTGATGATCTTTCCTCGGAGAATAGGAGTGTAGGCCTAATCCACTGTTGTCTCTGCAGCTTTTGTTATCAGCTGTAGTGGAGGACATATATTTATGATCAATTATAGTGACATATTACAGACACATGATGTCACCCCAGCTGTGCTGAAATGAACCCAAACTGTTGTATTTCCAGCTGGGGGACTCCTGTCTGTGAGGGATTGCTAGTGGTGTGGGATTTCCCTGTACGTGATCTTTTCGGGTCAGACTTGCTCCCCAGAAGGCAGTGATGCTTTTGTTAGAAAATATTCCATCCTGTCTAAATTAATCTTTTTGTTGCTAATCTTGGAGGTAATAAGATAGCAGTGTGGCAGGCAGTGCTCTCATCACACATGTAGGTTGTATTAAAAATAGACTTTAAAAAATAATTTCTTGGGCCCTTTTAAAATGATCCTGGACCTTTGTCAAGAGAGCTCCATGCTTTTCCTCCCCCAGCATTCCTCTATCCTTGGAATCCTGCTTCCCTTACGTCTTTTCGGTTAGCCTTGCTTGCTGCTGTAGATATTATTTCTCATATTATATTTCACGTTCCCCCTCTCCATGTCCCAGTGCAGCCACTGAACAGGACAATCCCTCGTCCCAGTCTCAGCAGGATGGGAGGGGATAACGTTGCTGACAGAAGACTATACGAGGCAATTAACAGCTTTTACCAGCAATCAGACACTGATTGGAAAGCAGCTTATTTTGTACTTGTCAAAGAGCCATTCCGTACTTGTCAAAGAGCCTTCTGCTTGGAAGGGAAGACAAAAGAGGGCTTGGGCAAAGAAGCTGCTCTGCACTACTGCTGCAGTAGCTTTCTGCTCGGTCAGGATTTTTTTTCAAGTGTAGGTTCCAAGGGGTATTTTTTGACAGGAGTGGCCTGTGCAAATGTGACACACCACCAGTTAATGCTCCCATGTCACTGAGACCTGTGCTGGATTGTTCTGGGCTTCTGGCTCTGTGTAACAAATGGTCCCATGAGCAGTAGGAGCGAGTCAAAACTCATGTTTCCCTCCATGGCTTTTTTGGGCCTGGTGAAAAAGGAGTATGTAATGCAGAGCAAGATTCAGCCTCTGGCTGTAGGAGTAAAGAATGTCTGTGGAGGGAGGTACTTGCCCTTTCTATGGAAACCTGTGTGATCTGCATTGCTGGGACTTGGAAACCACTGAGAGCAGCTTTTGTGCAGAGAGACAGGGATGGGGGCTGCTGTGTCAGGTGTTTGATGCAACACTGGAAGATACTGGTAGGTTACTGAAAGGTGCTGCTAGGTAGGTAGTGGTATCCTGCTTCAGAACGCACTGGCAGTGATGGGAAGGCTGGCACCATCAGTGAGCGCTGCACCGGGCATCCCAATCACCTCCTGAACCTCGCCATCAGCTCAGCATAGTCTGCTGCAGGGATGTGGGGTCTCCGCCGGAGCTTTGCTGCAGGTGTTGGTGCAGTGGGGACCTGTGCTCCTGAGGTGACAGGAGAGCTGGAGAAATGCCCAGAGCCAGTCTGCTCTGGAGGGAGCACTGAATTGATTAGTGATCTGCCAGACAGTTCCAGCCTTGCAGGGTCGGGCCTCTACTGCCTAGTGCCGTGTTGTTTACTTACCACTAACTCCCTCCAAAGGTATGCCCTAGCCTAACAGATATCTAGCGGGTGGCAGTGTACATCCCCCATTCCTCTCCCAGTTGGCCCTATTTATAGATTTCAAATGTTGGCAGGTAGGGGAAGTGAGACATGTGAAGAATGAGGGACTGTCACCGAGAAGGCAGGGATATTTATCTGAGTTAATGAAACTTCTTGTCATTGCACAGTATTAGGAACTCTGCACATGTGTTGTGGATCATCATTTCCAGGGCATTGGTGGGCTTGTTATTCAGGACAGAGCAAACAAAACATTGTTAGAGTGGGAAGAGGGATTTCTACCTGAATAAATTATACCCAGTTATCACCACCTGGATGGCAGTCACACGCCAGGAAATTTCTCCTGAGGGCTAAAATAACATCTCACCCTTTATATTTCAACAGCCTGATCTCCGAAAGCAGTATCGTTTGTCTTCTCTATGCACACAGTGCAAGCTGAGGGAAAGCCCACTCAGCTGCAAGTGAGAAGAGCTGAAATCTCTCCCTGGTGATTTAAAGGCAGTGGAGGGTGTCTCCATTATTGCCCCCGTTCCTTATTTTGTCTTATGTACAGAAAGCTGCTGCTGGTGACATGCGGTTGCTCAGCAGGAACCTTTGCTGCTTGCTGTTCAGTGCTGGGTTCCTCCAGACTCTTGGAGGAGGGCCCTCGGTGTGCTGTGAGCCCCCCTTAGATCTCTATCGGTCTTCTTCCTCAAGTACAACAGAAATAGGGAAAATTCTCCTGAAAACTGATCTTGCTGCAATAAGCAGATTTCACAGTCCCTTCTCAGTCTTGATATCTCTTTCCTTGTTGGGGAATACTCGTGACTGGTGATACAGGGATGGCCAGGTAGTCCATCGGAGTGGTGGCCAGGTCTGCAGGGTGTCCCACTGGCAGGGATTACCACTGCATTCACAAAAAACAGCTTGTACTGGTGCAGAGAGCTGAGATCCTGTAAAACCACTGCCATTTTTTCTGCTTGCTCCCATGACAGAGCTCTAGCCTGCCAAAAATACCTTAGCGGTTACAGCTCTAGAAAAGTTCAGGCTTGGACTAGAGAATTCTGAAGTCCCTTCCCTTCTGTGATTCTATGTTTTATGACACAAACATGATTTGAAGCATTGCACGGGGACCAGTGACCAGCATAACACCACTCCATAGATGTCTTTTCCAGAAGGGATTTATTTCAAACCCAAAGCAGCTACTACTTAAGTGTCTCTGCAGACTCATCTCCTGTTTGCCCAAAAGCAATCTCATACCCCTCACACCAGACAGACAGCGGTAAGGTGGGCACACACACCTTGAACACTCGCAACCCAGGCAACCCACAGCCCGAGCGGTCCCAAACAGTGCTACCACTTCTTCCTGGGCCACCTCCATCACAGCTGCCGATGACAGTCCATCTGCTTCTGCTGGCTGAAGGTGTTCTCTTGCTCCTCAAGACCCAGGAGGCATCTACCACAATTTAGAGAGCCAGGGCTGGAGCAACAAAGAAGCTGGAAAAGAAAGGGACTTCATTTCATTATCTTTTCTTCTCCTTTGACAAATATTTCAGTGCAGATGCTGAGTACCTTTTAATTCTCATTAATTTGCCTGTGTGTGCCATTTCTTCCAAAGTCAGTCCCTTTTTGGGGGTCCTTAGGTCTCTCTGCAGGGCAGAAGAGCCAGATTCTGTGTGTGTACAGTCCTGTTCTAGGGCAGAGAAATGAATTTATTCACCTTCCTCAAAGGGCTGGTGAAATACCTTGGTGCTGGTCACTCATCTGAGCGTGACCAGGAGGTGGAAGGAGCCAGCTGGCGGGATGTTAATGGCAGGACTAGTTTCTTCTCTGAAGAGGCCAAAGAAACATGGCAACAGATCAAACCAGGGATCCGTGTTCTCCAGGGTCTCACCTCTCCCAGTACCCAGAGCAGTGGCCATCATTCTGCATGTTCCTGGAGGAGAGGTTGCCCTGACCTCCAAGCTCTTCCTTTCTTTTGGGCAAGCCCTGCAGGGCGGTAATCCCCATCCACCCATTAGGCCCAGCCCCTTGGAGATCCTGTTCAGGTCACCCTCTGTATGCCGCCCAAACAAGCTGCCAAAAGCTGCAGTCACATGTATGAAGATAGAGGGCAGTGCTAAGGAGCGCTACATCAGGGAAGGTGGGTTCATGCTTCCCCTGAGACCTTTTTTTCTGAGAGTGATAGTGCCAAAAGCTCAAAGGGGCTCTCAGACCTGACTGGACAGTGGGTGGCTGCAGCAGAAGCCGTCTTTGTAAAAGTCTATTGAGCCTATGTGATCCAGAGTGTTGAAGGGACAGTATACATGTAGCATTTTATCCCGAATTGCTCTCTTGCAGAGGAACATTTCACTAACCAGAAAATCAGACCCTCTTCTCTGTGTGCTGGTTTAGGTGCTGGCAGCTGAGCCTGCCAGGACGGCAGATGCGGAGACGGTGGTTAGAGCTTCGGCCAGGCTCAGCTTTCCTCCTCCAAATGAGGCCGTAACGGCGGTGGTGGGCAGACAGAGCAAAAGGGCTCTGAGGAAGCAGAGGGCAGAGCGGGTGTGTGCCCCTTCTCTGCAGCCTTCTCCCGCTGCAGAGGTGTTTATCCTAATGACAAGTGCTGTGGTCCTTTCATAACTGCTGCATTAGCAGAAGATCAAATAGCACTTAATGGGAGCAGTCTCGCTCATGAAGTATGATTGAAAAGGTCACCGAGGTGGAAGGCAAAATATTTGCAGCAGGCTGACATAAGCCTTGGCTTCTGATTGACAACAGGTGTATATTTTATGGGCTGCCCTCCCCATACAGCATTTTTGCTGCCCTCCCCTCCTTCCATGTATTGGCTCAGTGTTTTGTGGCGGCGCCATGGAGCATCAGTGGGTGGCAGACAGGGGGAATACAGCCCGGCCACAGAATTCAGGGAAAAGGTGATTTGAGGCCAAGTGTTGGCTTCTGAATTAGCGAAAGCGAGGGAGTCGGGCGATGTGTAAACAAAGCCTTCTTGTGAAACGGCTCCAAGCTGAATTGAGAGGTTGATTATGGCTGGGCTCTTCACTTTAGTGGTACAATAAATAGTTTTATTCCTCAAGGCTACTGATTTTGCTGGGTTTTGTCTCTCCCTTCTGCTGGCTCTATGGTGGGTTTGCTGAAATGAGGTTGCTGGGTCTCAGCCAACCTACGTTTTGAACACCTCCAGTTTGTCCAAGCCAACTGAAATCTTACTACTGCCCCTGGCAAGCCCGTCCCTGAAGTCATGGACACATATTGATTGCTTTGCATGTCTCCTCACCCTACTCTCTTGCTGCTTTTGGTGTCCCATCTGTCTTATATGGTTTCATTTGGGAGAATGCAGGGTATTCAATCCAGGCCAAGTTGCTGATGACAAGCTAATTAAAGATCTAGCAAGAGAGGAGTAGCCTAATGAGGGAGAAGTGGGAGGAAGGGCAGTTTGCCAGGACTGTGTTGTGACACTCTCTCTTAGTGGAGCTAATTGTGTGTTGTAATTGATGGTTCAAGGGAGCTATTCACCACAGAGACTGTAGGGCAGAGCAACAGAGACCTCTTTTGCTGGTGTGTTCTGAAAGGCTGTGATGGGATCGCAACTTCCCAGGTCCAGTTCTTCCTCTATGATGCCAAGTAAATAGCTTTAACATGGAGTTGTGCTGTGTTACACTGTTGTCATAGGTGATCTGGAAAGTATGCTACGGCCCTGTCAGTGGAGACAAAAAGCCTAAAGCAGGAATGACATCTTCTCCGGACTACTAGTGGACATGCTGAAGGTCATGTGCTACCCAGCAGCCCTGATCACGAGCCAGTTCACCTTCCTGTAGTGTACAGTCCACAGAGAACAGCAGTCAGCGTGCAAGGGAGGTGGATTCTGGCACTGGCTGGAGTGGATGCTCTGCTGGATCATTTCATTAGGAACGTGCGTGCTGGGAACTCGTGGGGTAACGTGGGCTTGGCCCAGCCCATACTCGCAGGGAGTCAGCGGCAAAGGGCCAAGTTACAGCAGTGTGCTGGCCGTGAGGCTGCTGACAGAGCCACATAGCAGGACACTGGTCTCAGTGCCCCACCCTGTGTCTGCTTCTCCCACTTCATCCAAATAAGTCAAAGCAAGGCAATTCTTCACCTCCGGGGGATGCTGGAGTGTGAGGAAAAGCTAATTTATGAGTATGAAGAGACTTTTATTTGGTTTTGCTCCCTGGCTACTGTTTCCATCATGAATTTCTTTTTGGAATGGTGGCACTGAGACTCCTTTGATTCACAACCGAATTAGTCGGTGCATCTTGCCAAACATGGAGAAGTCAATCAGAGAGCCTCTGGATGCTCTCTGTAGCTCTGAAGGGCACTGTGGACTGGAGAATGGTCGTGTCAGGTCTTGTGTGTTTTGTCCTAAAGTCTGAAGAGATATTTTTTTCTAGTACTTGCATCAGGAATGCTGATTTTTCATGTTAAAAAAAATATCATGCAATAGCGCTGTGTTTCCCACCTCCTCAGGGAACAGTCTGAGGATTCGTGGTCCAGCAAAATGTTCTTAAACAAAAGGCGCAGTACAAGTACTGTTGTTGTTGTAGCAGTTATGTTTGGCACAGGCCTCTGCCAGGGAGATCTATTTGCAGAGAGAGCTCCTGCCCTTGAAGCCAAGTGCCCAGGGGTGTCAGTAGGTGCATACAGCCACATTCACACTGTCCTCCCTGCAGCTGTGACCTCTCCTCACAGCTTCTAAAATTCCTCTCACCAGGGGGTTATTTCCTTATTATTGACAGCTGTTTGGACAGACAGATGCGGTGACCACTTACAGAGCCACTAGGACTGAAAGCTTTTATATCAAGAGGTGTTAAAACTGGCCGTGTGTAATTTATAGTCTGCAGCAGGGGACTCAGCCCACTAGACAGAGCATGCTGGAGCATTAGGTCTGCTGTCAGCTCAATTGTCAGCCGGATGCCAAAGGAGGTGGAGTGGATACCCTTTGGGTCACAGCTTTCCGCATTCTTGATCACAAGTCAGCAGAGTCATGAACCCTAAGACAACTGTTGTGATTCTTAGGCCCTGAACCACTCAGCAGGTCCCAATGAAATACTGTCATGCGAACATGTACACAAAATGCGCACACACACACGTACACACCAAATGATGGAAGAATCATCACTATGACTGGCAGAGGAGAAGACAGACAGACAAAAGTGGTATCTCTTTCTGGATGAAATACCAGTCTGTGATTTCTACCTAAAGGATGTGGATTCAAGCCAAGCCCACGTTACCCTGTGAGTTCCCAGCTAGCTAGCAGGTAAGAATTGGGCCCTCCTGTTCTAAGGGCTTCGCTGGCAGGGATGTTGGTAGCGCTTAAGGCTTGTGTAATGCTGTTTGGTTAGTTCAAATGAGTGCACTGTCTTTCTGAAGGCTTTCTTCATTGCCCTACTGCTGGCCCGATACATGGGTGCCCTATCATGCAGTGCACAAAGTTCACTATA
Source organism: Anarhynchus alexandrinus (assembly GCA_008711295.1). NCBI lineage: Eukaryota > Metazoa > Chordata > Aves > Charadriiformes > Charadriidae > Anarhynchus > Anarhynchus alexandrinus. The sequence continues at coordinate 26,658 of VUYV01000265.1, forward strand.
GTTTGGCTATTGAAAGAGAATGCCCAAGGGTAGGGACAACAAATTGCCAGAATAACTGTACAGCAAGTCACTCCCCACTGGCATTTACTGCAGCCAAGAGTTTCTGAGTTCAGTGTCTCCTGGCCATTTGTCCTCCCAGACGTCGTTCCTGACCTTAGAAAAGACCTCTGCATTTGAGTGGCAGAAAGTTGTGTCACAGAGTTCCCATTATAAAATAAATAAATCTATGCTAACTCTGTCAGATACTCCACCTTATTATTCTAGCTAGGAGGCTGTGTTAGCCAGATCTGATGGTTAAAAATCTCCTGGTATTCCTCTTTATGGTCAGTTGTTTCCATTTGTCCTTCTGTCACCTTGTCCTCCCTTTTAATATTTACCTTTGTAAGATATTTAATAGTTTTTTCCCCCATGTCTCTTTTGTTGGGCTGCACAAACTAAACTTATTCACTCTTTTTTAATACAGCTTGCCCTCCACTACCTTGAGCAGCTCATGATGCCATGTCCATACTTCTTCCTACTTGAGCAAATCGTTCTGGAATATGGACAAACAGCAGTGTTCCCCGTATTCTAGTGGAGGCCTCAAAAGTTGAGTTCAAAAGCTGGCACTGATATTTTTCTAGCAGCAATATTTTATCAGCTTGTGCTGGAATTGCACTTGGAGTTTTCCTTCCACTGCTCTCAGCAATTTCCATTTCTATATCCTCTGTTCTCAAGTCAGCTTTGTCCTCATCACTATCACCATTTTATTTAAAACTAAGGATTCACCACATTCTCACCCTCTCAACAGTGCAGAGTGAGCCCATTTCATCTTTTTTTTTTTGGCTAGATTTTTTCACTGTTTGTTTTAAAGAATTTGTACAATCCTGCTTAGGTTGCTATTTGTCAGTTCTTAGTTGATCACAGCACATCTTGATTTTGAAAACATACCACGTTGGAAAAACCTAGTAAAACATCCTTTTTCAAACTTGTCAGGACAAAAAACCTGACAGAATCTGCAGGTGTGAAAAGGATGTGAAAGGAGTACACCAGGAAATTAAGGTCATAGCATACACCCCCCCACCACCCCCCCCAGTATTTTATATACATTTGTGTTCAGAGTGGGGGTCCCTACACTGTCATTTGTGAGTTTCTCCACTGGAGTCTGTCTCAGACTGAAGTCTCAGAAAGTTATAGACTGTATAGATGAAATTAAACCATCAGATTTCAAGGACCAGATAGATGAAAACCTGCCTCAATGTAGGGATGAAGTAGCTGAACTACTGTCTTACACTTAAAATTTACTCCTTCAATAAGCTAGAACTTCCCAGTTATTAACAATAACATATCAAACTGCAGCAGGTCAGCAATTATTCACAGATCCTTAATGACAGACTTCATGGCAGGCAAAACCATTAGAAGATAAATGTTGCTGGGAATCCTAAATCCCTGACTCTGGCATGCTGAGGTTTGGAAGCTTCCACTCCAACCTGCCTTATGGGGGATGGTTTGTCAAGGTGGTTTTTGGCTCTCAGAAGTTCTATTTTCTGCAGTACTTGCCATTCTTTCTTCATGGTCACGCCTTTGCTGATGTGCAGTGTCACTCCACCTTCATCTTGATCTTCATTGTATCCATGATTGCTACCTCCTTTTAGCCCTTTATCCATTTCCACATTTTTTAACAAAGCAAGTTCCTTCAGTTTTGCCCTAGTACTTGTGCACAGAAACTTAATTTGACCATCTCATGTTTACTGACTAAAATTAGCACAATCATTCTACTTGCTATAATTGCTATTTTGACAAATTTCATTAACTTCAGTTTTATTTTTCATCCTTCTTCATCCTTTTGCCCACTGATAACCTTTATCCTTCACTTGGTCCTTTTTTTTTGCTAGACTTTCCATGTTCTGAGTCAAACCTTGAGCTCAAGAAATTAACAATTTTGAGGGTAGATTCCTCTTCAAAACTAGATCAGGTTGATTAGGGTCTTATCCAGTAAAATTTTTAATATCTCCGAGGATGGAGATATTAAATATACTAATATATATTAAATAGCCCAGAGAGATACTGTCTGGGTTGTTGTTCCAGTGTTTGACCACTCTTACAATTTTTTTTTCCCCTAACGTCTAACTGCGCTTATTGCACCTTGTGTCCATTGTTTCTTGTCCTATTGCTGTGCATTGCTGAAAATTTGGCTCTGCCTTCTCTATAAGCCCCCATAGGTAGCAGGAGATTGAAATTCAGTCCCGCACATCCTTTCTTCAGGCTGAACAAATCCAGCTCCTTCTGCCTCTACATCCTGGGCTCTAACCCCCTATTGAACCTCGATTTCTTGGCTTTCCACTGGACTTGCTCCAGTATGTCCAGGCCTTTTTTTTTTTTTTTGTAACTGGAGAGCCCAAAACTGTATGTAGTACTTCAGATGTGGCCTCGTAAAAGGAGAGGAAGAATCGCCTCCCTTGAGCTGCTGGCTGTGCTCTTGCTGATGCAGCCCAGGATGCTGTTGGCCTTCTTTGCTGCCAGGGCTCACTGCTGACTCCTGTAAAGTCCTTTTCTTCAAAGCAGTGTCCCAGCCAGCCGGCCCTCAGCCCATCCCACTCCATGGGCTTATTGTGGTCCAGGTTCAGGACTTGGTGTTTGCCTTCAGTGAACTTCAGAAGGTTTCTCTCAGCCCATTTCTTCAGCCTGTCCAGGTCCGTCTGAACAGGATACCCTGCTCTTCAGCATATTGACTGTACCCTGTCTGGATTTTGAGCTCAGGATGTGAGAAGGGAGGACAGGAGAATGTCCCCACATAGATTGGTGTCACTGCACTCAGCTTGCACTTCCCACAGCTGCTGTCAAGATCTGAGCTCAGCGTCCCAAGTTGCTATCTGGGTTTGGCTTGGAAGCCTGATCCTTTACTTATGCCTTTCTTTTCACTGCTTTTGGATCCCGGAGACTCTGTCCCAAGGACAACTATGACACTTTCTCTGTGAGGCCTTTCCTGTGACCTCTTACAGTTTTCACACCCTCTGCAATGTTGTATTGCTCCTTTCTGTCTTACCTACCATTTGGTAGCACTGTCACAACACCCTTCCAACAGAGGTTCATGATTGCAGCCCCCAACCTCTGCTTGCATCGCAAATACAGCGGATCCTGAGTCCTGTGGGGCTGTTCTGCAAGAAAATCCTCATGTCTCCAAGAGGAAAGGGCCGAGGCAGCATCCTCCCATGTGAGTGGCTTTTCTGTCCAGTCCCCAACTTGCCATTCCTCACACCTGTTTCAAATTATGTAGTTGAGCGTCTGCAGAGACAACATGCTGCTACAACGAGCAGCCTGGAAAAGGACCTGGGGTCCTTTGGGAAACGACGCAGACGTTATGGTAGATGCCAAGTTGACTGTAAACCAGGTATGTGTGCTCATTACAAAGCTAACTGCATCCTGGGCTGAATTGGAAGGTGTGGCCAACAGAGCAAAGGTGACAGGGCCAAATGCTTCTTGGTGGTGCCAAATTATAACAGGCAATGGCCACAAGTTGCAGCTCAGGAGGTTCAGGTTGGACACTAGGAAAAGACTTCTGCACGAAGCTGGTGCAGGTCTGGGACAGGTCATCAGAGAGGGGGGAACCTCTGTCCTTGGGGGGCGTATGGGGTGCTTTTTAAGACTCAATGGAAAAGCCATGGCTGCTCCTATCTGGTGTCCAAGATAGTCCAGCTCTGAGTAGGAGATTTGGACTGGGGACCTCCAGAGCCCCCCATCACTGACACCTCTGTGATTCAGTGACCATCAGTGACCCAACTGCAGCTCTCTTTCAACGGCCAGGTTAGGTGCCCTTCGGGTTCACCAGGGCTTTGCTTGTACCTGAGTCTTGTATGAGTGCTCTGACCTTGCATCTCTGGAAACAATGCTTGGGACAATGTGATGTGGCAAATAATAAATCCTTTTGAATAAATACAGCAGAGAGCTCGACAGGCCTCAGGTGCTCTGTAGACTCTCACAGCTTTCCTGCCACCTTCTGACCAGCTCAGCGTGACTGGCTGCCTGAGACCTCTAGATGGCTTGCCTGATACACCATATGGCTGAGTGATAAAGCGCATTTCCTGGGTGAAACATTTAAGGAACTGCTATAACTGCTTGTGTTTGAAAGAGGCCTCAATTCATTGAGACTTGTAAAGGTAAAGCGGGACCATCCTTCTCCCTTCACCCTCTGGTTGAGCTCAGAAATCAGCTGACATAGTTAAGCTGACAGTCATTAGATTTATATGTCCTTTGCTTCTGGCATTCTGTCCTCCTGTCTGATCTGGCAATTTGGGTCTGTTGACCTTTGTGGCATGTGGCAAGGCCAGTGTATCTTGGCTTCTGCCTCAGACGGCTGTGGCTTGTTGTTTAAGGAAGTTTATTTCTCAAGGATATGGTCATAAGTCAGCAATGCGCATGTTCTATTTTTGCAGGCATACCTAGAGAGTCAGGAAGGAGGCCAAAACCTTTCCAGAGAAGACAAACTGCAGATCTCAATGTTCTTATCAATGAGATGTAAGTTCATAAGCTACAAAGAAGATACAAATTGTCCAACAGGATAAATAGAGGACAGGGAAAAGAAAGATATCTGGAATATGAGATAGCCAGAGGTGATGGATAGATAGGAAAATACTACACCAGGAAGAAAAAGCTGAAATTTTAGGGTAGATGTATGGGACAGAGAACTAAAATTATACTTCGAAAGATGGGCGTGGAGTCTTAATAAACACAAAGCCCAGCAGTTTTGTCTTCATATTCTTGTAGAAGGTCAGCAGCAACAATTAATGGTTTACTTTATTGCTCCCTGCTTTTTAGAGCTCTTCAGAGTTTTTCTCTGTTTCTTCCTGGGCTGCTCGGAGTCTTGTTCTCTGTGCTAGATTGACCCTCCTGCATCAGCATCCTCCCACTCTGCTGCTGCTGCCAGTTTGGGGTGGGACCCAAGTTCCTTAATATTGCCATGAAAGGAATGGTAAGGATGGCCAAGAGGAGCATCTCACTACTGCATTCCTTCCCCCAGTGAAGATTGGGAAATTGTCAGCGTGACCCAGCTGGCCCTGAGGAGCCAGAGGGAGTCCAAAATTGTAGTGGCACTGAGGAATACAGGCCATCCATCTCAGATGTTAAACTTATGAGGTTTCTCCCCTTCTCTCCTCCACCGTGGGCTGCATAGACAGCTCTGCCCCTGCATGGTCATTGTGGGAGGAATAATAACTTTGCTCTGGTTCCAACCCCTTCAAAGCAGACACACTTGCTGGGTGAAAAGAGAGGAGTAGGTGGTGAGTGTAAAATGAGATATGCCTGAAAAATAAGCTGAATGAAGCTGAAAAGCTCATGAATGGCTGAGAGGATGACCCATTCACTGTCATAGTCATAGACGGCTCTGAAGCATCCAGGACTCTCAATCTGTCAGTCAAAGAGATTGACAAGGACATGCTGGACTTTGTAAAGGCCCAAACTTCAAGCAATTTGCTTGCCGTTCAGTTTGCCTCAGAGCAACAGACCAGTTCTGTCTAAATGCAGGGTTAATCAGAGCCTTTGTGTAAATGCAGGGTTAATCAGAGCCTTTGCGTGGGTCTTGTTTCCTCCTGCTCAGCTCCTGGCACTGGTATTGTCTGCCTCAGCCGCCCTTCCCAGAAGACGGTCCTCCCTCATCCATCACTCCTTCTGACACAGGATCCGTCTCTGACACCCACTCCTCCTTTCAGCCCTTCTCCTAGTCTGGCCGTGACGTATCAGCGCCCCTGACATTATCCTGCCCATTTCAATGATGCATCTATCCATCCGTCTGCCTTGAAAATTGACCTGCTCACTATGTGCCTCCACCCTTCAATCAGGCAGGAGCCTGCCTGTCTGCCTGACCGCGAGCAGGCAGAACGTGCTTGGTGGTGGAAAACATAGAGCGCGTGTGACTGTATGTCACCAGAGGCACTACATAAAAAGTAGCTCCTGGAGATTGTTAGAGACCAAGTTGTAAACTGGGCTGCGAGATACAGTATCATCATCCAGTTCCTATTCAGAGGCTCTGCCTTTCCCAGGCGGTTGCAAACATAGCTGTGTTGTAGGGAATGACATTGCAACGAGGTGACAGAACTCAGTGTGAGATGTTAAAGGAGGGGAAAGTGATTTTATTTTAAGGCAAAATGTTTTCATTCAGACTCAAATATGCACGTACCCACAAGGACCAAGATGCTTATATCGCGGTGGTCTTCACAGCATGTGGGCACCAAGACATGTGCATCCAGGTGATCCCAGTGATGTCAGGGAAGACTCCAGGTACTCGGTACCCATTAGTCAGGTCTGGACATTTCAAACTGAGATGGCTTGAAAAATGAAGCTTTGCCTCTTCAGTAGCCTTGAAGTACTGGCAGTGACTTCATCTAACACTGCCAGGGCAAGGCCACATGACCGTCATTCTTTGGTGCTCTTTACTAGGCATCTCCCATTCTGCGCCTGTCTCATCCCTGGGGCAGTGAAATAACTGGAAAAGGAGATCTCTGTGGTTGGGTTCACGGCTGGTACAGCTTCACAGCACAATGAGTTGAGCGTGCCCTAGCAAGGAACTACTTTGCTGAAGACTGCTGAGATCTTCCCACAAGAAATAGTTGCAGTTTTGATCCTAAACAGAAAGATTACTGTCTGTGATTCTTTTTAGAAAGTCAAAGTTAGTGTGAAAAGCAAGGCACTGGTTGCATCTTCAGGGACGAGCCTGGATGAAGACTGCTGTGCTGGACAGCATTGATCAATCCACTGCATATGCTCAAGGGAGGAAATGGCTCAGGAATCAAATTAAATTCCGTGTGAAAAGTCTTGCAATGTTTTTTAAAGGATAAGAGAGTGGGATTTCTCAATTTGGAAATCTCAGAACAACAGAAACTCCCAACAAAAATGGACTTTCCTCTTTAGTTCCAAAGTAGTGAATGGTACGTTCATAAAATGGTACAGTTTTTCCTGTCATGTGCTGGCAAGTGAGAGGAGAGGGACGTAAACCTCTCTGTGCTTGACCATCTGCCATTGCTCAGTGCCTTTTCTGCTTGCTACCTGCCTCTTCCCATGGCTCTGCTCCCACCATTCCCTTCAGTCGTGAGCAGAGAAGGCATGTGGGGCAGATGAGTGCTGCTGAGGGCACGGACATGCATGGGGGATAGAGAGATCATCTGGGCCTGGAAATCAGCAGGAGAGCAGAACCACCCATGGAGGCAGGAGGATTTAGGGAAGGTGGGGTGGGAGGGGGAGCTGAATTTGCAGCGTGATGCTAAGAGCCCTGGTTGGGTGCAAGGCTTGGGTGAGCTGGTGTGTCATAGAAATGAAGTTCTCCTGAAATCCAGGGACAGGGCTGTGAGGACATTAATAGGCCTTCATTGCCCTGAGCAACCTCACGTGGGACCCCTTCCCACACCCTCTGCCTGTGGCCCAGGAGCTGTACTGAAACTCAGGCCTGGGCTTTCATCCCCTTCCTGCTCTTTGCTGTAGTTTCATGTATTTTCAGGCTGGTTCCTGAACTGTTGTTTGGATTTCACAGGTTGACCTTGGACCTGACTTGATACCTTGCCTTTGATCATCTCAGGACAGTTGATGGACCCTGTTACCATCACCTCTCTGCTCACCCACATCAGGTGCTGGTACTGTGGTCAGTATGCAGATATGACTATAGGTCAATCATCTTACCCCCATAAATAGTGAACAGCCCAAGAGTCCTTTGAGCTCTCCTGCACGACAGCGGGCTGCACGCCAGGATCTCCTCTGGGCAGGGAGGCCTCTCAAGGTTACTTCTCGAGATTCAGAGATTCCTTGCCGGAACAGATCCTCGGTAAGTGACTAATAGCATGCTAAACTTTGTAATCTTTACTAAGTGATATAAAGGATTGATTGCATGTATATAATCCTTTAGACATAAACCATTGATCAAGTCTGGGACTAGGATTGGATCCAACTGCACCCAGACTCCTCTCTGCGAAGGAGTTTAGAAAGCAAGGGGGTCCTTTCTGAACCTCGGCTCGATGGGAGGGTCTCCCTGACAGCTCTGTCTGACCCTGTCCTCCATGCAGTAAATAACCAATTGTGCCTTGCCATCGAATCTTGTTAAAACTGTCACATTTACTATTGAACTTTGTTAAATCCTTGTTTTTTATCAATAAGTGTATTGCTGCTTCTCTCTACGAGTGTAGTGCATCACTCCATCTGCAACAGGCTGCCCCTTCCATCAAGGAACAGCCCAGCTCTTCCTGCTCCCCAACGTCCAGCTCTTACAGGCATTTCCCTGCTAAGGTTCCTGGCCTGTCCCTGTGACTGGTAGTGAGCAGTAAAGGCCCGTGTCTGTCACACATTGGGTCACTATCACACGGGAGAACGAGTGAGGGAACTGGCTGCCATGGGGTGTTTGGGGGCAAAAAGCTCAGCTGCCTTCATGATGCGGTAAAAGCCCTCACAAGACCATCAAGAACTCTGCAACTGTCAGCTGAAACAGAGCAACAGGGTGATATCAGACCTGCTTTGGGCCTGGACCCAAGAAGGCATTTGTAGGCTGGGCACTTACCGTCTCGCTTAGTGTCATCTGGCCTGTTTTGTGCTCACAGGCGGGAGAGAGGTCAGGTTACCCAGATAGCAATCACCGCTTACACGGGCAGGCTTCTCTCTCTTAGTGGTACTGGGTCAGGTGAGCTCCACTGAATCTCCTTTGGCACACACTAATTCCATTTGAAGGAGGCCGGAAGAGGTGAATCAGAAACCCAGTTTGGTTATCCATGCTGCTTAGGTTGTGGATCATCTTGTTTTTATGTGACTGAATACCTGGAGCATCCTCATGTCCTCCAGTTGCTCTTCTGAAGATGTAATTATGGATCTGGTGGATGTGGGTGGCTGAGGGGTGGGGGAAAGGGACGTGCAATAGTTGGAAAAGAAGCTCTGGTGGCAATGGCCCTTAGTTTTTCTTGTAGCTGAACCCCCTGGAAGGCTTTGAGTGCTTTTGGACGCTTTAGTAACTTGTCTTCTCTGCCTCACAGGTGCTCGCTGCCCCTTTGGCAGAAGGCTGCAGGACAACTAAGAGGGGAGTTTGGCTTTACTCCCTGGGAGTGGGTAATGGAGAGGAGCCCCAGCACTTCACCTGGTAGAGTTTCTGTCTTTGAACCATACCCTTCACTTCATGTCCAGGTGTGTACACTGAGCTCCTGACTATTGGGTAGGTCATTCAGCTAATGGGTTGGTTCTCCGCAGAATCTAGCTATCTGACATCAGCCTCACCACAGGGAGGACTTCCAGTGATTACTGAAGTAGTAAGGCCTTTGAAGGCAGTAGTGAATTGTGCAGGCTCAGGTGCCCAAAGGGACGGTGACATCTCACTCTGGCTGGATGCTTGAGAGATGGCAAACATGCTCAAAATAGATGTTTGGCCCCTCAGAGAGATGCTCTGCCGCCAGGCTGCATCCTGGTTTGGTATGGAGCCTGTGCTTTGGATCTGAAGCAGTGTTGTAGTGCTGGGAGTCTGAAACCTGGCTGAGATGTGACAATTTATACAACTGTCTCTGCTGTCTGTGTCCACTTCCTTGAGACTCCATGTTTCTTGAGCACAAAGCTTGAGAAGAGCGAGCACAAAGTGCATCGTATTCTTAGTCTGTCACAACAAGGGTTCAGGGTTCTCAGGCTTCATGCACTAGTAGTTCATTTCTGTGTTTTATCCTCATTTGATGTAGAAGTGAGAAGGTTTTTGTGCCCTCAGTACAACTGCTAACAGACAATTTAATGACTGAGTCACAAACATGAAAGGGGAGAGGGCCAGGGCTGGCTGAGCTGACAGTGTTTTGGGATAATACTCTGTGGGAGAGTAACAAAATCTGTCCATGTCATAAATAAAGCTGAATGGCTTATTTTGGCAAAGAATTTTCATTCCTGACAAATGCAATTTGGAGACAACCAATAACCACTTGCTAATTTGGGATGAAATTAGAATTGGAATATGACATCCTCGGATCAGCTCAGATGTAGTATTTGGTGGGTTTCCAGTAGAGTCCTCTCACATGTCTAATAGGAAATAATCTTTATGAGGGCTGTCAAAGGGAAGGGAATACCCAGGCTTACAAATCATTGAAGGGGGTTATTGGAAAGGGATGTGTCAGAGGATTGCTAAGTAAAGCACATTACATAAGGCTGCCCTTTGGGTTTCTGAGGTCTGGTAACTGGGACGTATTTCCAAATCAATCAGACCGATTTTAGCATCTCCTGGGTTGTTAGTACTTCTCTGCTTTTTGAGGCAGAAAAGGGTTTTGCTCTTTTACAACATTAAATGGGACTTTCTATGTTCTGCTGACTGTAAATGTGCGTAAAGGTGTGTAAATGTGATTCTTTAGGGTGTGTCACCTGCACTTTATGGCTTAAATCTGTTACAGTATAACCTCAGCAGATTGTGTGACAGCTCAAGCTCTCTCATCAGCAGGAAGGATGCTTAGCTATTGAGGGGCAAGGTAGGAGATCCTCAGTAGATTTCGGTTGGCCACTGTGATGTCAAGAGACTGAGAATCCAAACTCAAAAGACCGGTTAATGTAAAGTAAAAGAGTTAGGGAACGATAACCCCATTTGAGTTTGCTGATTTCTTGGAAAATACATAAAAGTACAGGCAAACCTGCTGTCCTCCTGCTAGTTCATCTTCGTACCTCTTGCTGTGCCTTCTTAAACTAATTGCTTACCAAAGCTTGGTGCGTTGGAGGTATAGTTTTATGCAGGGGGACAATAGGCCCGTTGCCTGGTGTGTGTGGGATCACTTTCAAGTGGTTAGAAGCAAAACCTTTGAAAATGATGTTTGCTTTAGACTCTTGCCTCTCCTGTTGGGTAGTGCTGGACTAGGTGGTGTGATTCCAGGCCAGGTCGCATCGTTGGAGCTGTGGAGTTTGCTCACCTTGAAGTGCTTTGTGTACAGCCTATCCCACAGGCACATTTTCTTCCTTGAAGAGGAAGAGCTGCTGGACATTAATCATCTGCCTTTTAGAAGCATTGATGTGCTCATCTCTGCCCTCCCTCACAGTTTTGTATGGGGTTGCCTTTGAAATTACTGAATATGACTGACATGGTCACCCAAGGTGTGACTATCCCTGTGGTGGGCAATGAAATACTAGAATCGGAATCATAGAATGGTTTAGGTTGGAAGGCTGGAAGGGACCTTGAAGATCATCAAGTTCCAACCCCCCTGCCATAGGCAGGGACACCTCCCACTAGACCAGGTAATGAAATGTCTGCAACTTGCAGACCAGGGAAGGGGTGGGAGCCAGGAGAGCTTTGGGTGGTCCATGGGTGCCCACTACCCTCTGCAAGCTGAGGAAGCTGTGTCCATAAGTCTCTTCATCCCCTGCCTTGGTCTCTTTTATTCTGGGACTCAGTCTTGTTTCTCTCAAGATTTATCTAGGTCAGCTCCTGGTGACTCTGAATAAATGTCTTGTAGCAGAGAAAGCCTTTACCGGTATGCAGAACCTAGTCTGCACGTGCATCTGATCCCCATTTCCAGCCTGACCTCATGTTTCCTAATCCCTTGTTAATGCTGCTGAGGTGCCTTTTATTCCAAGGGGTGTACAAAGCTATGTAGTTAAGAGAAGCTGCTCTCAGCTATGTAACTGGAGTGCAGGCTCGTGCTTTTCAACTACATCCTAATAAATTCACATTAGCACTGTGAGCTGGTGCCATGAAGTTCTCTGTCCGTCTCTTATATTCATAATGCTAACTCTTCAAAGAGTTATTTAAAGAAGGAGAGTATTCAGAGAAGCCTCATCTTTAAATGTGCTTGGCCACTCACTTTTAGCTGAAGTTCAATTTATCTGATCAGTTAGTAACCCTAGTTATTCTTGAGATTGGTTTCAAGCCAATTAAGCTGCAATTTCCCTTAAAGCATCCAGACCTATTCAGTTGTATGAAAGTTTCTGATGAGTCGCTGTGAAGAGGAAACACAATCTGCAAAAAAAATAAGGCACCACTCCAACTGACTTGTGAAATGTTGAAGAATTATGTTAATCTCAAATTTGTCCAGCACCATTACTGGTATGGACTAAAATAATAACGAATAGGAGGCAGGTGCATCGGGTTCCCATAAAAAAAAAAATCATCTGGATGTCTCGCAGGCTAACAGCTCTGTGACAGGCTTCACCTACCAGAGGGAGAGGGCGCGAGAGAGATTAAGTGTGAGAGAAGGGGAGGCAGAAGGCGAGACAGAGGGAGCAGCTGAGAAGGATCCCAGGGACCCAGTACTGATCCCACAGCTGAGCACTGACTGCGGGAAGGACACGGGTGAGCTGCAGCTTTGACAGCAGTCGGGGTAGAAAAGGACCTCTGTGGTGGCACACGCAGGTGAGTGCTGTGTACCTGTTTCAGATAAGTAGCTGTGTTTGCTGTGAGCTGAAGTGTGTTTGAGCTCCTTGTGATCACCTTCACAAGGCAGAAAAGATGACGACGGGGAGTGACAGACCCTGCCAGTTTCATGCCTGCACGAGGGGGAACCCTGCAACACTTTTGTGAAACTGCAGGATTCCTGGAGCAAGTAGGGGTGAAAGAGGAGAGATGCCCTCGCTTTCCACTGTGGTTATTTCTATTTCGGTTATTTCTCCATTGGATGCTGGCATAATTTTCTGGCTCTGGATAACACTTATTTTATTCTGATATTTCAGTGCTGGGTAAAGGGGAGAGTTTGACAGAGGACAACCTTCAGAAGGAGCGGGACAGCATTCCCGGCAACGGCAGTCCTCTGGCACCTTCGTAGGTGCCCGACATTAACTTGTGCAGGCACAGGTCAGGCAGGGCAGTGCTAGAACAGTGTTGAAAATAAAGTTCAGGTGTCCCGCAAAGAAAGTGGGAAGGTGACGCATACTGTGGCCTCCTGGAGTTTCAGAGAGATTTTCTTAGCATTTGTTTCAGTGTCAAACTTCCTGGCACATTAGGGCATGAAATATTAAAATAGCTCGTCATGCGAGGACTGGGCTTTTTTTCATCTGTTGCCACTGGCAGGTTGGGGAAACAAATAAATAAATCAGAACTGGGGAATTTGTTGTATGCTCTAGTTTGAAGGGAGGGACAAGTGAGAAAAAAACCCTTATAACTTGAATCCCTTGTGGCATCGGAAAACACTTTTTTTTTTTTCTTTTACTGCATGCAATGAGTTTTATTAACCCTCAGCATGACCAAGGGGTGGTGTATGCAAAGTGGTTCGAACATACATAGTTAATTTTAGCTGGAAAAGAAGACATTGAGCAAAGTCCAATGGTCATATAGGGTCAAATGAAAGCGGTGCGGGTATGCCTTAGTCTCTACGTTCATTAAAGTACACGGTGGGTTAAAATGTTGTTTTCTTCAGTGTCTCAAGGAGGGATGAAAGGTACTGATGGGGTAATATGTCTGGTAGTATGTTGATGTTTAATTGCATCTTAGGTGAGTCTTTATTAAACATCTGTTGCCACCGCCTTTTTTTTTTTTTTTTCCCCTAAAGGAAGAGGATAAGTAAACTCCAACACTGGCCAGCCCAGCATTGGAGCATGCAGGAAAGTTAGTCATGAGGGCAGCTAGCACAAGGTAGGAATGTTGGGTTTATAGGCAGCCAGGCTCCATCTAAATCATGGATTGCGCTAGCAGTCCCCTCCGGTCGGTCATGGATGCAAACAGATTTAATCAGTGCTGAACAGGAATCCTGTATGCCATGGGAAGGAGGGAGCTAATCTGCAGTGCGAAAGCAGAGCACTGCTGCTTCTTGAATTTGTTACCGTGGTTCTAATCTTTTCCTTGTGTTCACTTGCATCTCAGTGTGTGAAAGTCCAGCTAACTGCCGTGGGTCTAATCATGGCTCTGTGTGAACAGTGATGACAGACCTCAGCTTGCTGGTGACAAAGGGGCAGACTGGCATCTTGGGTGTAGGAGGTAAAATAACCAAGGCTTTGAGCCTTAAAATAGTCCCTTAAATTTCTTCTGGATTGTACAACGTGGATGATGTGGTGTTGAGGGACTGGGCTGAGCATGGGCATCTTCCGCTGAAGTCAGGGGGAGCGGCAAGTACTCAATACTTGGTGCACCACATTTATTTAAAATCAAATATTATGAGTCCAGAAGACTCATCTGGGGCACCTGCATGCATGGTGTGACTGTTCCTCATCCTGGAGCAGGGCATTCTCCTGGTAAAACCAAAATGCCATTCTGTGACCCACCTGGTTCATAGCCTGATCTGACCAAAAAAATGTCCCTTTACATGATCAGCAAGACCAGTACTGTCAGAATCGCCTGATGCGATATAGTATGTTGGGTGGTTGTAGGGCTGCAGGTAACTGGTAGTCTTCACTGAATTTGGACCTTTATTCCATTTTCCATGCCCTTGCCCATCCTTAAATGAATGCAACTTTTTTTTGGTGTAGTGTTTATGCGGTTCTCATTGCTGTTATATCAAAGTAGACTTTGAACCTGACTACTGAGCTGAATATTTCTGCCCAAAAGCCTCCCTGACATCACCTTGACCTTCAGCGCAGTGACTGACCAGACACCCGTGCGGCAGGGGAATGGTGCAGCTTGGCCAAGTGACTCAAGTATGAGACTAGCTTTTGACCTTGGTCTTCTGTTCATGAACTGGAAAATCCAGTGAGCTTTTTGGACCTACCAGGTCTTGGTTTCTTCACTTCTTGCTCTGTCTGAGCCATGCGGTGGGCACCAGCAGTCTACAGGAAGAGTTGTGCCAGTTGTCACTGGTCAGAACGGGTAGACTTCATACTGATATATGGAAGAAGAAGGGAATTACTGGGAAAACAGAAGATCGAAAGAGTCTCGTTTCCAGATAAAATGTACTTTTAAATTCAGTCCTGAAATAACTGTCCTGCAGCTGTTGCCTCTTGACACTTCTTCACTGCCCTTCATTAGAGGAATGAACTCGCTTCCAGGGAAAAACATGCTCCCTTTGCAGTGAAAGTGGTGACCGCTGCTGAATGTACCAGGCTTCGTTATGACATTTTGCAATTTTCACTGGTATGTGATAGCTTATCCACTGGCATGCAGGGGTTAACAGGATTTTTGGGTGGGCGGGTGGAAAACAAGCTGTGAAATGGAAGAAGGTCAGTCTCTTGGAGGAGTTTGCTCTGTCACAGATGGTTTTAAGTTATCAGTTCATCTGTAGGAGAGGTCTCCATTTCTTTCCCCCCAAGAAAACTGTAAAACCAGGGCTGGAAATAAGGCAAAGCCCTATCAAGTCCGGGTTCAGTGGACCAGGCAGAATTGTGGTTCTCCTTGTACTTGCTAGACCCAACTATCTATCTAATTAGGAGTTATCCGATTAGGAGTTCCTCAGTTGTTCAGGCAGACCCCAACAGCTGAATGTGATTTGAGACTGAATACGATCAGCCGTGCACTTTTCAGTGGGGAATGACTGGAAAAGGAGCGTACAGGGGAAGGGGACGAGCAGTGAGCCTGGTGGCTCTGGATAGCTCAGGTCCTTTGGTTGGGCTGACTCTGCTAAGTGGAAGGCTCTTGCCGCATTTGATGAGAGCTGAATTCAGGGTTCAGTAGAGGCTGATAAATGCTCCTCTGGGAGTATTCCCATGGCTTACATGAAGTGTTACTGTCTTTGGAGACTTGTGTAGCAGCTGGTTCTCTTAATCTACTTAACGTTAAGGCAACAGCATCCGATCAACAAAGCACCATAACTGCTGCCCTGGACTAGTTAGACTACTGTCTAAGGAAGGATCCTTGGGATGATCATTGGCCAAAGCAGGTGGAGAAAGGGGCTGTGGGAAACCCATGAGGACAATGCTAGAAAAGAGTTTCTGCTACTGAGTGAGAGGATTTTCCAGCAGCAGATGGAAAATCCTTGTTGTCTTATTTCCTTGGCTTGCTAACTTTCAAATTGTTTACATTCGACTTTGGAATTGCTTCTACTTTTATATTACTGCAAATGTAACAGGGGATGCAGAACTGAATGATCTTCAGTTTGCCCAGGCATCAGTTTGAACAATCGCATTTTCCTGTGTTGATGTTGTTTTCTTACAGACTGAGAAGGTATAAATGCTCTCGCCAGCAATAACTGTCAAAAAGAAAGGAGGAATGAAGAAAATTACTCCTGAATTTAATTTCCACATTTACCTTTTACTTATTGATTAAAATGGTGATCCCCAGCCCTGCAAAGGAGAAGTTTTTGATATCTGGATCATAACAGCTGACAGATCGTAGTGCTGTACCAGTGTCTTTTCCACTGAAAGATCATCTTTCTAAGACTAGTGGAAATGGGTGCTCTTCATGCTTCTTCCCTCTTCCTTCTTTATCTAACATGAGTCTTAACTATAGCTTAGCAATAGTTTTTGCTGTATGTTCCTTTCCACATTAACCACAGATTTTAGAATTCTAATCTAAAGGGAAATCAGAGGAAAACCTTGTTTTGGTTCTGTTAGCCGAGACATCATGTGAACCATGGTCACCATGATAAAAATACTTCCATTCTCAGCTTGTGGAGCCAGCCCTTCATCTCAGAGTTGAACATGAGGATTTAATATGATTATATGGCACCCAGTGCAATGGGAAAAAAAAAAAAAAGATTGTATGCTCTCAGCCAGAAGTGAATGAAAGTAGACTGCCAGACTACTGGCAGACTACTACTACAGAGCAGGCTGGACTGCCTGTGTGTCATGCTGCTGGGCGAAGATAGCATTCACTCCCAGACCGGCCATCTCTGTGAATGTCAGAAATTAGATAGAGGTACCTCTGCTTCCAAGTGATCTGAGTCCATTTGAGCTTTCTGGTAGAGGAAGGAAGGTTCACAAGTTGCAAGGGTAGACTGGAAGCAAAAGATTTTTGGGCACAATATGCTGCACTTGCACTCCAAGGGTAAACCTGTCCGTGGAAACAAGTGGCCTTGTTGATGCTCGTGGGAATAGGGATCAGCCTGTGGCTGTGCTGGAAGGAAAGACTGCAAATTGAGATGTCTGTTCTGGCTGTAGCAGTGAAGCTGTTCTAGGAGAAACTGGATTTCTTTCGGACCTCTCAGAATAGCGCAGACTGAAAGACTCTACTTCTGAAGGCCAAGCCCAGGCATGGTTGCCCCATACAAAAATGCAATAATCCATTGTTTTTACATCTCTGCTAAGGGATTATGAGATCTCCTAAGGGCCTCTGAGAACCAGTCTACTGGCGTGTCCTACAAAACTTGGATGTACAGCTTGTCCCTTCCTTGGAAAAGCCATTGATCTGCACAAATGTTTGTCCTTCTTTGAGGCACAAAGTCTTGATCCAGCTTGTACTTGGAAATCCAGCGTTGCCTTGACTGATGGTCGCATCTGACCAAGTTGGCCCACTGCCTTGTTTGAGGCTTGCCAAAGGCACCGGGTTCAATTCCACCTCCCCTGGTGCTGTGGGAAGCATGGGTGTATAATGAGCCCCCTACAACCACACGCACCACAGTATAGAGACGTCCTGGCTAGGCGGCTACTGAGCACAGGCTTAGCTTCTGGGAGAGTGGAGAGGTGGGAGGGGGACAAGAATTTGTCATTTCTTTTGCCACTTAGTCACATTTACAACAGACTAATAAGGGGCGTGGCTTCTTTCATACAGATCGCTAATATCTGCGCCCAAGAGACCTGTTGAACAGCTATGAAGAGGTCTGTGGTCTGAGTCAGCGGACGAAGCCACCGTGTTCCCGGGAGACAAAGTATTGACTTCAAGCAGGATCATCTCAGAAGCTCATCCTGTAAGGTAGTGAGTTTGGTCATGTCACCACTGAGATTTGTATGGGGTTGATGCAGATCTGGGAGTATGAAGTGTCACCTTCCCTGCTGCGGCAGACATTGCTTTGTGTTGCAGTAGGTCTGAAAATTGTTGTAAATGTTCTGGGAGGAGTGGTCTCCTGTAGCATACACTGATTTCCCTGGTAAGATGGGAGGCTGTTGAAGATCTGCCGTAACTGTCTCATGGAGCTAACATGGGACTTGTGGCACAGTTACGTTATGGTTTCTAACGTTTTTTATCTTGGATGCATTGTTTCTTGGGACAGTAAGTAGGGATATATTATTTTTTTCTTCTGGACATTTAGTAAAGCTCTGTTGTATTTGCTCTGTGATATTTGCTGTAAACTTATTGACTGTATGAAAATACGTGTCTATTTTATGAAAGAATTCATGGCTATGTTATGGACATTGAAAGGAACAGACTCACTGGTTCTTGCGTCGTCATCCCATACCTGCTTCACCAAACTGATGTGAATTCACTGTCCTGTTCACTGCTGTTAGGACTTAATTGCTCTCGTTCTCTTAGAAAATATAGATGGTTTGTGTCTCCTTTTGGCATTTTGTATCAATGCCACTTTCATAAGTAAATAGCTATAGAGTATCTGGTGTATGCATACGTAGATTGTGGACAGCATGAGCAATCACTTATGTTATATTCATAATCCCTGAGGCAGAAGAGAAGATCAAGTCAAGTATAGATTTACCGAAGGGATAAGTCACACAAAATCTGATCCTTGGGCATTCCTCCCTACTCTACACAAGACCTCCATTCATCACTGGAGTGCTTGTGACGTTCCCCCTCTGTGACCTGCTCAGAAGTTTTTATGAAGTTGCACTTCTGCAGTTGCTGGCCTTCAGTTCTGGGGTTCTAACCAAAGTTTTTGAGATTTTCCTTTAAAAATCATCTGAAATGGGAAGACTCAAGCTCAAAATATTACTTAAAGTTAACAAATAAACAAAGAAAGACTACCAAAAGCTAAAAGAGAAAATTTTAGGTGAGAGATCCTCCTTCTCAGTGAGTATCTGGGTCCTCTGGTGTAGAGCACAGCTAGAATTTGAGACTGAGCACAGAACAATTTGGTATTTTGTTTAGAACATTCGCTGTGTTGCATCTATCCTGCTTTTTATGAATTACAAAGAGAAATAGAATGCTGCCTCTGTTGCTGATTGATTTATTATAATGATGATTCAAGTCTTTTACTGTGGTCTAATGGCTTTGTACCCCACATTTGCTGTGCATGTGCCAATGCCTGTGGTACATCCAATGCCTCTGGACCCATCACCTCTGTACGAACCGCTCACCGCCTGTCACTTCTCTACAAGTTTGGCTAATTTTGCTCACCAGTCTCTGCCAGCAATTATGTCACATCTTCTCTGTGTGTTTCACTGTCTGAACCTCATAAATAACTACTTGTGACACCACTAGTACCTCCAAATCCTGTGACTCCCAAATGTTTTGCTTATTCACTTACCTGATTTATGGCCCTACCGCTAGTGTCCAGTCAGACTGCAAAAGGGAATGGGCTCTTGCTCTGTCTCATCCAGACAGATTGATGGATAGACAAGATGAAGGGCAGTCCTCTCATCCCATCAGGCTAGCTGGTTTATTTTGGTAGATTAAAAATATTGTACGTAGTCAAGGGCTTGCTCCTGCTCTGCAATCAAAGCCGTGGAAGCTTTGCCACTGTCTCCAAAGGGGATGTCTCTGCAGTTGAAAAGCAGACAGACTTCTGCCTGGGATGAGAAATAGCCAAGACTTGGTTACCTGAACAAGGCTGATGCAGGACAATGATGTGTTTTTCAGAGGAGTGAGAGTGTTGAGCTAATTCCAGTGTTAGCCCTGGTGTGCTGGGGATGATGGTCAACAGCATTTCATCTAGGAAGGGATAGATTGCCTTTTGGAAATATTTGTCTGCTTCTGTTGAATAAATAGCAACCTCGGTGATCATCTTAATGTGGGCACCTATGTTTCAAGCAGCTGTGAGAGGAGATATGAATTACACTATGCAATTTTTGGAAGGCTTTTGCTGTCTTTCATTTCTTTTAAAAAAATCTGATTTCTTTTTCCAGGATTGAAGTGAAGTCAAAGCAAAAAGATGGTTATTCATGTAACAAGGGAGTACAAATTTTAAAAGTAAGCAGGGCAGGGTCTGAATGACTCTGTGCCAGCCGATATGATATTTTCTGGTCCGCATTTAACACAGAAGACACTAGAAAATGTGATGTGGTTGGATTAATTACACTGAAGGAATGTTCTCTTGCATATCCTGGCACTGTTATTTTAACTGTGCAATCAATGTGTGGCATTAAGATGCTTCTGTCTCATTCTCTAGAAGGCAAGAATTCACAAGAGTTGAAGGACTCACAGCAGCTTATCTTTAATCCAAGTGAATTTCTGAAATATTTAAGGCCAGGAGTTTACGCATAGTGCACATAGTGCATATTGTACATTGAGAGGGTGCATGCATGGTGCATGTTACTACCTATACAAATATTGTCAGTATTTTGGGTTTTTTTAAACTATATTTGAACGTAGCTATCTCTCAATATGTTATAATTATGTTAACATATATCCACAGTCACACCGGACTCAGAACAACTGTCTGCCATGATGCATTTGGTAACATAATAAAATAATAAGTTTCTTGATGGCTATGGACCTGAGAATTTGGACCGTGTTCATGTTTCAGTGCAGATGCCCGTCAATACTGCCTAGTGAGGAGGGAAGAAGTTGGGAGTAGCAAACAATAAATGTGAGCGCAACGTAAAAAGAGCTTAGGGGATTACTGTTGCAAGCCACTGTCAAGTAATCATGTTTGTTGAAAGTTGTAAGCATTAGACATTTCAGCTCCAGGAGTGGTGACATGTTTAAGAAGATACAAGACTGCAAAAGGCAATAGGGGATTATAATGTTTGCTATTAATACAGTTCAGTACTTTGCAGGACAAATTCAGTCCATCAGAAGAGGGTGATCAAGAGTCTCTGAAAATCTCTGCTATTTGCTGTGCAATGCCGTGCCCGGTACAGGGCAGGGTGCCCTGGAATCATCTTATTTTCGTTTCGTTTTTGTGTTTTTTCCCTCCCACAAGCTGTTCATTCCCTTCATTTGCAATTTTTAAAACATTTACCACTGGTTTACAGAAGTAACTATGACATATGCCAAAATATGAACGCACAAAAGCTGGAATGCTGAAATGTAAAACTCATGTTTTGGTGGATAGCAGCAAAAGTCACCCACACCATACTGGGGAGGTGATAGGGAAAGAGGACTTGGCTGTCGTTTGCACAGTCATTTCCCATTTCTGTTATTTCATGTGCACTTCCACTAAAGTCAGTGAGGCTCACAGCGTGATTTTCCAAGTAAACAGTCGTGATCCGGTAGTTATTTATGAGATTTGTATAGTGTGCAGAACCCTAAAATAAGACTTGTGTTAAGGACAACAGTGCAGCCAGTGATTAGTTGTGGAGAGATGTCCATGTTCCTATTTGCAACCACTGATTAATGGAAAAACAAAATTTACCCTTTTGGTTCAGAATTTGACCCATAAGTACTGTGAGTTACACTTTCTTTGGCCGATCTATAGGACGTACAGCACAGATGATTTTTGTTAGCTGAGTTTTCTTTTACCCTTGGCTGAGACCAAGTATCACACAGATAATGCAACTCTGAGCTAAATGTACAACAAGGGAATGTTGCGATCCCACCCAGAGTTTTCATCAGGTGTGACAATACTAGGATGCATGAACATCTGATTTAGGGAACAGAATTAAAATCATAGGTGTGCTGACAAAGTCCATCTGCCTTTAAAACTGTTAAAAGTTGCATGTTCTTGTGTGAGTCTGTGTTGACTGAAGGAGTGCAGAGGGTAAATAGAGACACAGCATTAATCCCACATGGGAATCTAATCTAATTGCTCTTTCAGAGCTCCAGTAACTCTATAGTTTCTGAGCATCTCTCATATGACAGGGAATCTGCCTTCACAGTTTGCTTGCAAAATAGTGATGTGTTACGTTACACATTGGCCAATTTATAAATATGGAGAAAGAGACGCCTTTGGCAGGAGGTCACATGAGTGATCCGTAACAATAACTAGTTAATGCCAAGTTCACACTTCACCATTTCCTTCTAAAGTAAGTGGTAGCTTATAGTCTGCTCTCAGGCCTGTTGCTAATTTAGACAAGCTAATTTAGATCAGGATGTGCTTCTGCTTCATGCCTCAGTTTAGACATCCATCTCTGTGGCTTTCTTCTCAGCAACTGCTCTTGCCATCCATCAGAACTCACCACGTGAGTGCCATGTGGTGTAATATTTGCCTGAAACACGAGAGGAGGTCTTTGGAGGAAAGCCAGATGACATGGAAATGGAAGAGGTGACAGAGGGATGCTGTTAGATGTGTACATTTTCCATTCAGCCCTGCTGGCCACTTTCATACCTGATTTGTGTTGGTTCAAAACTGTGTCATGATGTGTTTTGGAAAGACACGTCATGTGTTGATTGGCCCGCCTTTTGCAATTTTGCTGCTAGAATGTGGCAAGTGAGGAAGGGCAAACTGCATTGCAACAGTGAGCAGTATTAAGGTCTGTCATTTCCCTTGTGAACTGTAAATAATGAAATGATTTGTATTTTTTCACAGGAGAACCTGTAGCTGTTTGTGCTGACCAGAGGCGGCTGAGCAAAGCATCATGACAAGTCATCGGACAGGTGAGAGAACAGACATGGCCATGAAAACTATCTGAGGTACCCCTGAGAATAAGCCCAACTTGCTTTTCTTATTTGGGTATCTGCCTCTCACCACCACAAGGAACAACACCACGACCTGGCCCATCAGGTTCTGCTGACCTTTGCAATGCTATCTTTCTCATGCCAGACTTTGAAATTTTATTTGGAACAATAACTGATGTACAGCATTCTCTATCCAAATAATCTAGACCTGTAAGACAATGTGGTCCTGAATTGTGATCTTGACTGCAGATTTTCCCACTTTGGCACTACCTTTGCATTAAGTCAGCACAAAATCACAGCCCTTAATGCTCCAAGCTTTGGACAGACTTACAGCCTGTGGTACTGGAGCGAGTGGGTCCTTTATAGTCGAGAGGAGCTGAGCAGGAACAGTTACTGTTCTACAGGGAGGCGATGCAGATTGAGAGATTGTTTCTAAAGGACAAACATGTTATCTTAATCAAATGTCTTTTTCCTTGCCTTTCTAGTAAAATCCTTCAAGAAATCTTCTGTCCCAGGAGTTGTTATCACCCAGTTTGTGGATGATATTCCAAAAGGATGTAGTACACCTGACTTTGAGCGGAAACCTGTTTCTCTGACGTTGCAGGAAGGTGAGATTCTTGAAAAATCAAAGTCATGGACCTGGAGGCTTGACTCTACATCTAACCTACATGAAACAATTATCGTCATTAAATCAAGCTAGTTTCTAAAGAGATTTGAATAGACCATAAAAAAGTGTTGTGTGGCCAAAATCTTTGTTGTACTGGTGAAAATTCTATCAGTGCTGATGGTGGTCTCCTGAGTTTTCACTAGTGTATGCGAGATCAAAATCTGGCTCCTAATACATACAACAAAACCTGTGAATTCTGCAGGAAGCTCTCAACGTAAGTATTTTGCAGCAAAAGATTAAGCACGTTGAAAAAGTTTTGTTTTTTTTTTTTCTGTTGAACTAATTTGTATTACAAGCATTTAGCACATAAAATTAACTGGTTTTTAAAGTGAGATATATTGACTGCTGATGCTATTCAGACTGTACTTTTCCCTCAAGAAGCAATATGGATCTTGCCTAGAGTACAGAGAAGGCAACTAATGAGCCAAGACCGAAAAACTATTGGAAGCCTTCCAGTAATCATTCTGCCCTTGCAGGGAGTCACATATTTTCTTGGAGTGGGATAGCCTGGGCAGACTGTGTAGCTCCTCTTCCCTCGCAAGGCTGAACCGTTTCTAGCACCCTGGATTTCAGTGTTCTCACACCCATCTGTTGACTTTCACGAAGATTTTCTGAAGCAGCACAGTGGCCTCTAGTGGTACATCCCTCCTCCACCTCCTCCTTCCTTCCACCTGCAAGTTTCGGGCATGAACCAAGCGGTGGTCAGTCACCCTGTCTAAATTTTCCAAGTTATTTCATTTGCAGTAGGTTCCTCACAGTTCATATACAAAATGCCAGGGCATTCTGGTCGGTCACTGTGTGAACTGAATTCAGTGTCTATGCAGATGCCCGATGGGTGTCTTTAACTGTATCATCATCGTCATTCAGTGCATGGATTAGCTGGTACTCCTAGCTGTGGAGTTGTGTCCTCTGACAGACGGCAAGCATGGGAAATTGCAGCCAGAATGGCTAAAAGTTGACAAAGGTATAATCAATTGGAAACAGACTTTAATAATAGGTAGTACTGCAATCTCAGAAAAAGTCAGAAGATGCCCTTTGGTAAGAATCTGTTGGCTACGTGGCAGGAGCTTGCTGCATCAAATAATTTTTTTGGTGGTGACTGCAGAAGGGTGTGGGAAATACTGCAAGACTTTCTGGGGAGAATTTTTAACATTGTTGGTCACCTGAAGACCAAAACTATTGCAAAAGAAAGATAGTAATCATTTCTGCCCTGAGCTACATCCATGGATAACTCATCTCCATTTTTACTCCCCTGTAACACTCCCACTTACCTACACATGAGTCACTTCCCTGATGTGTTGTTTCATAGTGTTTCCTATGTCTTTGAAGCCTTTTGGAAGAGAAAGGAAAGGTTTCTACTAGGCAGTGGTAAAGCTGTTGGAGATGTCTGTGGGCAGCTGCAGTATACTCAGGTTCTTACGGGAGCAGAGATGAAGGAGGGAGCTCACAGGTAAACCCTGTCCTGGTGTGTTTGGGTGCAGGTGGTGCCGGGCTAGCAGGCAAGGACGATTTTGCAGAGAGATGACATGTAGGGAGTACATGGGGAAACACCCTGCCCTGCATGGGTCCTACCTGTTGTGCTACAGTGTTGTCTGTTAAGAACGTGTTTTCTTAAGTGTGCAGAGGAGGTATCTTCTTGTTTCCACCTCCTAATGAATCCAAATTTATCTGAATGAAAAAGACACCAGGAACTGCAGTGGTTCACAGATGAACTTTACTGATGTCTAGAGACAGGAGACTCCAGCCCAGTGAGTCCTATTGTCATTTCCCATCCTGCCCAGCATGGACGCAGCAAAGGGAATAGTTTGAAAGAATGGAGGAGCAATGGGAACTTGCAGGGGAATATGTGTGTGATGAGAATGGATTTGGGCATTTCATGGCTGTGGTACAAGTAGTGCATACAAGTAAGTCTAGGCTGAACTCGCTATAGCGCCGCTGATTTCAGAGATGATCAGAGGATGTTGGCAGTGACATCTGGCAGCCTAACGCCACACTTTAAAGGCCTTTTATCACTGAATACAGGCAAAACCTGACATTATTGATGTGGGGAAAGGTAGCCCAGCCTGGACTTGAGCTAATAACTGCTTGCTCTTTGTCCCTGCTCAAATATTGAGGTAGTTCAAAATCAGACCAAGATACCAAAAAATTGCTCTCTTGGTACGTAAT
The DNA here is from genome assembly GCA_008711295.1 of Anarhynchus alexandrinus. Lineage (NCBI taxonomy): Eukaryota > Metazoa > Chordata > Aves > Charadriiformes > Charadriidae > Anarhynchus > Anarhynchus alexandrinus. The sequence continues at coordinate 51,902 of VUYV01000265.1, forward strand.
TTCTCAATCCACATGGCTGTGCAGTAAAAACACGGGCAGACACCATATGTGTCAGTGGTGAATTTTAAAGTTACTTTTCAAGTAATCTCTTTGAAAGCCAGTGAGTTAGAGTGGAGAATATGGCAAATGTCTTGCAGGGATTTGGGGATTTAATGCAACTTAAACTGGGAATTAATGCATCTTTTACAGAGAAAACAAAAAGATATAATTATTTTCAAAGAACGTTTCTGCCTAAAACAACAAAGAGGACTTAGTCTAGGGATCACTGTATTGATAACACAGGGAGCCTGCCATAAGAGTCCTCATGTTCAAGCCTGTCTAAAATAACTAATTTCTTGCCTCTTTTCAAAGGTAAAAATGCCATTTTCAGAGCTGTGGTCAAAGGTGTCCCAACCCCTGACGTGAAATGGGCACGTACACAAGGAGAAATGAATGATCCTGACAAATATGAAATGTTCTTCAATAATGCTACCAACGAATTCATTCTGCAGGTAAAGATCAAATATTTCAGTCAGGACTCCTGGAACAGAGAGAACAGTGGAAAGGAAAAACCTGCAGTGGGCAGGTAGATGTATAGATGTCACCAGATCTGAGATAGCACAAAGATAAGCAGACAAAGCTTTTAGAGTCATTCTGGGAACAGAAGAAAGGCCTGAGGTGTCTTTGAGTAGCTGTGAACTGAACCCCAGGACATCACTCGGAGCTCTTACTCTGTTCTTCTTTTTAAGATAAACAAACTCACTGCAGGTGACAGTGATTTGTATCGCTGCTTTGCTGTGAATGAATATGGGGAAGCATCCTGCTCTGCTGGCCTCAGGATCATACAAGGTAGGATTGACTGGTTCTGTGTTACGAAGGTCCTGTGGTCCCAAGTAGTTGGCTTTGCTGTCCTCTGGGGGTGGGTGCTCAGAGCATTGTCTAAGTATCCTTGGTGTGAAGGTCTATTTTTCCACTCACTGAGGCCTGGAGATCTTCTGTGACTCCCCCCACTTTGGTGGCTGCATGACAGATGAGCTTTAAGACAAGAGAAAAGAAAGTGGTATTGTGGTCACTGCACAGGACCATAACCAGATGCTCTGGATTTAGTGTTGAATTGGCTCAATCCTTTCTTTATGATATTGAACAAATCAGTCTTTTGGGAGGGATCCATCCCACTTCACTTCAGATGTCTATGGTGTCCACCTGACCTAGTCCCCTGCTTCCCTTTATAGTCAGTGGAGAGAAATGGGAACTTTGTGGGTAAAATATAACTGACCTATTCTTGGAATCTAGTTGAGCAGGTGATGGACTGTGGGAAGCGTCCGTTTCACCTGTGTGCCTGTAAAGTAAGTCTAGAAGGCAACTATCTGCCTTTGGCCAGATGATCCTTGCACCTTGGCTCCCCGGCTCTAAACCAAGAAGTTAATATTTCCTACTGTTCCTTAAACCATAAGCTTCATAGGGCAGAAACCATCTCCTCCACTGTGTAGAGTATCCAGAAAGCACCGAGTCAATTGCAATAGAAATACGGCATTTATAGATGGAGATTACTAGGAGTCAATGTCAGATTGACAAAGAAAACCAAATTAGAATTTCCTCTTGCGTTGATAACAGATGCAGAGGTTTTATAGTTCATTGGTTTACTGTTGTTAGTCTGACTGTTATCTCGTTCATCTTATGGCTTGTTTTTCTCTGTTTTCTCTTATAAACAATCAGTTGGCTTTAAGAGGAAAGCGAAATATGTTCCTGTTCATGCTGCTGATGGTAAGTTAGAGTTAGATATATATATACATATATTATTTTTTGGTGGGGCATAGTTAATACTCCTCTATCTATCCCATTGTTACTACCCCAAACTTGTAAAGAATAAAGAGAAGGGTTAGTGAATGTCTACTGTTCCGTTGTCTCTTTCTGCTTGCTATTTACCTCTGGGTAAAGTGACAGTCTTAGACATGGCTTTGAGCTGTTCTAATTAATGATTCTGGAAGAGTTTGTGCTAGAAAAGGATTTTGTGATGTCAAATACAGCTGGATCAAACAGGTTAAAATGGCAGGAAAATAGCGGGTTTCTAGAGTGTCCTCTCTAGAAAGAGAGGAAAGCCCCCGAGGAGGCGATGAACTTTAATGGCACTCAAAGGACATGAGTGTGGAACAGAAAACTGTCACTAAGTTTCATGACAGTTTTCTTGTAAAGTATGAAAAAATGACCAGAGGTAAACAGCATAGTGGAATCGCCCATTGTCAGTGGGTATTTTGCATTATCTTCTTTTTGGGGATATATTCTACAGTGTTGGGTGTCTGAATGTTTGTTGTTTCCCCCACCCCCTTAACAGAGTTAAAGAAGAAGCTTCAGGACTCCAGGAAGCTGCTGAGGAAGCGGTAAGGCTCCGTAATGAAGGCCACTGTTACACTTCCCAGCTGTTTCTTGACATAGGGGACAGCTTCACAGACCTTCAAGGCAACACTTCTTGTTTCCAAAGTTGTTGTGAGACTCAGTATGGAGAGACGTAACAGAATGGTTTGCCACTGTCTGTGAGGCTGAGATAATCACCTTGTTATGAGGTGTATGTTCCTTTGCACCACAAGATTTTGACTTAATAGATCTGTTTCTCTGCTTTCCTGTTTTTAGCTCGCTAGTAATTTCCTGGCTAAGTGACAAGTCTTCACATAACGATCTTTCTGGCTAATCAGGGACTGAGCCCTGGCTCCCAGGCCAACTGCACAAACTGCCATGTGCACGTTGCAGAATTCCCTTCACTTCCCAGGGGGGAACCTCCAAACATTGCCTAATGGGAATGATCTCTGGCCTGTGCAAAATCCTGAACTGTGCTGAGAAATTGCTTGGGAGAGTGCAAGTTGGCCTGGCCCAAACTGTGTCAGTGACTCTGCTGATAATTTAACAGCGTGGACAACTGCATTGCAGTCTTGCCCTATATGGCCCAGAGCAAGACTGTTCCCTGGCAGCATTTAATTTGTAGTACAGATGCAGAAAACCTGTTCCATGGAAGAGTCCAATTCTTGTCTATGTCTACAGGGCCAAGTCAACTACAGAAATGAGGAGAGGATTAAGTATAGAAAAACAAGACATCTTGTTGTCTGTCAAAATGTCTAGATTTTTTTTTTTCTCCTGGTTCTAAGGGCCCCAGTACAAAAACCAAAACCCTTGGACAAAGAAGCAGTCTGGCAACTGTTGCTGCATGCAGACAGGAAAGATTATGAGAAAATCTGTATGAAATATGGAATTGTTGACTTCCGTGGGATGCTGAGAAAGCTGCAGGAGCTCAGGAGGGACACAGAGAGTGAACAAGGAGAGGTAAAATAAACTGAAACCACTCAAAGCACTGATTTTTAGCAAACTGCAAAGTGCTACAGTTCCTCTGTAGCTTCTGAAAACAGGCTAAACCTTCCTAAATTGCTTTGTAGATGAAAATTTTATTGTATGACAGAATGATTTATGACAATGTTTTAAAGAACTCCTACTTCTATAGTCATGCGAATGAAAATGCTATTGACTTTTTTGAAGTTCACCTCATAAATTTGAGCTTAGGGTAACCCTTTCATCAAACCACATGGCTAAATTCTGTATTCAGTTGCCTCTGATGAGAACTGGGACCCCAAATTGAAAAGTTGTATGCCTGAGAGTTAAAATTGGCCTTCGCATAACAGGGACATGTAGAAACCTGGACAGATAGAGGTTGCGTAATGTGTGAATGACCAGGAGGTAGTATACAAAATATAATTTGCCTACAGGAGAAAACTGTGGAACCTTACAGGCACTTCTTCTAGACACATAAAGTTAGAGGTAGCTCTTTTCTCTGCAGATAAAAAGTAGATTCCACATCAGTTCAACAGCTTGAGAACTTCTCTCATGGCAGCCTTATCATTGACTAGGTTCTTCTATCTTTCTTTGCAGTTAATAAACAGTGTCAAAAACTTTGAGCACATCAAAGTCAACAAGGAGGGAAAAGCTACATTCTCTCTGGAGATGGACCTGAAAAACAGTAACAGCAAAGTTTATCTGCTTAAGGTGAGGGGGCGAGATAAGTTGGGTAGCTCATAGTGGCCACTGAAGGCTCCTACATAAAATGCTTCATCTGCTGGGTGGTGGCTGAGTACAAATAAGCTTCTTAAGGTTGGCTGTCCATTGCAGAATCCTTGATTGGTTAGGGAGAAGTGTTGGTGTCGTCCAGGTTGGGATTTGTAGATCCAAGTACAGGGGAAATGGTCAGTTACTGACATCCTTTTGCCTTCAAGAGCTCTTCCAGTAAGAGGAAATTCTAACAGTGTGTTTCAGGCTGCAGAAATTCTGCCATCTCATAAGAAAAAAAGACTGATTTTATTCACTTTCTCGAGTGTGTTATTCCACTATAATTCACTTCTGTGAAAGAAGAACTCAAGGAAGTAAAACATCCCCTCTAGTCCTGTAGTTATCCTGATGTGATCCCCAGGTGACCAGTGCTGTGGATGTTTTCCTGGAAAATATGTTTTAGTCAAACTGCAGTTTGTGGCTTTAATACAGGGGAAATCGGAATTCATTAAAGAGGAGGTCAGACTAACTCTCTGAACTTCTAAATCAAATGCATGACATGAAGTCTGTGCAGCCACCACATGGAGAAGGTAACCCAAGTGTATCACAGACAGGAAAGTGGTGAACTCGCCTGCTTATCCATCTGTGAGGTTGCTAAAACCTAGGAAAAGGAAGTACTTTGTCTTCAAAGTTACAGTGACTGTGTATTAGTTAATCTTCAAAACCTTCTGTGAGCCAGCAGAGTGCTATTGTTTTGCCTCGTTTGAGAGTCTGAGGCTCTGTTCTGTGCAAGACTTGCTACACAGCATTATTGCCTGTGTGTCACATAAGCAGTGAGCCCTGTCCACTGTAAGTAGTAACAGAGTGTAGACTTCTCTGTTCTTACTCGTTTATATCAATGAGGTGATCACAGCACAAATTTGGCCTGATTTATTTGAAATACCTTGCAGTAGTTGTGCATTGCCTTTAAGAGTATATGCTTTCTCTTCCAAGGATGGTGAAAGGCTCAGATATGGAACGGGGGATGAATACAGAAAGCACTGCCTGAGGCGAATTGGCAAAAAGTATAACTTCATTATCAACGACGTGCAGCCAGAAGATGCAGGCTTGTATCAAGTCAGAGTGGAGGACGTACCTGTTTTCTCAACTGAACTGGAAGCTGAAGGTAAGAAATTCAGTTAGATGTATCTGATGTGCAACTGTAACCGGAAATTCTTTTTTGCTGGAAAACTTTATCTAGGAACATATGCAAAGCTCAGCAGTAAAATCTGATAACTGCAGAAGACTCTTTTGGTGTTGCCAATAAAGGCTCCTTGTATGACACAGGTGAAAAAGAGCAGGAGGGTGATTATGTGATATGGGCATTGCATTTGTATTCCACAAGACTAGGTTCAAGTACCACTTTGGCTCTTAGTTCTGGAAGACAGTGAGCAAATTCCTTACCCCATGCTATAGTTACCTTTTGTAAGCTCAGAATAATAACTACCAACTCGATACAAGTATCATGCTGCTGAAATACATTAATGACTACAAATTATCAGCACATCACAGTGATGTGTTACCACACATGTCTGGGAAGATAATAAAGACAAAAATCTGCTTTTCTGTCCTGTAGAATTGGGCACAGGAGCACATCTCAGTTTTACCTTTTTCTGCTTAAAACAATGCTCACATGCGTGGCGAGTTCCTGTCTTTCTTTCTTCCTTCAGCTGCAACAAGTTTTTCTTGGAAGACAGAAATAGTTCTCTGTTTCCTTTCTATAGCTTTTGATTTTTCCATGCAGCCATCCCTGTGAGATTTGAGCAGCCACTCAGTGATGTGCGTTGTCCTGAGGAAGAAGATGCTGTCTTTGAGTGTATCCTGCGCACGCCCAGCCACGATGCTGTGTGGCTACACAAAACCCACCTCCTCGAGGCAAGTGAGAAGCACCAGATCTCCGTAACACCCGACGGTCTGACCCACCGGCTGCTTATCAAAAACGTTGTGCCCTCTGACAACGGCATGTACACGCTCGACACTGGACTCTGCTCCTCAAATGCCTGGCTTATTGTAGAGTGTAAGTGACACTGTATTATTCCCATGGTGTTAGCTTGACGTTTGTTAACCAAATAATATTCCTCTCACTGCCTGGTTGCTCATTGAGACGATTCTATACTGCGAAATGAATTGCAGAGCCTCTAGTTCCTAAATAATAGTTGGAAAGATGAAGGTCTGGTTAGAATCTCTTTCCTCTTCAGATGAGACAATTTTTTCCCTTTTTTTATTAGCCCTGACAAATTCTATTGGCTTATTTACTCTACAGCTACTACGAAGTAGCATGTTCTCCATCAGTTATCGAAAAATACTCCATAACTCAACATGTGTTTTTGATGAAGCTGTCACTGTGTGTACACATTACAGCACACAGGGAATCACAGAATCACAGAACGGTTTAGGTTGGAAGGGGCCTTAAAGATCATCTGGTTCCACCCCCCTGCCCTGGGCAGGGACACCTCCCACCAGCCCAGGTTGCTCCAAGCCCCGTCCAACCTGGCCTTGAACACCTCCAGGGATGGGGCAGCCACAGCTTCTCTGGGCAACCTGCGCCAGGGGCTCACCGCCCTCACAGGGAAAAATTTCTTCCTAATATCTCATCTAAACCTGCCCTCTTCCAGTTTGAAGCCATTCCCCCTCGTCCTATCACTACATACCCTTGTAAGCAGTCCTTCCCCAGCTCTCCTGTAGGCCTCCTGTAGTAATCAAGGAGCTTTCAATACTATAAATTCTACACTGTCAATACTATCTTGCTAGATAGTATTTTTCTTTCCAAATTAGAGGTTAAACATGTTAGAAGAAGCTCAAAGGAAGCCGGGAAGATGGGAAACACTCATTTCAGTGCAAGCAGATTAATAGTTAGCTGGCTCTTTTTTTTTTTTTTTTTTTTTTTTNTTTGGTTTCTTTTGAGATCCTGCTGCATAAAAGGTGGTCTCTCTCATAAAGGCTTTTTGATGGCCTCTCAGAAACAGTGCAGGTTGAGTATGATGTACACAGAAACTTCCCACTGAGTTCATTGAGTTGTTAATGCTCCACAGAAATGATATCTAACCTGGAAATCAAAACAGTGCGTGGCCTGCTAGCTCCACTGTTTATCTCAGAAAAGCCTGAATTTTGGATTAATGCAATGCAGTTCACAGAACTGGAATCTTTAGTCTTGAGGTTGGCCATCTCTAAAATGCCAGGATGCCAAACATGCAAGCTGCCTCAGTAGCAGTGAAATCCTAATTCAAGGGTGGGAACTGATGGCCACTCTGCACGTGGGATATTCTGTAACTCCTCCAGGGCTGTGGGGAGAAGGCAGAAGGAACTAATGAGTCCCAAATGCAATCTAAGCCTAGATGCAATCTAGACCCATTATGCTGGAAATTAGCCTTGCTTTTCTGCTTTTTTGGGTTTGTTTGTTTGGTTAGTTTTTTAATAAGCATGTTTCCACTAAAAATAATTGTCTTTTTAATTAAGAAATGTAAAATTATGTCTGAATGTGACACTGACAAAATTCAGGATTTGAACTGAATTTAAATTTATTTAAATATATTATGTTTCTGTGTCCTAGAATGAAATTCTAACAAATACTAACACATTTTCTTTGGTTGTTGATGCAATACATGACCTATTGATTGTCTGTATTTTTTTTTTCTCTTCCTGTAAATTATATCTCCTCCAATCAAACAATGCATCTTCAATACAGATGCCAAAGGAAAGAGGAGACAGGATGAAGTAGGTGAGAGAGAGAAACCTGAGTGGCAGAAAGAAACATTGCCAGATAAAGATGGGGCTAAGAAACTTCGACGCAGAGAATATCTTGGTGACGAAGATCATCTTATGGACACTGACATGGAAAATGATGGCTGGTACAGAAATGGTCAAGGCGGTAGTCAAGGCCACTCCACTGATGTTGATGGAAGCCATAGTTTTTTGGGAAAAGACAGGCTACGCAAAGTCGACAGAAGTGAAAAGGCAGGGTTTGAGCAGTCTCCTGGAGCAGACCCAGATATAGACTTGGTGGAAAATGCTGCTACTGTCTTTGGATTAAAGGGCTTCGGAGGCAAAGGTGGATTAAGGCCTGTCCGAGGGAAGGATTCTCTGACAGGCAGAGCAGATACTGGTGATGAATTACGAGGAGCAGATGAACGGTATTCTGTGGATGGCAGAGGGGATGGTATGCTGGATGCTGTTAGCATTGACATGGATAATGGAGAAGGTGTGGGCTCTCAGCATGACAAGGATGGTAAATTAGTTGATGCTAGTTACAGAGCTGGCTTTGGGGGTGTTGGAAGATTAGGTGGTACAGATGGAAGTTCTCTATTAGATGGACTCGATTCAGATTCAGCTGGAGTGGGACATGGTAAAGGTGGTAAGGATGATCTACTCAGTAGGACAAGTCCAAAGACTGGAGATGGAAAGAGTGCTGCAGGTACAGAGATTGCAGGAGGAATGAGGTCCCCTTATGGCAAGGATGGCCTGACACTTCATGCCAGCAGTCACTTAGATCAGGCAGGAAGGTCTGGCTTGCTGTATGGCCCGGGTGGTCTTCCAGCTGGAGATGGGGCTATATCTGGTGCAGGTGGCAGTTTGATAGGGGAAATGGAGGCTTTCTATGGTCCAGATGGTCGGCAAGTTGGAGCAGGTGTGGCTGGTGCACAGGGATTTGGGTCTGCCTATGGAAAGGATGGTCTCCCAGCTGGAGCAGGTGTTGGTATAGCCAGTGCAGGGGGATTTGGAGGTCCTTATGGAAAGGATGGTTTCCCAGTTGGGGCTGGCATTGGTGGTGCTGGCGCTGGTGCAGGGGGAGTTGGGTCTCCCTATGGCAAGGACGGTCTCCCTGCTGGAGCAGGTGTTGGTGGTGCTGCTGCAAAGGGTGCGGGGGGAGTTGGGTTTCCATATGGAAAAGATGGTCTTCCAGTTGGAGCAGGCTTTGGTGGTGCTGGAGTAGCTGGTGCAGGAGGAGTTGGAGCTCCCTATGGAAAGGATGGTCTCCCAGCTGGTGCAGGGGGAGTTGGGGTTCCCTACGGAAAGGATAGTCTCCCAGCTGGAGCAGGCTTTGGTGGTGCTGGAGTAGCTGGTGCAGGAGGAGTTGGAGCTCCCTATGGAAAGGATGGTCTCCCTGCTGGGGCTGGCATTGGTGGTGCTGGTGTAGCTGGTGCAGGAGGAGTTGGAGCTCCCTATGGAAAGGATGGTCTCCCTGCTGGGGCTGGCATTGGTGGTGCTGGTGTAGCTGGTGCAGGAGGAGTTGGAGCTCCCTATGGAAAGGATGGTCTCCCTGCTGGGGCTGGCATTGGTGGTGCTGGTGTAGCTGGTGCAGGAGGAGTTGGAGCTCCCTATGGAAAGGATGGTCTCCCTGCTGGGGCTGGCATTGGTGGTGCTGGTGTAGCTGGTGCAGGAGGAGTTGGAGCTCCCTATGGAAAGGATGGTCTCCCTGCTGGGGCTGGCATTGGTGGTGCTGGTGTAGCTGGTGCAGGAGGAGTTGGAGCTCCCTATGGAAAGGATGGTCTCCCTGCTGGGGCTGGCATTGGTGGTGCTGGTGTAGCTGGTGCAGGAGGAGTTGGAGCTCCCTATGGAAAGGATGGTCTCCCTGCTGGGGCTGGCATTGGTGGTGCTGGTGTAGCTGGTGCAGGAGGAGTTGGAGCTCCCTATGGAAAGGATGGTCTCCCTGCTGGGGCTGGCATTGGTGGTGCTGGTGTAGCTGGTGCAGGAGGAGTTGGAGCTCCCTATGGAAAGGATGGTCTCCCTGCTGGGGCTGGCATTGGTGGTGCTGGTGTAGCTGGTGCAGGAGGAGTTGGAGCTCCCTATGGAAAGGATGGTCTCCCTGCTGGGGCTGGCATTGGTGGTGCTGGTGTAGCTGGTGCAGGAGGAGTTGGAGCTCCCTATGGAAAGGATGGTCTCCCTGCTGGGGCTGGCATTGGTGGTGCTGGTGTAGCTGGTGCAGGAGGAGTTGGAGCTCCCTATGGAAAGGATGGTCTCCCTGCTGGGGCTGGCATTGGTGGTGCTGGTGTAGCTGGTGCAGGAGGAGTTGGAGCTCCCTATGGAAAGGATGGTCTCCCTGCTGGGGCTGGCATTGGTGGTGCTGGTGTAGCTGGTGCAGGAGGAGTTGGAGCTCCCTATGGAAAGGATGGTCTCCCTGCTGGGGCTGGCATTGGTGGTGCTGGTGTAGCTGGTGCAGGAGGAGTTGGAGCTCCCTATGGAAAGGATGGTCTCCCTGCTGGGGCTGGCATTGGTGGTGCTGGTGTAGCTGGTGCAGGAGGAGTTGGAGCTCCCTATGGAAAGGATGGTCTCCCTGCTGGGGCTGGCATTGGTGGTGCTGGTGTAGCTGGTGCAGGAGGAGTTGGAGCTCCCTATGGAAAGGATGGTCTTCCAGCTGGAGCAGGCTTTGGTGGTGCTGATGTAGCTGGTGTAGCTGGTGCTGGAGTAGTTGGAGCTCCCTATGGAAAGGATGGTCTTCCAGCTGGAGCAGGCTTTGGTGCTGCTGGTGTAGCTGGAGCAGGAGGAGTTGGGTCTCCCTATGGAAAGGATGGTTTGCCAGCTGGAGCAGGCTTTGGTGGTGCTGGAGTTGCAGGTGCAGGGGGAGTTGGGGCTCCCTACGGAAAGGATGGTCTTCCAGCTGGAGCAGGCTTTGGTGCTGCTGGTGTAGCTGGAGCAGGAGGAGTTGGGTCTCCCTATGGAAAGGATGGTCTTCCAGCTGGAGCAGGCTTTGGTGCTGCTGGTGTAGCTGGTGCAGGAGGAGTTGGAGCTCCCTATGGAAAGGATGGTCTCCCTGCTGGGGTTGGCGTTGGTGGTGCTGGAGTAGCAGGTGCAGGAGGAGTTGGAGCTCCCTATGGAAAGGATGGTCTTGCAGCTGGAGCAGGTGTTGGTGGTGCTGGTGTAGCAGGTGCAGGGGGAGTGGGGTCTCCTTATGGAAAGAATGGTCTCCCAGCTGGGGCTGGCATTGGTGGTGCTGGTGTAGCAGGTGCAGGGGGAGTTGGGTCTCCTTATGGAAAGGAAGGTCTCCCTGCTGGAGCAGGTGTTGGTGGTGCTGGTGTAGCAGGTGCAGGGGGAGTTGGGTCTCCTTATGGAAAGGATGGTCTGCCTGCTGGGGCTGGCATTGGTGGTGCTGGTGTAGCTGGTGCAGGAGGCGTTGGTTTTCCCTATGGAAAAGATGGTCTTCCAGTGGGAACGGGATCTGGTACTGGTACCGATGTAGCTGGTTATGGTGCTCTATATGGAAAGGATGGTCTGCCAGCTGGTGCTGTTGATGGTGTAAGTGGTGCGAGGGGCGTTGGTTCTTTCTATGGAAAGGATGGTGTCCCAACTGGGGCTGTGGCAGGAGCTGCTCATTATCCTTATGGAGGTGGCAGGGACGCTGTGCTGAGCAGAGCTCCAGGATATACAGGTGGAGCAGGAGGAGATGGGTTTTCCTCCGAAGGCGGTGGTATCGGTGGCTCTGCAATAAGGGGTGCTGGGTCTCCCTATGGCAAGGACAGTGGGTCAGATGGAACCAGGGCTGCTGCGGGTGGTGTTGGCAGGTTGGGAGGTGGTCAAGAAGGTGCAGTAGGTGGACATGGTGGTGAACGTGGGCTGGATTCACATCCTGGCAAATCTATGCGAGGTGAAACTGGAAAGGGCACTGCCAGTGATTTCAGAGGATCAGGACACAAAGGTTCATCTGATGACAGAGATTCAATTTCAGGTCAAGGAGATGCCAGAGGTAAGGGCAGAGATTTAGGACAGTCAGGCTCCCTTTATGGCAAAAATTCTGCCTTTGGAGGGGCAGGGAGTAAATTCCTTAACAGATCTGTTGATGGGAGGAATTCAGGTGGTTTTAGCCAAGGTTCATTGGATTATGGTCAGATGTCAGACCTTTATGGTGGACCTCTTTCGATAAACCAGAGAAAACAGGAACCCAGCCTTGAAATTAAAGCAAATGATTTCTTGAAGAATACGGAAAGTACTGGAAAAAGAAGACGTTATTGCCTAGATGATCTGAAAGGTATGTGTTTAATTGATGACTTCTGTGTTGCTGCTCTTTGCATTTTGATACTCACATTCCTAATGCTGGAGAGAAATTGAATCTTAGGGTTTAGACAAATGTAGCGATATGTAGAAATTTGGTTATACTGAAACCCGTTCCTAATGCTACCACTGATTCGCTGTTTGACCTTACACAATTCGCTCAGATCAAACTGCCTTAAAAGTCTAAAAGTCTGTTTAAAATACCTAAAACAGGTATCATCTTTTCATTCAAATAAATCACTCAGATCCACATGGAACAAATTGCAGTTCACAAACATACCAGTTCCCATGTAGTTTCGAGGAATGTGGCCGTGTTTCTTTGATATTGTTCCAATTTAAAACTTATTGTTTTATTTTATTTTTATTTTAATTTTTAGTGTATCCATATCCTGGAGCAGCCTGGTTTTTCCCACTGGCTGTAGAGGGAACCACGACAATGAACATAGACTTAAAATAGCAAATCTGTAGGTGGATAATGTGATTTGTGATGAATCCATTGCCCCTTAGGTTGATGTTAGGACCACATTGTACGCAGGTCAGCTGGTGCGTCCCTTTGGTGCAATGGGTTTATGGCAGCTGGCCCGCGGTGTTGTGGGACAAAAGCCTGTTGTGACTACAGTATATATTTTTCAAAAGCTCTCTTTTCTCCTCGTGCACGTACATTTTCATCTATGTATTTCTCTCTGTCAGTATAACACAGTTAGCATCTTTCCAACATTTTTTTTTCTGACTGTTCAGCACCACGCTGTCGTCTCAACAAGCAGTTAATTGATGTCAGAGTCGTGAAAGGGGAACCAGCTGAGCTGTCTTGTGCTGTCAGTAAAGATGAAGTGACAGGAACCTGGTTTAAAGATGGATTAAAGGTAGGTGTCCTCTAGCTCCAGTTTTCTTGGGTTAGCCATGCTCTGCTTCTCTGGCTCTACCTCTTATTAAATGTCGTGTCAAGGTGTCCTTCCCTCTGCCAGTCTTACTGTAGTCTGAGTGTGGCCCAGGCAGGAGCCTGCTGATAATAAAATTCTTGATAGAACCCCAGCAAGATTTCTCCCCTTTCCTCCTTCAAGGCATTTCCCTTCTTGCTGACAACAGGAGGCTTTGTGTTTTCCATTCTTTTTCACGGGTGGAGATGGTGGGGGCCTGTTCCCTGCAATGCGATCCTTTTGCTTTTCCTTGGTGAATGAGAGAAATTTGCAAAAAGTGAGGGAAAGTCTTCAAAGGATTCTTCGAGCAGGCATAACACGAAGAGTACTCTTTCAAATTGCTGCTTAAGGTCAAGCATAGACATCATATTCTGTGGTCCAAAGCAACACTGAAGAGTAATTCCAGTTGTGGGATCCAGGTGAAACTGTAGGAGTTCTGAGGTGGCATACTCGAGCCTGGGCCCAAGTTTTTGTCATTAAGAATAGAAAGGAGAGCTTGGAGATTTTGCTAAAATTTAATTTAATGGACTTTGAATCAAGTCTTTGTGGGGAGTAAATTGATAATGCTTATATGCAACATTACCAGATGAGTAATCCCAGAATATTATTGTAATTAAACATGCATGTCATTCATAAGTCTTTTCAACTACATTTCAAATTCTTGTCTGTCCAGTTTAAGATCACATTACCCTTTTTTTTCTTCTTCTTTTTAAGAACGGATCTCTATGCTTTATCTTGTAGTTAACAAGCATGGATGGAGTCTATTTTGAGAAGGAAGGTCTAGTCCACAAACTAATTATTAACAAAGTGGAAGATATTCATGCTGGGAAATACAGGTTTGAAGGTGGAGATATAAAAACTGAAGCTTCAATTTTTGTTGAAGGTGAGTCTATTCAAACTACCAATGCAGCATGCCAGCCGTGATGTGCTTTAAACGTAATGTGTTTTCTCAGAGATCTATAGTTGGTTATCTAAACAACTTCATTATAAACAATTACCACATAAATGGGAGATAGTTTTTGTACAGATTGGTGCATTTTGTATTTACAAGTTGAACTAGGGAACCTTCCTGAATAGCTTCTATTGTGAACTCAAAGATTTTGGGGTGCACATAACACTTTATCAGACCAGATTCTTCATTCTTATGCTTAGTGTATTGCCTATGCAAAATTTGCTCCAGTGAAGAGGACAGTATAATACCACAAATGCTTTGTGATAATTATCCTGTAGCAAAGTACATGTGTGTATGTGAAGCACTGAGCACGCAACGAAAGGCAAAGAACCAGATGTGGGGAGCTTCTAAGCGTTATTGGCAGCAACATGAGGGAAGCCCTTCCCTCCATGGTGAGCCTTATCCTCTTCGAATCGCAGTTTTTAATGACCTTGTATCGTCTGCTTAGATCCTCCGCAGGTTGACAAAGTTCTCCTCAAAAACTTATCAAGTGTTCCTACTGTGGCCAAGGCAGGGCAACAAGTAAAGATCAAGATCCCTTTCGAGGGCCGGCTGCCAGTCAGAGCAACGTGGCTAAAGGACAGAATGGAGCTAGCAGATGACACGAGGATTCGTGTTGATAAAACAGACACCTTTACCATGCTCTCCATCTCCAGCAGTGAGAGAAAGGACTGTGGGGACTACAAAGTCAGGCTGAAGAATGACAGTGGGGTCCTGGAGATCAACTTAAAGCTTGTGGTAATAGGTAAGAGCCCGGTAAGATCGCCTGTGGCTTTCATCGCCTGTGCCTGTGAAGCTTAGGCAGGGAACCTGTTAACACTGGTGACAATCTTATTTAGAGCTACTGGGTGTTCTGAGATGAACAAGACTATGACGTTTTCCACTAAATCAGGGTAGGAGCAAAGATTGCTGACATGTTTCTTGCCCTTTAGTACAAGGTGACACAAATCTATTTTGGGTTTGTGTGGCCTCAGCATCTGAATTTTGAATGTTGGGTGACTGTGGGAGATGGGACCATGTGAAACAGGCAAATCTAAAATCTATCTGTAGATAGATTTTATCTATCTATATTTCCCAAATCTATCAGGGCCAAATTCAGCCCTACCATAAACATCTGTGTGCTTTTGGTGGACCAGAAATGGTGTTCTTCCTTATAAGCAAGCTGAATTAACACAGTGCTTATGAAAACAATTAGCCCATGGAGCAAGAGCCTGGCTTCTACCCTCCCCCCCTTGCTCACCAAAAGTTAGAAGAGTGTACGTTTTGAAGGGGCAATGCAAGCGCCCAGCCCTCGTTCTGCAACTCTGCTTGTATTCCATCAGAGACTGAGTCTCACGGCTGGTGAGTAAGAGACAGTGTCTGCTCCAAACCCAGGAGCATGTCCGGGTCTGGAGCCAACTCACGGTCTCTCTGTGTTTGTCTTTTCAGACAAGCCACAGCCACCTGCAGGACCCATCAAAATTGTCGAAAGCTCTGCAAGCGACATCACCATTCAGTGGAATCCCCCAAAGGATGACGGGGGCAAACCGGTGCAAAGCTACATTGTCGAGAGACAGCAGGTAGGCAAGAGCGAGTGGGTGACTTTGGGAGAAACCCCCAGGAGCTGCACTACCTTCACCACTAACAAAGTGGAACAAGACATGAGCTACTACTTCAGGGTGAGAGCTGTGAACGCCGAGGGAACTAGTGACGCGCTGGAATCAGATGAAGTGAAGGCTGTCAGTAAAGGTAAGGGAGAATTTTTCACAATTGCGTTTGACAACTATCTAAGAAATTCATTAACAAAGCTGACATCAAAGAAAACTCACTGTCTTTTGGATGTTACTACAGATCTAAACTTGATTCATGGCTGTGAAGCCTTCACAGAAATCTGTGGAGATTGCACATAGAGACTAGAAGATTATTGTAGGCTTTGGTGATGCTGAGTGAGATGGCGTTACGTTCTCAGTTATGCTCCATTCTGAACTGGAAAGCGAGTTTCATGGGGGAAATGCAGTATGCATCAAGATTAGAGAAAAATTTTCCCAGGGTGGCTACAAAGGGAACATGTGAGGCCTTTTCTTAACTCCATAGGCAAAGGAGTATCTCTGTACGTGCAGCACTTCAGTATGACCCATTCATTCCACTGATGTCCAAACAACTAATTCTAGTCTTTGTCCTTCAATGAATTTAAGTAGTAGAACAGTTTTGCCATGAGCATGAATGTAGTACTAGAGAGAAAGCAATGCTCTATTCTATTACTAATTTTCTTACTACATTCTCCTTCTCATGACTATGAGAAGCCCGGTATTTTGAGTGCAGAGGGTTAAGAAAATCCATTCTGTTTCCAGTTTCTGTCAATAAAAGCAAGAATAATGCTGACTTTTCCTACCATGTAAGAATAACATGCCTCACTCCATAGGCTGACAGTGGAATTGTCAGTCACGATGACAGCATGAAAACAAAATTCAGGAACAGAGGTCCATGCTGGATCCTGTCTGTGTGGGGAATAGGATACACAGCTTCAGGTCTCAGTCAGGTTTTCAAAACGCATCCATATGAATACCTTGTGGAAAATGGAAGAAGAAATGCCAGGGGACACTTTCTTCTCTTGCAATAAAAGTATACTGGCTAATAATGAAACACTAATCTCTTTCTAGCCTCACCTGGTGCCCCAGATCCCCCTGAGATTGTCAGTGCCAGCAGAGACACCATCACAATATCCTGGAAAGCACCTCGGAAAACTGGCAGTTCCCGAATTGTGGGATACATCGTTCAGAAACGCAAGAAGGGTACCACGACCTGGCTGCCAGTCAACAACGTGCCTATAGCAGGTAGGTAGCTTAAATCCTGGAACAGATGGAGGACTTGCAAAAGACAAAAGGCTCAGCCGGGTTCAGCAGGTCACACGCTGGTCTTTGTGGAGTTGCTGCCTAACTCCTTGCTTTCTGCTTCAGATCTTATACCTTTTCACATCAGTGTTTTTCCTCTTGAATTCTTGAGCTGCTGACTGTCCCCATCACGACCATATTACCCCTGTCTGAAGTTTTACCTTCTTCTCTTTCACACCTCTAGTGTACGGGTTTTGTCACAAGTAGGGTTACACAGCTGTGCCGTAGCAAAGCCAGGTCTTGGGTTTATGTACAGATGAATGCCTGGGAGGAGGACTATGATTTTTTTCTAGATTGTGTGCAAGCGTATGGCTGGAGAAGAGTGCACAGAAGCTCACTGCTGTGTCCTGGGACATAGCGCCTCTATAGATAAACTGATGTCTTCAGTTTCTGGAACTAAAGTCTTCATTTTGCATGCAGAGCTACTGTCCTTAGTCCTCACGCTAGGAACTTGGCAGACAAGAATTTATAAATGCAAGGAAGATAAAGGAACTCAGGTGATGTGTGTGAGCTCCAAAATGTGTTTTGACTCCATACCTATCTGTTGCAAGCTAGGACTGCTTATCTGGTATGGAAGAGTTTAGGATTATCTCATGAGGTAAAGCAGTGTTTATCCTTTCTCTAACTTAATAACTCTCAAATACTGTTGATTTGAAAGGAAATACAATGAGCACATCCCAGAAGTACACGTGCACTAGGACAGGGAAGGGCAGGGGAATCGGTGACAGCTCCTGAGAATTATTCAGTCCACAGTTCTACATGGACTAAAATACAACATTGTTGTCTCACCTTTTCCTGCTTGGGGAACAGCTCACCTGAGCCACCATGCGCCTTTTCTTTCTGCAGACAAGAAGCTGAAAATGACCAATCTCAAGAAAGGTCTGCAGTACGAATTCCGTGTGGCAGCTGTCAACGCTGCTGGCGTAGGAGACGCCAGTGAACCGTCACAGCCTGTCTTTGCGCGGGATTCCACGAGTAAGTGCACTGCCCCCATCCTTCTGGCTTGGGGATACACAAAGCTTGCGATGTAGAATGGCCATGTTAGTGGAGAGGAGATGTTTTTAAATGCTTTGTAAAAGTATGTGAAGGCAAAGATAAAATAATTGGGGGATGTTTCATGGCTGAGGATCTACTATCAGCATGAGGGAGGAATGTAAGGATTTTTGTGTGATGTCTAAGTCAAGATGTGGCAGGCTCCCTGTTGTGGGAGTTACGGGCGGTGTGGAGAGGTGTTCAGGACGGGCAGCACACCGTTTCAGCAGTGTTGCAGATTGTGCTGCATGGCTGGCAGGATCCGGCACCTGGATCCAGCCTTGAAGAACTGTGACAAGAGGGAGGCAAGACAGCAGGGTGGATATCCAGTGCCCTTCAAGAATGTTGGGGAATCTCAGGAAGTGACTGGAAAGAGGGGACAGAAATCCTAGAAAAATAGTTTAAATAAAATTTCTCTTTTCAGAATCTCCAGGTCAAGTGCAGGACCTTAAAGTGAGCAGCAGCAACAGCACTAGCGTCACCTTGACATGGAAGAGACCTGAAGCAAAAGATGGGGGTGATGTGAAAGGCTATGAGGTGGAGATGCGGTCTTCTAGCAACCTCAACTGGACCAAATGCAATGCTCTTCCCATAGAGGCGACCACTTACACAGTTAAAGGCCTCCAAGCCAAGGAGAGGTACTTCCTACGTGTGAGAGCCCTCAATGACAGTGGCCCAGGAGAAGCCGCAGAGCTTGAAGCTTTCATCGAAGCTGCTCCCCCTGTAGGTAGGTTAAAGTAGACTGCTTTTGGAAGGAATGGGGTCACTCTATAGGTAACAGGATGCAGGCAAGGTCTGTAGGTCACTATTAGGAGCTTCTTTCAAGTCCCAGACTGGGGCAGAAGGACAAGTACTACATTGCTCCTCTACAGTGTGTTCTGATTTGGTCACCTCATGAGGAAATTCTGAAGATTTAACTGATAATAAATGTGCAATGCACAGTGTTCAGCTCATGTTAAAGACACATTGTGATAAAAGAACCTCCAAAACTGTATTTTCTCCTTGGATTTACATTTTGCCCCCTGTGTGGAGCTATAGCACAGTCATGATCACCAGACAGGAACCATACATGCCTTATGCCTACCCATGTTCTTTTAAGGGAAAAATAGGGTTTTCAGTCTATTTTTATACAATCTTGTGGAATTAAACATTTTATTTCATTCTCTTAAATCGCAGTTGTTATGCTGGGTTTTGTAAACTTTGTTTTCCTTTTCAATTTTCTAGTTTGAAAGTTTTCACCATTTTCACTTTTTCATCCTTATTTACGATCTGTAGCTCTGGGGTTTTTTTTCCGCCTGTTTGGGAACATTGCAGAAATACAGTAGTAAGAGACAATTCTGTGAGGGATTCATCTTCCTTAACTTGGGTCCTAAGTGAAAATGTCTACTTTTTACAATCGCCTGGAGACTCCTTTTATAATCAGTCAGTAAACAGATAAATAGAGGCCCATCTGGGAAGCAGTTTTTTTCAGTTTTAAACTGGAAATGCTAAATGCAATTTAGCACTATTGTATTTGGCATTTTTTGAAAAATGCCAAATACAATAGTATATTATATTGATGAAAAGGGAAAAGAAGGAAAAAGTATTTTAAATGCTAAAAAAATGTATTTTTAATAAACTCCAGCCGGTTTTCTGAGGATGTTCTCTACTCTGCATTGCACGTATACCTCATAAGTGTCCATTGCAATTTCCTTTTCCCAAAATGTCATTTTACACAAAAGATCATCCATGTGATGGGGTAAAGTGTGTCGAAGAGCCAATTTCTCCATGATTGAGACATCACCTGTATACAAACATTGTTGTGAACGTATTTTTACATCATTTCCCCTTGTTTAGTCATAGTGATAAACAAATAGTAATAACATTTGAAAGGTGTAAACTCTGATTCTGAATCAAGGAGCTCTTTTTCCGCAGTACCACTCTGAGTTTATCAACGCCTGTTACCTGTTGGAAAGGCGATAGGGGTATCGAACACGGGCATATGAGTTTCTCAGCCAGTGACTCTGTAATCATGGACAACTTTTTATTGTAATCACTGTCTTTTCCAGTTTCTCCCAGGTTTCTAATAGATGACACAGTGAAAAGCTTCCTGGTTATAAAAGCAGGAAACACCATCCGAGTGAATATTCCCTTTGAAGTAAGTATTCAAATGCATTTGTAAGAATTCCCCATCTGTTTTTGTGTTGTAGTCAATAGCAGACATGAAAACTGAGCTACTATATTCTTGGCATGGAATTGTGTTTACAAGACACTGGGCAAGTCCTTTAGCCTGCCTGTGCTGTCTATACTTTCTACATGAGGAAAACACGAACAAGAATTCAGCTGTCACTCTTGGCATTAGTGTTTTATGAGGTTACGGTCATTCGTTAACCTCTGCAAACAAGGCACAATGCTGTCTATCCAACCATACCAATATGGTCACTGTCTGGTACTAACGTGTCATACTTAGAGTTTAAAAATCAGTTGGTTGCCCTCTGTCTCCTTCGGAAGGCTTTGGAGCAGCATTTCTAGCAACATCCTCTTGACTGTGTTTGTCTTACTAAGCAGCAGGACTTAAACTGTATGATTTGAGAAACAGGCATGCACTGCCAGGAATCCTGTGTGCTTTGACAAGCTTGGAACACCACCCAAGGTTGATGAAGAGGTCGAGGAAGGCAGAGTGCGCGTATTTGCTGGCCTTTCTCCTAATCTCTTGGAGAACAGAGACCAAATATGGCACAATGGAAATAAAGACTTTGAGGATGCTTTTTCTTTTCAAAACCAGGAGATCTTTTTAAAAGTAGAAAATATTAACTACTGAACTCATCTGTTGTTCTTGATCTAGTGCACCTTTTTTGACATAGTTAACCTGAACACCTTACTACAATAGCATTCTTAAAGACACAGAGAAAGAGAAAAGTTACAAAGAAACTTTAAAGCGGCCCTTTATCAAGGGCTGTTAGATCCATCTTGGATCCATATTTCTAAATGTTAGTTTACTGTGTCATGTAGGTACACGTTTAGGACAGGATAATGCAACTAAAGATGTAAAGACACAATCTGGAGGCAAAACGAGGGGTCTATAACTTGTGTTGTTCTTTACAGGCATCTCCAGACCCAGTGGTGACCTGGTATAAGGATGGGCTCCCTCTTCCAGACCGGGCTACGATAGACACCAAAGATGATACTGCCCAGCTGCTGATTGGAGCAGCCGAGTTCACTGACACCGGCACCTACACTGTTGAGCTCCAGAACGGGTTAGGGAAAAGAGAAACATTCAGCTTCCAAGTACAAGTTACAGGTAACTCATTCACTACCATATATACGTACAGATTTACTGTGAAAAGGCAGTAGGCAACGGATCGAGTTCAGCACGGTGAGCTGTGATGCAGTTAAGCCATGCAGGCACAGGGAGAACCAGGGTACGATTCCATGAGATTCAGTCTGGCCACTTTGTGATATCCCTTGGCTGTGTCTGCAGGACAGAACAATCTACTGATTAAACTTACACCTGCTTCCAGAGTGACTCTGCTTACAAAGGCACGGTCACTCAGATGGACAGTGCAAACCACAGGAGAGCAGTTCGTGCTCTTCGTAACGGTCTAAGGTTAGTCAGCTGCAGGCTGTAGGACATTTAGTCATAGCTACAACAACTCTGTTTGCTGTCTCCCTGAGAGGTGACAGTGTTTAGCTGAACCAGCCCTCATCTCCTCCCTGTAAGAAGGGAAGGAGGCCCAGCAATGCAGATGTAATGCAGCAGAAGTTCGGTTAATACCAAATGAGTTTGTGTGCCTGAAGAAGGAATAAAATGTTGCCTCTTCTAATGACCAGGATGTTTTCTCACCCCCCAGACACAGAATGGACTCAAAGTTTTTAGGGTTCTGTACTGTGCCACTTCTTTACATCTTTGATATTACTTGCCTTCATCTGACAGATATCCCGCAATCGCCTGGACCTATTCATTTGCAAGAGAATGTTCCAAATACAGTGACGGTCACCTGGGAGCCGTCAGCATCTGAGAAATGGGAAAGCAATCTCTACTACACAGTCCTGAAACGCGAATCACAGAAGGGCTTGTGGCGCGTGGTGGGTGACCTGATCTACACCAACAAGTTCACATTCACCAAACTGATCCCAGGCCGGGACTACTACTTTAGGGTTGTGGCAAAAAATAACTTGGGAGCCAGTGGTCCGTCTGAAACTGTGCAGCCTTGGAGAATTCGAAAACAAAAGGGTAAAACAGGTTTTACAAATATTTATGTGTGTTGGCATGCTTTGTTTCTTTTATTGTTTCTAACACACCATCCTGAAATGGGTCTCTCCTCCTGGGAACATTCAGTTCCTCAGAACAAGAATGCATAAAGATACCCTAAGAAATTCCAGTGTGGCAGGGAAGGAATTCCTGCATGGACATTGTGCAGATAGATTCTTTATTTCCAGTCGTTATGTCATATAACTCATCACAAAATTAATTCCCAGCAAAATCTAAGGCTTAAGCTTTGCAGAAACCAAAATTTCTGACTTCAAAGTTAAATTCTGGCTAATTTGAGAAGAAACACAGATTACAATCCATAGGTACATGGGGTCTTTGGCAATTTGCAGTGCAGAATGACAGACATTCTGCACAACCACATGTCATGGTAGAAGCCGTGACCTCTATTGCTGTGGAGCAGTATCTGAGTGTGTGTATCTCACTGGTTTTTTTTACAGCTGAATGTCAAGTCAAACCACAGAAATACAAGGGAGTTAATCAAAACCAGCCCCCGAGAATCCTCGTCCCATTGAAGCCTCATGTGGTGACCACTGGGAGTGAGTGCCATATGAGCTGTGCGGTCGGAGGCCATCCAGCTCCAAAGATCACATGGTACAAGGACAGTAGAGACCTCTCCAATGATCCATCCTATTTTTGCACAAACGACTTTGGTGTCTGCTCCCTGGTGGTGCTAGGTGTCACAAAACAAGATGAAGGAGAATATGTGGTAGAAGCCACCAACGAATTGGGCCGTGCGTGCAGCAGAGCCTTCCTCACTATTAAAGGTAACAATCTTTAATACTTCTCTTCCTTCCTTGTGTGGTGTCGAGATATGTCGTTGGTGTCAAGATGCCTCGTAAATGGTAGCCATACTGATGAGAAATCTCCTATAAGGCAGTGTATATTTGGATGGCTTTATTGAATTTTTAATTAACCTACTAGTGATAAAGTATGAAACAGAAATAGGAATGGAAAGACAGATGTGAGAAAAACACTTGATTTCTACATGAGCCGGAGGTTTGCGTTGACCTTGAGCAAATCTTTTAGAAAGAAGTACCCCATCTTCACTTAACAAGGTAATAGCTAGGTTAGGTTTTCCTACAGTGCAGGAGCTGCAGAGCAGAAGATTCTGCAAGAAGTGCAAGGTTAGGTGAAGCAGTGAAGCTGGTGTTAGGTGGCCAAAGGCAGTGAGAAGGGAGGGAAGAGAGGAACGTGGTATGAATTAAACAGGGTCATTGGGGATCCTGACGTGAATAGGGAATCAGTGTAGTTGACTGAGGATAGACGCATGGTGGGTATACTTATGGGTAAAGATCATTGGCAGTTTTACTCCATTCATTATGAAATATCACAGAATCATAGAATCCCAGGTTGGAAAGGACCTCATGGATCACCTGGTCAAACCTCTCTTGGCAAAAGCACAGTCTAGACAAGATGACCCAGCACCCTGTCTGGCTGAATCTTAACTGTCCATTGTTGGGGAATCCACCGTTTCCCTGGAGAGATGATTCCAATGGCTGATTGTTCTCACTGTGAAAAATTTTTGTCTTGTGTCCAATTGGAATGTCCCCTGGAGTGACTTGTATCCATTACCCCTCATCTTTTCCATGTGGAAAACCCATATCCTTTACTTTGAGTCAAATATTTTCCTTTTAAAGCAATTCAGAATACCTCATTGGAATTACAAGTGGAGAAATGGGCCAGCTAAATCCCTGCCATCCTTTTGCAGACATTGGTCTTTTTTGGCCCTGTAACATTTCAGATCCCCCTTCCCGTGGACCTTACAGACTATCTCCCTCATTACAATATTGAGCTACTTCTCTCTTTCTCTTATTTTCAGACTCCACCCTGTAGCATGACCTTCCTGAGAACATCCCTGCACTGCTATGCAAATGAGAAGGTTGTCACTGAGAACTGGCTCATACGAAGGCTATGTATTTATTTTCAGATGTGCATTATAGCCTGAGCATTTTATTTTTCAGATCCAGTAGTTGCATTTTGAACATGATGCTGCATTGTAGTCAAAATGGGGGGAAAAAAAGCTTTAAGAGAATTGTATCTTTTTGTAATGATCATGGCTTTCCACTAGACCTTTAAAACACGGATGAGAAGCTTCAGGAACACAGAAGATGAGAGGAAAAATAATTGGCCAAAATGAAACTTTCCCTGGAGAACACAGGCATGAGAAATCATTCTGCCACACTGCTCACCTGCTGTCAGGCTGCAACAAGAATATTTCTTAACACCAGAGATCTATGAAGTTGGCCTTTTAGCGTGTGGTTTTCTAATCTGAAGCGATCATTTTAGATTCCATGTAATTCTCAGCAGGTTTCCTAATTCTGGTAGAAGCAGTTCTGCGTGTATTCCACTACCAGTAGCAGCTAAGTATATTATTTCCCTTAACCTCTTAAGTTGAAAAGAGCATCTGCCTGCTAGTTTTATCGGGGCAAGAGATAAACTCTCAGACTTGGCTAACGTGGGGTAGTGCTACTCACGGTGAAAATGCATTGATGGGAATGAATGGAAATCTAGAACCAGTCGTGTTAGAGCGAGCAGATCAATGCTGTGCTTAAAAAACCTACTGTTTTTTTTACAGCAAGTGCTGTAAAAAAGGATGTATCAGTCCTAAACTACCACATTAGTATCACCTTTGAAACAGAACTGCCCCTACCTCCTGACATTGCTAGAATGTTTTTGCCTAATGCAAAAAGAGGTTAAAAGTCTTTCATGTTTGACCAGAAATATGAGGTACCATCAGAGATCCTCTGCCATGGCTGGGGGAGTCCATCACTGAGCGGAGAGGGAGACTGGAAAGCAAAAATGTTACAGTGATGTATGGACATTGTAGCCTTAGCACCAAAGGGACTTTGACAGCATCTAGACGACAGGAGAGCGTAGATCAAAGACTCAAAGCCACTGGATCCTCAGACAGCCAGTCAAACATTTACGTGGGGCTAAAATGTTCTTTTTGATTATATTTTGTACAATGTTGTACAGACATAGCAACAGTAGATTATGAAATTAAACTGTAATTCAGTAAAATCTACCACGAGTAAGTGTTTATTTTGGAGAAAGAAGCCCAGCCGGTTCCTGAGTGCCAGTCCGTGTCTGTGGCAGTTTTCACACGTAATGACTATGTAAGTTCCCTCCACACCCTGTATTGCATACGTAGGTTCCTGTTTAATCTTGGGAGAACAGAAAAACAACAGATATAAGGCTTTTATAAGTTTATTTCTAGCTAATATCTGAGCATGCTGATGAAGTGGCATAGTGCAGTCTCTAATCATGCAATTTAGGATCAACAAAATATAATAACGTGCATGGCAGCATAAGCCAGTCACTTACTGATCAGATTGTACCCACGGCAAGTGACCTCACACCTCCTTCCTTGAAGCTATTGATACCAGCTGCTACCGGGAACAGTTATGTTGCATGCTAATCTTAGCAAGGATCATTTTACTTATACCATGATAACCTTCACCACTGTATCGTGACCCCCGTCTCACGCCCTCCTTGATCCACCAGATGAAGCCTATGTACATTCCACCTCTCATATGCAGGAGAAATACAGGGCCGCTCCCTTCTAAGTGTTTTCTTCCATCAGGGGCACAGCTCTCTTCTTCTTCGCTTTCCCACCATGTGTGGGCACCTCTTGTTAGTGCTCCCAGACTATGGGCTGCCAAAATCCCACAAATCTGGCTACAGAAACCATCTCCCAGGAGAGTGGGTCTTCCAGGACTGCCAGCGTGGACCCGCCTGGCTCCAGCCTTGCAGCATGTACTGTCCTACAAAAATGGGTAGGGCAGTGCCGGTGCTGGGCCTGCGCTCTTTGCTGTGCTGAGGCCACTGGTCCCTGATATGCTGACATCTCGAGCAGTTTTGGTAGCCAGGTCAGTCGAATCCCTTAACCTGCTACTTGTCCCTCCTTTGAAAGAGCATGGAGACCAGGCATAGACAGCACAGTGTCCACTGATCCATCTGCCATGGTTTGGTGGGTGAAATGGGTGTATGTGCTGAGCCAGAAGCGTGGGACCATGGTCAAGAAAGCAAATGCCTGTTCACACTGCTGAATGACTCCTTCATGCTCAGTCAGGAGCTGCAGTGCTGCACCTGGAGGAGGGTCCATCGGGACTTAGATGTTTCTTTTGAGGCGGCCTGTTGGTCCATGCAAAGAGGGAAAATTAATTCCTGGAAGGAGTGGGACATGCTGCTCCCTTCCCTTGGAGGAAGACCATCTCAGTTTCTGCTTCCCTACTGGCGATGACCTGACTATCTTCCCTGTCATCTGCGTGTTTGTGGATCCCAGTGGCTTGAATTTGGTTCGTGCCTGGACTGTTTGTACTCTGTTCATATGCTGCTGTTTGTACTCTGAATAGAGGGGAGAGGTGCTTTCTTGCAAGGCTGAGTGACAGACACCAGGTTCGCACTATCTTCAGATTGACTTTCACTGGTGAGATACTGTTGGAGTGTGCGGTAGTTTCTGTGTAGTGAATGTGCAGTGGTTGGGTTACTTTTGCTATTTTCTTCTTGACTGATAAGCATAAGGGCCAACAATGTTGGAATCATAGAGTCATAGAATAGTTTAGGTTGGAAGGGACCTTGAAGATCATCGAGTTCCACCCCCCTGCCCTGGGCAGGGACACCTCCCACCAGCCCAGGTTGCTCCAAGCCCTGTCCAACCTGGCCTTGAACACCTCCAGGGATGGGGCAGCCACAGCTTCTCTGGGCAACCTGCGCCAGGGGCTCACCACCCTCAAAGTGAAAAATTTCTTCCTCATATCTAATCTAAATCTCCCCTCTTCCAGTTTGAAGCCATCACCCCTCGTCCTATCACTACATACCCTTATAAAAAGTCTCTCCCCAGCTCTCCTGGAGCCCCTTTAGGCACTGGAAGGGGCTCTGAGGTCTCCCCAGAGCCTTCTCTTCTCCAGGCTGAACACACCCAACTCTCCCAGCCTGTCCTTCCAGCAGAGGGGCTCCAGCCCTCGCAGCATCCTCATGGCCCTCCTCTGGACCTGCTCCAACAGGTCCATGTCTTTCCTATGTTGGGGGCTCCACAGCTGGACGGAGTACTCCGGGTGGGGTCTCACCAGAACAGAGTAGAGAAGAATCACCTCCCTAAGGGAAGGGCCTAAGTGATCTCTGGAGGGACCTGGCACACCAGGAGCAGAGGGCTCTTGCAAGTCTTGCTGAGAGTTGCAGACTTATCCCTGTGCACAGATGTCAGCATCAATTCCAGCTCATCTTCTGCTGTTATTCTCTTGAATATTTCATATTCCAGCCCCGTGCTTAAAGCGCTGGTACTTAACACCTGGGGAGCAGGGCCGAGCCAGGCACGTCAACCAGGGCTGCGAGACCGAGACTAATGGTGTCGGTAACTCAGCGGGGAGAGGGCTGCGTGCGCAGGTAAGACGAGCGCGCTCGAAATGGCGCATCAGCAGGAGCAGGTGAGTGAGTGTTTCGGAGTCAGCAGTGCTGCTCGTTTATCCCGTGCACTTTGATTACAGCAAAGCGGTGCTCCCCCTCCCAGGAATCGCCCTCCCAAGCGGGAGAGCGGCGGTTGCCGCAGGGGGAGGGCAGAGGGGGAGAGCGTGGCCTGGAGAGAGCTGCAGCAGCGCAGGAGAGAGCTGCCGGGCAAACTGTCCTGGTCTGACAGTGAGCGGCCACCCCAGAGTCACTGACAGGAGAGCAGGCTACAACAGCCTTGGGATCTTCAGAGGTGTCCTGAGCTCTGTTTCACTCCTTTCTAGTAGTTAAAATCTTCTCATCTGGGTGGTCCCAAACCGGCTCTCTGGATGCTGGCACCGGCAGCAGTCACCCAGTTGCTGGCACAGCCGAGAAGGAGGAATCGTGCTGCTCATGCAGTGCTGATAATACCTCTTGCACCCCTGGTGCAGCTCGTTTGCCACTGGCTCAGCAAGAAGGCCAATGGCATCCTGGCCTGTATCAGGAACAGTGTGGTGAGCAGGACTGGGGCAGTGATCATCCCCCATACTCGGCACTGGTGAGGCCCCACCTCGAGTGCTGTGTTCAGTTTTGGGCCCCTCACTACAAGAAGGACATTGAGGTGTCGGAGCGTGTCCAGAGAAGGGCAACGGAGCTGGTGAGGGGTCTGGAGGAGAAGTCTCATGAGGAACGGCTGAGGGCACTGGGGGTGTTCAGCCTGGAGAAGAGGAGGCTGAGGGGAGACCTCATCACTCTCTACAACTATCTGAAAGGAGGGTGTAGAGAGGTGGGGGCTGACCTCTTCTCCCTGGTGACAAGTGACAGGACGAGAGGAAATGGGTTCAAGTTATGCCAGGAGAGGTTTAGCTGGGGTATTAGGAAACATTTTTTTCACTGAAAGGGTTATCAAACATTGGAAGAGGCTGCCCAGGGAGGGGGTGGATTCGCCATCCCTGGAGGTGTTTAAAAAAAGGGTGGATGTGGTACTTAGGGACATGGTTTAGAAGTGGTTATGTCAGGGTAGGGTAATGGTTGGACTTGATGGTCTTAAAGATCCCTTCCAACCCCATCAATTCTATGATTCTATGATTCCATCTCATGCCATGCTCCCTGTGGGCTCCCGGCACCCTGCGGGTGGCCAAACTCACACTCCAGCTTGGTGGTGTTTAGAGAAACCATTGCCTACAACCTGTTCTGTGCCCCTCTTTCACGGTTCACTATCACTCTTCGCAGTCACTATTTGACTGTGGAAGATGGTAACTGGGCAGCTGGGGTAAGTCTGACGGCTTTTCCTTCCAGGAACCACTTGTAACAATCAAAGGATATCGTACGGGTACCCCCAGCCTGTGGCTTCGTGCCAGTAGGGCTGCTGGTGTGTGGCACTGCTGCGGCACTCAGCCTCTGCTGGCACTCGCCTCGCGGTCCCTCGGGGCCACTCCCCCCAATTCCCACCCCACGAGGGAGCAGCAATACCAGATTAGTGGAGTTTGTCTCTAAAATCAGGTGGTGAGCACCGAGGAGAGCAGTGCTTCTGAGCTGGGAAGGACAAACGATCTCCTCTGCTAACTCCCACCCCAGGTGGAGGACACAGGGCGTGTGGGTAAATGTTCTAAGCCGTATGCTGCCTCTGCCAGCGCTTGGGTTTTTTCCCCTCTCTTCACAGGCAGGGATGGGCCTGGCCAATCTTGACATACGTGTCACTGCCGAGGGTGAGCGGCCGTGCCAGCCTGGCATGAACAAGCTGGAGAGCAGGTTTCAGCAGCGTAAGAGCAAAATCCCCTCTTAGTCCCTGAGCAGGCGATGATGGATCCTGTTAGGGCAGAAAGCAGGTCCTCACACAGGAGCCGTCCTCGGCAGTAGGTGTGGTGGTGTATTTGGCTGATTTGCAGCATTAAAAAAATCTCTTGTTAAGACTTCAACTTCTGTGGTCTTTGGTGACTTGAAGAACATGATCGGGTCTGCTCATAAATCAGTGCTTGTCCATGCTGTTTTCTGAGAGCTTGCATCAGCCCTGCAGCCCTCTGGACCTTCTTTCCTTCTTGATTATCCCTTCTTAGTCCCTGCTTGGTGAAGGCTTTTCTCCATCCATCACAGTCAGTGACCAAAGCTCGAAGGGCCAGAAGGCCTCTTCGTGTTCCTCTGCAGGTTCCCAGTCTGCTGTGTGCTGTGGATGTCCATGTCCACCCTGTACAGTTGTATGTCCTAACTCCCTTCTCTCCAGGATAGCACTGGTCAGGGCTACGGCCCTCAGCTTTCTGGGTCAAGTCCTCTAGAAGGAGATGCTGCTGCAGTCCTGCCTCTGTGTGCACCCAAGAGTTTAAAGGCTGTCTGGATGATGGTCTTGTTGGGCTGGTAGGCAGGAGGTGGAGTGGGGACTTACGCTGGTGTCCTTGGGAAGCCTTTCAACATGAAGAGCATTGATGCACGCGGCAGTGGAGCATCCTTCCGCACAGAAGGGTCTGGCTGTGTTGGTGTGAGACCGTGAGCAGCCTCTGAGGTTGAACTCCGGGTCCTTTCCCCTTTGGGAAGGATAACTCCTTTCTAGCTACACGGGTCACAGCCCATCCTCCTGGCAGGGCAAGATGGTGGTGGATTGACCTTGGGCAGCGCTTGGAGCAATGGCTGCCAAATATGACACCCATCTCCTGGATCTGGCTGCTGCAGGAGGGGACCCGCTTGCCTCTGGAGATGGCAGTGCTCAGCAAGGAGAGGCAGCCTTTGGAACAGCCTCTGGCCATGCTCCTCCCTGGCTGCACAGCCGGTCCCATCCCTTCATCTCCAGGGAGTGGTGCTAGAGGACTGCAGAGCCCTCCAGGTCTCCCCAGGAACAATGCAGAGAGGGTTTTCCAGCCTAGGAGGATCTCCAATTCCAGCTCATTCAGAGGCTTGAGGCACTTTAGAGCCCCAACATCCTCCATGAGACTTTGTTTAAGATCTGCCATTGGTGTGTCTTACCTCCAGCTAGAAGAGCTGAACGATTCCTTCCTGCATGATGAGATTAGGGCAGGAGTAGCTGTATGTTCAAGGGTGCCCTGGCAGTCTCTCGCCCAAATCTTTGAGGATGATGCTTTTCTGTAGCCTCTTGTAGTGTAGATCCAAACATCATCATCTCCGCTTCCAAAGTCTGTCTCTCCCTTTGCTCCTGAGCAGAGTCAGTGCAGCTGGCCTGGAGATGCAGATCAGGAGGCAGCTGCTGCTGGAGCTCCCAGAGGGGGGTGAGAAAAGCACATACGCCCCACGCAGAGGGGTCTGCAGGCTGCAGCGAGGCAGGAATTCAGTCTGTGTGGCATGGCACACCCATCGGACCCTCTCGCATGTCCTGCTGTGTTCCCTCTGTGCTGCTCTGCTTATGGGGCTGGAGGACGGAGAGATCTGGGAGAAAAGCACGAGTGCATGCAAGCCGCTCTGGTCCCTGTGGTCACCAGCCCAGGGCAGCACTATGCAGTGGGGCGGGATGGGGGCTATGGCTTCACTGAGGTCCAGCTCAATGTCCTGCTCGAGGTGGAAGATCTAGAAGTTGAACCACTCTGGTCTGCTTTCAGTCTCCCATGGCTGACTTCCGTTTCTTGGTCTCAGGTAAGACTTCTTTTTTTTTTTTATTATTTTGTACTCTCTCCCATTCCCCACGGAAGTCGGTCAGCCAGGCAGGAAGCGTGCTATGAATTGGCAAGCAGAGTGGTGTGTGGAAGGACGGGTGTTAGCCGTCCCCAGCCTGCTTGTCCTGCTCTGTGCAACTGCTCTGGGAGTCTTGGGAGAGCACCTCACCCACGGGAGAGGGATGAGTTTGATGCTGATCATAACGTTGCCCATTTTTGAAGAAGGTAGTCCCAACTCCAGAGCACCCTGTAACACCTGCACCAGGACACTCTGGCCAGGGAAGGATGCTTTGTGCTGGAGGATGCTGGTTTGGGTAGTGGCCCTCCTGGGGAGGGTGAATGGGAACCCAATGGGACGTTGGGTGGCTCCATGGCTTGCTGGAGGCAGGGGTATGGAGGACCTGCTCTGCAGGGGAAGCTTTGCTTGATTTGTTCAAGGGAAGTAAAATGAACCAGATCTCTTCATCCACCACGTCTGTCTGGGGAAGGACAGACACGGGGCTACATGTAGGACACCCGCTTTCTGACTCTGTTGGTCCTGGATCTGCACTGGTTGCAACTTCCCTCCCTGGGGTACTGGGCTACTCTATGTGCAGGGGTGATGCTCCCGAGGAGGGAAGCTCTGCTTCTACCAGGTTCCAAGTCGTTACCCTTTGTCTTGGCAGGTTTGGGCTGCCATGGGTTTGTGGGTGCCTTCAGCATGTCTCCCTGGCCCTGGAGGTCCCTTTCGTGCTCTGTCAGTGCTTTTTAAGCTGTGATCTCTTTTCTGCATTAGCACAGGCGGTCTGTTGGTGAGTTAGAGGGGTGCAGGCACTGAAAGCTAAAATCGTCCGGGTTAGTCACCCTCAAACGCTCTGCGACGCCTGGCTGAAACTCTGCTGCAATGGGCACTGCAAAGAAGTAAAACTGGAGTATTTCTAAACCCTCTGCAGCGTGTCTCAGCAGTGATTCAGCATCTGACGGGAGTCCGGCAGTTGCCCATCTCAGCAGAACCTCTCGTGTGATTTAGGCAGTCGGTGCCAAGCCGCAGCTCGCAGGGCAGTTCCCAGCCCCGCTGTCTGATGGTCGTCCGAGGCAGGTTTCCTGCAGGGCAGCACGTCAAAGTGCATGAGCTTCTCGAGCTTCTCAACCCAAATGGACCTGTCAGTAACGCTGGCCGTGCAAAGCTGGATGGAGGTGTTGACCGGACCGTAATTCCCTACCTAATCTTACTTCTGGCCACGGTAACATGAAAGACAAACCAAAACCACTGCAGTGAGGATGTCGTTAACCCTTCACTGCTGAAGTCAGGGGAGGTGAATACCGTGTGGACTGGCTCTCCATCTGTGTTACCACTGACCACGGTCTGTGGGCCATAGGTGTGTGATTAAACTAAGCCCTGCTGTATCTGATGGAGCTCACTGTTATTCAAGGAGTTTTATTTTGAGCCAGGACGCAGCAGGCAGCACCAGTTCAGTACTGGGTGACGCCGTGTGCGCTTGGTTGCCCTCACAGCAGCCTCAGAAGGCACCTCGATTCGCAGAAAGGATTCTGTTAAGCCACAAGGAGCTGTGGCGTTCACACAAAGATAGGGAAATTATTGGAACATCTGTGCAGCTCATTCTTGCCGTAAAAAGGGACTTTCGAGGCCTTCGGCTTCACTCCTTTCTCTCTGCCCAGCCCTGGCACCACCAGAAGGACTGAGGGTCCCACAGGCTGTGGTCCTCCAAGGGGTCAGAGCTATCTGAGAACTCAACAAAAAAGGATCATGCTGAAATGAAACCCAATTAGAATCACCCAGAGCAGCAAACCATGATGTGCTCGTACTGGCTGATGCTTGTTTCCCTTCGCCTCGCCGGTGCCACTGGCTCCTCCTCGCCCTCGGCAGGTGCAGCCTTCTCCAGCAGATGCAGATTTGCATGACAGACCCAGAGGCACTGACCTATGAAGTTCTGTTACTCTGCAAATGACATTTCCTCTTGTTTGCTCACTCCCATGTGAGCAAAGCCACTCTCTGACCTGTCCCAAACCGCTGGTCTGGGCAATGCCATTCCCTCTAGGGTGGCCTTGGAGTCAGTGGAGTTTCGAGAGGTGTTGGCTTGTGCAGTGCCATTTGCTGTGCCCACAGCTCTGCCTTTCTCCCCTGCCTTGCCTGTGCATGGCCGCCTGTGTCCTGCATGGTCCCTTTCACAGAACCCCAGACTGGTGGGGGTTGGAAGGGCCCTCTGGAGTTCCCCCAGTGCCACCCCCTGCCAGAGCAGGGGCACCTCCAGCAGTGGCACAGGACGGCGTCCAGGTGGGTTTGGAATGGCTCCAGAGGGGGAGACTCCCCCACCTCTCTGGGCAGCCTGTGCCAGTGCTCTGCCACCCGCACAGGAGAGAAGGCCCTCCTCAGGTTGAGATGGAACTTCCTATGGTCACATTTGTGCCCGTTCCCTCTTGTCCTGTCACTGGGCACCACTGAAAAAAGACCGTTCCCATCCCCCTGGTGCCCTCCCTGTGAGTGTTTATAAGCGTTGATAAGATCCCCCTCAGTCTTCTCTTCTCCAGACTGAAAAGCCCCAAGTCCCTCAGCCTTTCCTCGTAAGAAAGATGCTCCAGTCCCCTCATCATCTTTGTAGCCCTTTGCTGGACCCTCTCCAGCAGTTCCCTGTCCTTCTTGACCCGGGGAGCCCCGAACTGGACACAGTGCTCCAGATGTGGCCTCCCCAGGGCAGAGCAGAGGGGGAGGATGACCTCCCTCGCCCTGCTGGCCACACTCTGCTTGATGCCCCCCAGGATGCCATTGGCCTTCTTGGCCACCAGAGCACATTGCTGCCTCATGGGCATCCTGTTGTCCCCCAGGACTCCCAGGTCCCTTTCCACAGAGCTGCTCTCCAGCAGGTCAGCCCCAACCTGTACCGGTGCATGGGGTTATTCCTCCCCAGATGCAGTACCCTACACTTGTTCTTGTTGAACTTCATTACATTTGCTGGTGCGATGGTTGCGCCTCGCATTGTTCGCTGCTGCTTTTGCTG
The DNA here is from genome assembly GCA_008711295.1 of Anarhynchus alexandrinus. NCBI lineage: Eukaryota > Metazoa > Chordata > Aves > Charadriiformes > Charadriidae > Anarhynchus > Anarhynchus alexandrinus. Next base: position 85,968 of record VUYV01000265.1, read on the forward strand.
CTGTGACTGCTCGGTGCCATGCAGGCAAAACTAGATTTCTCTGCCTTCTTCCCCCTCCTCTCCCTCACCTCAGCTCCTTTACTGGCAGCAGCAGCCACCCCAGCTTTCCACATCTCTGATGTAACGCTGGCAGCGGGCTGAGGTTGTTTTGCTTCCTCCAGCAGACTGCCGCCTGCCTTGCCTGTGCCTACACCCGGCTCTTGGCTCTTCTGCCTTGGTGTGGCACGTAGTGGCCTTTGTTCTCGCCCGTTGCATGGCGAGCAGATGAAAGCCGACCGTGAAGCATAATTTATAGCTAGCTTGAAACACAGTTTTGGCAGAGCAAAGCACGCCAAAAGATGTAGCAATGCCTGAGGAGCTGCGCTCATACTGCTTATCAAATGATGCTTGAAAGGCTCGGTAATGCAAGAGGAGGGCTGAGTTGCTCAATTCTAGCAGAGGATAAACTGCCTCTATTACAGGGACACGTGTTTGGGAGCAAGGAGCTGATAGCTGGCTTTTGAAAACTCGTCTGGCAAGGCAAATCACAGCTTCGGGAGCCCTGGTCCAAAGGGCAGCCAGGCTGCAGGAGAGTGCCCGTGCACATGCCTAAACAGGGCTGCACCACCTCTCCTTTCCACCCTCCTAGAAAACTGGCCCAGAAAGGAGCTCATTGCCTTTAGTACAGCCAAACACGTGAGTAAGCTTCACGCCGATGACCCCGAAATCTCTGGGCAGCAGGAATTTGGCACGGGCACAACCCGCAGGGATGTGGGCTGGCTGCGCAGTTACCTCCGGCCACCAGGAAAGCCTGGCCGTGAGTCGGGTGCGTGGCAGCCTTCCCTCCATGGGGCAGACAGCAGCGACCTGCCGCCTTCTGCTGAGCAAGCCACGCGCTGCTCCCACGTGCAAGGAGCACGTGCCAGTGTGGACCACACACCCCGGGAGCGTGGCTTGCCTCTTCCAAGCTGGTCGTGTGGCAGATGCCCAGAGCATCCCTGTCACTGCTGGTCCCTGCTGTCTCTGCTGTAAGATGCCACTCTCCTGGCTGCTGTCCCTCTGCGGTGGAGGGAGTCTCGTGCTCAAGGAATGGCAGGATTGCAATGTTGCAGGGTGTGAAGGAAGCTCAAAAAGTCACCTGGTCCTTCCCCTGTTCCAGTGCAGGACCCAGCGCAACCAACCCTTGCTCAAGAGGCATCTGCCTTCTTAAAGACTTTCAGTGCTGTAGGGCCCATGTGTTACTGGGGTACAAGGAACTTGCCCCAAATCACCAGCAGCTTCTTTTTTTTTCCCCTCAAGACCCCTTTTTCAGTCTGCTGGTCGGAAGAGCCCAGGAACTCTCCTCCCCATTAACCATCCCCACCAGCCGAGATAGGTCAGAGTTTGGGTGCAGCCTCCTGTCCCCTGGAGCAACATCAGCTGTGAAACCCTGGGACAACGCTGAGCCTTTAGGACACGCATGTTTCCAGTGTGGGAAAGACCAGGCACTGCGGGAAGATGCTATGACGCTGCAGAGGCTGTTCCAGCAGCTGTGTTGGGGCTATTGAGGTTTTTGGGTTGCTGGGATAGCTGTCAGGGGCCTTAGAGAAATCTGGACCACACATGGATCATCTGCTGGTGTTTCATGTGTGTTTGTGTCCCAACAGGGAGACACAGTGACCTACCTGTCTAGATATACATGTGATGATGAGGATGGGAGGGGGGTCCAGGCAGCAGCTCCAGTCCTGACCCAGACTCCTCCATCGTTATCTCATTCTTCAGCTTTGTTTTGAGTTATCCCACCCAGCTGTCTCCAGGACAAAGCCTAGGTTTCACGCTCTAAAAACCCCACGCCACCACTGCCCTCAAATTATTTCTGATGTTTGAGCCAGGAAAGAAAACCTCTCTGGGAATAATAATGATGTTGGAGGCCACCATGTGGGTCTGAAGAGCTTGAGCCGTAGATGCAGCCTGCTCTGCAGAGGTACGTCCCAAAGCAGGGTGACCAGGAGCCCATCCATGCTACCTGCCTCAGGACCAGGGAGAAGTCTCTGTCCCTCTTGCATTAGCTGTGATGACACTGCCCGTGTCGCCGAGCAGGGAAGACCCCTGGGACATCCCTGGCCCTGGGTGGGAGTCCCCTTGGCCAACACTTCTGTGTCCTAGCTATTGGGACAGGATTTTTTGTACTGCCCAAAGCTGAAAAAAGTGTCCTAGTTGCAAATTTGTCCTCTTTTCCTTCCCATAACCAGTGTAAATGCTTTGAATGCCATGTGCTCTGCCAAGGACAAATAGTTTCCCTTCCCAAGGAGCTCCTGCTCCTTCAAAAGCTCCTGCTGGGCTGCAGCAAGGTGCCCTTTCCACTCCCGCTCAGTTGCCCACGAGGGCAGGAAATTTCCAGGAGATGAGGCCTCGAGTAGAACATGGAGTAGACATGTCTACAAAATTTGTGTTAAAACTCATTTCTGCACAGAAGGCTCTTTATTTTATTTTATTTTGCCAAATCAACTTAAATCGGAGATTAAAAATTATTCAGGGCAGCTGCTACTTAATAACTACTGGAACATCCTTTCTGGTTTTCTAGATCAAACATTTGTCTAAAATTTCAGGCTGTTTTTATTACAAGAGGAAGACGAGGCACTTTGATCTACAGAAGCAAGGTAAGACATTTCTTTTTCAGTCGTTCCTAAGCAGTAGAGCAGTCCTTAATGACTTAATTTTAATGAAATTATAAGTGTATTTCAACCTCAGCAGTTACTGTGTCTTTAAAGAAAAGAGAAATTGCTTTCTGGTGTCACAGAAGTGGTGAACCTACTCTGCAACCTTGGTGTCTTCACACTGCAGATCGTTAGCCTTGAGTTTTGCAGAAATGGAAAACAAAGACGTAGACCCCAGTGTTGGCCACGTTTTAGCTGCCAGACTACTCATTCCTACCCTTTCACAGGCATCTTTGCAGTCCCCCAGATGTTATGAATGACTGTAGTTAAAAATGACTATATTTGGCCAGTTTGGTTGCACTGAAGCTCTCTGCAAGTCCATGAGGTTGCTGGTCAACTTGCTTAAAACCCCATTTTTCCCTTGTCAGGGAAGGTGGTTGGGGCCAGAGCACACCACTGTGGGGAGGCTGAAGGAGGTGGTGCCTTCAGCTTGAAGAAGCAGAAGCTGAAGTGGGCTTACCCGCCTTGCTCCACCATGGGAGGAAGGGCCAGGTCCTTCTCCAAGGTTCAAAAGACCAGTGACACTGTGTGGAAGCTGCCTTCTCCTGTGAGAGACGTGCAGCCCTGGGACGGCAGCTTCTTTTGAGGATATTCAAAACACAGCTGGGCAAGGACTGGAGCAACCTGAGCTGGTTTGCAGTGAGCTCTTCTTTGAACATGACTCAGGACCTCTCAAAGTTCTGTCCAACCTAAATCTTTCTATGATTTTCCCCCTCAGTGAAGGGCAGCGACACATACACACACTCGACCGCTTGCATCCTACAGAGACTTGACAAAGGGAGGTGGCCCTTGACAATGGCATATCTTGTTTGGGCTTTGGCAGCCTCGAAAATTGTAGGAGGAGCTGGTGCAAAAACCACAGCCTGCATTCTCTGCACCAGGGCATGCCGTGCGTAGGACATTCCTGCGCGGATGACTTGCTTAGTTGTTTCCATTATAAAACGGGGACGGGGGTGTGCTGTCGTCCAGCAGCACGGCAGGAGGGGAGGGACGTGCTCTGGAGGACGAACCTCCTGTTGCCCTCCTGAATTTTGTGTCGTGGTCAAGACATCAAACCCCAAGTGAGGGTCAAGGGCTGTTTCTGCTCCCGACTCCACTTTGGACTTGCCAGCTGGCGTCGCCAAGTCCCTCCGTGGTGCCTGGGGCCGCCGGGATGTGGAGCAGGAGCCCAGCCAACTAGCCGGGAGGCGGGATAAATTGCATCCTTAACCCAAGGCCGAGGGGAGGTGCGCACCTCCTCTGCCCCGAGCTCTCTGAGCGGGGTGTCGGAGCCAGGTCAGGCTGTCCTGGTGTTGGGGCAGTCGTGCTCACTCCCCTGCCGCGGGGAGAGGGGCTGGAGCGGGAACGCCATGCTTCCCAGAGCAGCCCGGCTTCCCCTCCGCACATATTGACAGGACTGCAAAAATTTAGCCTGGTGCTCCAGCATATTTCCAACAGAGAGGGGATTTCACAAGAAGAAACCTGGCAAAAAGGTCTTAGAGGCCATGCAAGGATCAGCACCAAGCGTGCAGGTACAACTGGAATGGTTGAACATCCCCTTGGATGTCAAGAAAGCTCCTTGCCTCATCTTGAGCACTATTACCTGAAGACTTCATGTGCCCGGCCATAAATTGGCTTTGAAAATCTGTTTTTCCCTGTTTAGTCTGAAGGTGAACATGCAAATACCTGCCCATCTGGAAAACCCATCTCAGCATGGACTCTTCCTGGAGTGCAGACATGAGTGAAACAGATAACCTGTGCATGACTTACACAGATTAGCCTCAAATATTGTCTCTAAAAGCTGGTATTAGATTTCACTATTAAATAAACAATATTCTTAAGGAATGATGTTAGTAGTGTGGCACATAAATCTATTGATTGGCTCATAGTCGTTTTTATTCAACATGGTTAAATAATTTATTTAGAAAAGATAATTAACTTCTCGGTTATCTGGTTCATCCTTTAGGACTGGGATTATTATTATTATCATCAAAGTCCCTCCCTGCAGTATATGCTGGGTGAGTAAATAACGTCCCGCAAGGACTGCCTCTGCCCCACAGTTGATGTCCATGTGCTCTCTTCATTCCCCCACCCCATTTTGCCTCCTTGTGCTTGACCCTGACACCACAGGACCTCTGGGCCCTTGGGATGGGGTGGGATGGAGGACGAGTCCCCGTGGGTCAGCCCTGCTCCACGTGTCTCCCACCCGCTGACCATCCCCAGCGTGGAGCAGTTGTGCTACCACAGTCCACAGCATCCCAGAGCTTTCCCTGACGGGAGCCTACTGCCACTCGCTTGGTCTTGGGGGTAACTTGGGAGCCTGTGTCCTCTTCTCAGTCATCTGCCCTTGTCCTCCTTGGCCAGGGCTCCTCATAGCAGCTGAGGTTCCTCCAAGGACTGCAGACAGGACACCACAGCCTGGATGTGTATGTGGAGGACGGTCTCCATCAGCACAGCCTGGTGCATCTCACACCAGGGAGGAATTAGGTGCTGTGCAGGCATCAGAGCCTTCCCAAATGCAGGATGGGAAGGCTTCAAGGAGGATGAGGAGGCAAACTCCTCCAGCAGCCACTTTTCCAGAGAAGGGGATGAGTATGGCTTCAATGTGACTGACGAAGGACACTGTCACCCACCACGGATCCCAGAGGGCAGCAGTGCTGAGTGGTGCTGGTGTCAGATTAACACTGCAGGATGCTGTGCACACAGGGTTAACTCAATGTTTTCATCTGGAGAAGACTCGCCTACGTTGGCAGTTGCAGACAAACCCTCCTGGACTTCAGGTAGGCAAGAGGCCAGGCCTGGAGGACAGGTAGTGAGATGGCATCACCACAAACTGGTGATCCCGATGCTCGGGCTGCTCTGATCCTCCCCATGAGAGGGCAACCGTGCCAATGTCAAACAGTATCTTTGTGTTTAAGCTTGGAGGAAACTCTGATGGGACTCCCTATCGCAGGGTGTGGGGCGAAATAAAACCCCGTCCCCAAGCCCTGCACTGAAACGATGCTCTGGAGGGAAGGGAAAAGGTCCCGTTGGTGCCAGGACCATCTGCACCTCCCTGCAGAGCACGCGGTGATGGAGCGATGGCGCTGCCAGACATGGTGCGGCCACGCGGCCATGCATGACCTGGTGGAACAGCCAGTGTCTGCTGCGGCATGGGTCACGGGCCACGAGGTGCTCACAGCCCTCCTCCACTCCCAGTCGCACCCCGTGTTCCCCATCTGTCCCAGGGGACTGTGGCGTGATTGCCTCCCTTGGCCCGCTCCCCTCGCCAGAGGCTGCTGTAACGAGTCGGGTCACACTGGGATATGTTGCTAAATCATTACATAAGCTGGTCCGCGAGGTTTCCTCCCCCACCAGCCATGCGGGGGATTTCACAACGCCGTGGAATCGAGGGCATCCTCACGCCATTTACACGCTCGCTCCCTTTCTAAATTTGGCCCTGTTGTCTCTGCACCTTCCACAGCGGGAACAAGCTCTGCCCTCCCTGCGGCGTTTCTGAGCTGGTCCAGATTGCGATGGCCATGGGAAGGTGAGGAGTACAGGTACCATCCTGGCTGAGATGTCTTCTACCTACCATTCTCCACCTGGGTCCCCAGCTGCAGGAGACCATTCACACCTATTTGGTTGTAATGAGCTCCCTGAACTATGTCTTTGACCTGAGGTGGGCATGGGCTCAAGTCCTTTCCTTGACTTTCTGCGCAGTGTGTTCATCTGCTCCTGGGCCTGGCAGCATCACCTCTGGAGATGGTGCCCCACACCCCAGCCCTCCCTCCAACCGCTCCTGGAAGCATCAGATGCACCTGGCAGGACCTGACTTGACTGCGTTTACAGGGCACCACCCAGGTAATGTTCATGCACCCCATGGGGCCTCTGAAACACACTTAGGTTATCTCTGGGGTTTTTCATGGCAGTGTGGTCTCTTCTCCCACATCTGTGTGGTTATTTCAATGCCAGCCATCCTCAAGCACTGCCTCCACTGACAGCCAGCTCCCACTAGACTTGCCAGACATGGCATGGCACAAAGAGGGGGATTCTTCAACCCATTAAACATCTAGAGGCAAGAGAGACACGGGTCAGGTCCTTGGGTGGTCCTCAAGACCTAGAGAAACAGAGCAGGTAGATGAAGCTAGGGAGAATGTCTCTACTACAGAGGGCTATCAGATCTTCTGGGCATGGTCAAGTGGTCACTGTCACTTGGCAGCTCGTAGTTGGAATACAGCCTTGCTGAGGGGCTGGCATGTCCTCACAGGCAGCCACAAGATCTCAACCCCGACTGCACGTGGCTGGACGTGGTGGGCAGTATCATGACGCAGACACGTACACAAACCTTCCGTGCTTATCTCAACAGCATTGCCCACTTTCAAGGGAAGCCTCTTGCAGCAACTGCAGGTAATTGGTCCCCAAGAACAGGATGCAACAGTACCAAATGTAAGTGCCATGAGCACAAGGAGTTCCTCATTGCACCCATCCCCTCCCACATGTCCTCTTCTGCAGATGTAATAACCTGCCACTGAGGTGCACCGGCACCAGGGAAGTCCTTGGGAGAAGTCCAGCCCCAAAGATCTTGAGCTGGGATCTCCATGCGGTCTCCTGGGACTCAGTCTGCAAAGGAGTTGGTTACCCCAGACTCACGCAAACACTGTCACAAGCTTTGCCCTTGGGCGAGGAGGGGCTTTGCCAGTGGGGTCCCACATGGTAAGTCTTGGTGTGAACCGTCTCCCCACAGTGCATCTCCTTCACAGAGGTGGGTGAAGAGACAACTACAGGCTGAGCTCACGCTGAACTGGATGTTGCCCTGGCAGAGGGTACTGGGTAGGGATGGGAGGAGATCAGTAGCTCCTTGACAAATTTTGTAGAGGTTTCTCAAGTGAGATGGGGACACAAGGAGATGAAAACTGGGTGGGTTGCCCAACTTGATGGCCTTCTCCTGGAGAGGAAGCAGAGCTCCTTCCTTCTCCATCACCATCCTTCACTCCCAGGGCACCTCCCTGATGCCTGCCCTACCCTGGCAGCTGCATGGTCACTCCTGGTGCATGTTTCCAGAGGGACCTGCTGACCAAGGCACATCCCTTTTTAGCTGCTGACAAGCCTGCGCAGCCCTTTGAACTGTAAGCAGATCAGAGTTGCAATGTTGTTGGTCATCAAAGGTGGGACCCGGGATGTGACTGTTTGGGAGGGGAAGTCCAAGTGCAGGGAAGGGCAAAAGGGACAACCTGTATCCTCAACCTTGATAGCGTTGAGTCTGGACCTGGTGTCCTCTACAGCCCACAGACGTCCTGCCCTGCTTTACGTCCCCTTGTGTGCATTACATGTGCCATCTGCCACAAACAGGGACAGCAAAAGCAGAGAACCAAGGAATGTGAGCCCATGGAGGTCCAACTTGACAAGGGCAAGGGCTTGGCCTGCTCTCCAGCCCCAAGATGTTCAGGAGTGGAGCACAGGACACACAAGGAAAGGCTAGAAGAGCTGGGTTGGTTCAGAAGGGAAAGTTTGGAGGGATCTTACAGCTCTCTGCAGCTAATTAACTGGAGGATGCAGAGAAGATGGAGCCAGATCTTCTGAGGTGCATGGGGAGAGGAAGAGAGGCAACTGGAACAAGCTGGGACATGGGAAATTTCTCTTAGATACCTGGGAAAAAAATTCACTATGAGGGTAGTCAAATATCAGGAGAGAGGCCAGAGAGGCTGTAGGATCTCCATCAAACCTCAGCTGGACAAGGTCTGGAGCAACTGGGTCCTGACCCAGTTCAGCAAAGCCTGCCCAGCTTTGGGCAGAGGGTCAGTCCCTTCCTATCTAAACTATTCCATGTTTCTGTAAGGGCACACCTTAATGATGTGTGAACATTGTTTCCAGGTACTTTATCTCCATTACGCAAGGCTTTTGTCTTGCTGCGTGTAGCCTTGCAGCTGCTCTACCTGAGCCATCCTTCCTTTTCTTGGAGAAACCAGGGATTTCCTTACTTTCCTGATGTAAGCTACCATCCACAATGGGAGATCTCTGGGGCTTGGTGAAGTCTACCTGCTTTGCCAAGGGCCAGCCCATGATCTGCACGGCGCTGTCGCCTTCTTGTCCTCCCACAGCACCACCCCAAAAACACCTCAGTGCCACACGTGTGCAAGGATTGGAAGGACGGTTTTGCTCAAGAACAACCCGTCCACATGTCTCAGCAGGCTTCTGCGTGGCTCCTCAACTTGGCAGCTCCATGCTCACTTTCAGCTGGATCCTGGTTACCCTGTTGGATCTGAGCTCTCCATCTGCCCCGTTCCTGTGGCGCTTTCTGATTCCACAGAAGAAAGCAAGCCTTTCATGAGCGGCTGAAGAGCGGGTTTCCTCCTGGAGAAACATTGCCAGGCTCTAGGAAGTCTCAGCTGTGCTGGGGCGAGGCTGAATCACTGCTCATAAAATGGCATTTTCCTGGGAAATACACGAAATTCCCAGCACTCTTACCTCCGTCCCTCCTGGTTACCACCCGCCTTGAGGAAGAAGGAACCCTAAGTGCTAAATAAAACCACAGCAGGACACCCCGCCACCAGTTTTGGGGGCCAACTCTTTTCCCCTGGCAGATTTTACGGCGATCCGGAGACTCTTCCAGCTCAGGAGCGCCTGACAAGTTTGAACAGCAAACCCTGCACCGCTCTGGGAGCAGTATTGGGCCAGCGAGCCCTTTGATTGCAATCAGCGAGTTGGCAGGAATCCCAGGAACTCGTACAAAAATGCTTTGAAGAGGCCAGATGCACAAGGCGTGTCCCTGTGTGGGGTGCGGAGCGGTGATTCACGGCATCGCCATGCGATGCTCGGTGCGCGCACACGCAGCCCTCGAACCGCAGCGACGGCCCCCCGTCTCCCTCAAATCACCGGTTACCTATTTATTTTATTTTGGGTTTGGGTTTTTTGGTTTGTTTTTTTTTTAACCCTCCTTCGGTCCGATGGCACCCCGAATTCAGCACAGGTTTTGTTTCCCTTTCAGCCTTCCCCCGCTGCTGCCTGCGAGCTCCAGACAGAGAGGCAGACGGGGAATTTGCTTCGGGCGCTGGCGGATGCGAGCGCTGCTGCTGCTGCTGCTGCTGCTGCTGCTGCGCGGGTGCTGCGCCGGGCTGGCTGGGGATGACACTCGCCGTGCCCTGCTAACTAAGCATCCGCAGCCCGTGATTCAGAGCAGAAACAGCAGTTTTGCATAGAGGTGCAATAAACTCCTTTATTTAAGTAGCTTTTGCTCTTTTCGAGGTGGGTTTGGAGTCTGTTGCAGAAACCCGGGAGATTCCCTCCCTTGGGCTAGACCGTGCAAACTTGCCCGAAGAAACTATTGTTTCTTGAAAGCCTCTGTAAGCTCCCTGTCCTCAGTGCCGCAGCCCAGCTCAGCATTTTGGGCGAGTTATGAAACAGGGCAGATGCCCGAGCGAAGCATTTGTATTATCCGCCAGCAAATGACGGGATGTGATAAACACTTGGCTCTCCCGTGCGGGGACAGGGTGAGGGCTGTTCCTTGCCGTGGGGGAAATGACATTACAGGTTTGCAAGAGCTGGCCACTTTGTTGTGCAGAAGCCATCCGACGCTGACAGCCTGTCATTGATTTGCGAAAACATCGCTTGGCATCGATAACAAGCTTTCAGGAGAAACAAGTAGGACGGAGGAAAACAACACCCAGGTATTGCTTCGCTGTTCCCTACCTGGACTGGAAGTGCACAGACTTATCCCCACTCTGTGAAATGCACAGGAGCAGCAGAAAACCCTCCTCCGTCACCTGGCTAGGCATCAGCCATCCAACCTTGGGCAGCACTCCCCCCTCATCCTGCCTCGTCTTGCTTGGGCATGGTCTAAATGTCCAAGCTGGTTGGGTGATGGAGCAGAGCAAAGCCACTGCGCCCCTTGGGTGAGGTGTCAGGACACATGGGGAGAGGGCACCAGGGGTAATTACCCTCTGGTTGCTCCAATCAGAGCAACCAGAGGGAAAATATTTTTNAAAGCTTGGGTTTCTGCTGTTGGGTTTTACTGGAGGAGCATCCTGGAGCATCAGGAGAGGAAGGTACACAACATTCATCTTCCCCAGGAGCATGCCCTGTGCTTTCTGGTTCTGCTTTTGTTCCTACAAAACACGAAATACGGCACCTGCGCGGTCACAAGCCACCAGGGAAACAAGAAACCTGATGCATGGGAATGAAATAAAGTGTTTTCCCACTGCATTCAAGGAGGAACCCATCATCTGTGAGCTGAAAGCACCATGCCTGGGGACCGCCAGACCCTGGGCACTGATGATTCCCACTACAGCACCCTCTACTCGGCAGCACAGAGGACCCCACTCCTCCTGCCCCTTCTCCGGGCTATGTGCTCATGTAGGCACCCAGGACCTGGTCCTGGGGAGCCCGAGAAGCCTCTGCCCCGGACATCCTCCCCTCGGCCTCCCTCCTGATGGGGTTTGTGCCTCTCCTCCTGTATCAGCCTCTCGTGGCTTGGCAGGAGCTTTGTCAGCGCTTGCTGTGACCTGAAACTGGTCACACCAGCACCGAGGTGTTCAGTTCTCTGCAGACGAGTTGCTGCAGTGTGGCTTGGCAGAGAGAAAATTCTCTGCTCAAATTCATAACCTGGCGTGTCATTTCTTGTACAGCCATTTTATCTTCTATTCTGCTTGCTAAAAAGTCCTATTTTTCCTCTGTGCCACCCCAAGTGACTTGCAAAGATCGCCCCAACTCTTTGCCTGGGTGCTGCTCTGATTTCTCCATAGGACTATCCCTACAACAAGTGGGACCCCCTTTGGGAAGAGGTGTCACCCCCATGAACACAGCAGCACGCTGCAGTCAGGAGGACCCTCCATGACCCCTACTGTAGGGGCTCTGCAGGTGACCCTGCAGCCCTGGGCTCAGTGGGGTGGGTTTGCAACCTGTGGAGGCAGAGGAAGCTTTTTGCAGATGGGGAGGTGGACACATTGACCCGGGAGCATCGTGGCAGGGGGCAGCTGGACCCCCAGGCAGGAACGGGCACTGCGGGCAGCGCTGCTCCTCTGACCCATGGCATGCGTGATGCTGCCTCCTACTAGCAGGGGCATCCCCAGGCTCTTGGCACTGGGACACCATTTTGATCCAGTTGAGACTAATGGAAATAATAAAACACAGGACGAGCAGCTGTGTGGGAGATCCTCCAGCCCTCCGGCTGCCAAAGAGCACAGTTTCCTACCCAGATCCACAAAGCCCCACCCGTGAGCCCTCCACGATGAGGGGGATGGCAACGTCCATCCCCAACCCTCGTGCCTCCCAGCCTTGCCCGCTGCCCGTTGGGACCCTCATTCCCCCTCGACCCCTCTGTTTCGGCGCAGGCTGGGGGAGGCAGATTTGGGGCGAGGGCAGCGGGGCGCCGCGTGCCCTGCAGCGGCGGCGCGGGGGCTGCGAGCGAGCCGCGGCGGGGAGCGCGTGGGTGTGTGCAGGCAGGGCTGTATATCCAGTCTGGCAGAGGGTGTGCCTGCTCACACGCCGGGGAGCCGAGCCGGGAGCAGGATCCCTGAGACACCCTCGGCCGGGGGACGTATGGCAAGGAGGGGTTCGGGAGATTAACCCCAGCACGAGACGCGTTCGCTGTCGCCTTGCGTGGTGCGCCGTCAGGTGAAGTGCAGCCCCCTCTCCCCCCCGGCCCCACGGTCTCCTTGCAGCCATGCTTCACTCTCCGCTGAAAACAGCGTTGGCGTATGAGTGTTTCCAAGACCAGGCCAGCTCCACGCTGGCTCTGCCCTCGGACCACAAGCTGAAAACGAAGGGCACAGGAAAACAGCGGGTCCAAGAGCAAGTGATGATGACGGTGAAGCGGCAGAAGCAAAAGTCGTCCGTGTCATCGAGCGTGGGCCACTCCAACCGAGGTAAAATCCCACCGCGCTCTGGACAGCAAGGGGGTCCCCTCTGGGGACAGAGCAGATGCTATGGGGTGCTTTATGTGGGGTTTTGTTTGTGGGGGACAGTTCGGTTCGCGTCTCTCAGGGGTTACCCCAGGCAGGGGATGCCGAGGTCTCTTGCGCTGGATGGAAGAGTTAGGACAAGGTGTGGAGCTGGACGCATCGACTCCCTCCCTGGTGGAGCTGATGTCCCGCACTGCTCCACATCCCTGAGGCACCTGGACACTGCAGTGTGGTGCTACTAACCATTTGTTCCCCAGCTCTAAAGCCGGAGTAGCTGAGTAACCTTTGCAAATCCTTCCTCTGTGAGTGCCCCCGTGGTTGGAACCCTCCACCAGACCCGTCCCCTCCTGTGGATGGCCAAAGCTGACAGTGTTGCTCTTCCACCATGTCATGGGGCTGGGAGCCGGCCACCAGACGGGACTCGGCTGTCTCCTGAGCGTTGCGGGCGGTGGAGAGCAGGCAGCTCTGCCCACACACAGGACACAAACCTCAGCTCGGGATTCGCCTCCGAAGCTCCCAACATGTCTCCCATTTGCAGGTTAAGTTTGGGAGCCTCCAGGACACCCCCGTGTGAGTGGTAGAAAGGGGATGAGTTAGGAGGAGAGACGTCCTCTTCTTACCGCAGTGGCTTGCGTTGGTTCAGTGCGGATGATTCGCAGCCCCCTCCATTTTGCAGATGTGTAGAAAGGGGTGTCGGGGTCCGGGCAGCCGGTCCACCTCCCACCACTCTGTGCCATATAAAGCAGGGAATCAGCTGAGTCCTGGAGCCAGGTTTCCTACCGGAACACCTTCACCTTTAGGTTAAGGCTTGGCAAATGGTTTTCTTCACCGTCTTTGTGTCTGGAGAAAGCTAATTTGGAGGTAAACCCCAGATTCCCTCAGCTGGAAGCTGCAAACCCAGAGGGTTGTGACAGCCACAGCACAAAACCTTCTGGCTCTCGAGGTGCTTTCACCAGCAGCTGCAGGGAGCTCACCAGGAAGAGGAAAGCCCGAGGCTTTGGGGGATAGAGGGGTTCCAGGGCTGGGACTGAACTGTCCAGCCATGTCCGGAGTGAGCTGTATGTGGAGGGGTGTTTGCTGGAAAGCTGTGTGAGCTTGGCCACCCTCTGCCACCTCTTTCAGGGACTATGGATCGACCAGCAGCTTTTCCAAGCTGGATCCCGAGGCTGAATCCAGCACTGGTGAGGTGTCGTGGTCCAGATGCACATTTTGGGCTGGTTTACCAAGAGAAGCCGGGTGGCACTAGGCTGCCGGGTGGCACAAGGAGTGGAGGTGGTGGTCCCATAGGAGTCATCCTGGCTGTATACATTGCAGTTGCTGCAGCAGAAGGAATAGAGCATCTTCGCGGCGGATGGCATGTGTGCAGTGACCCGTGATGGGCACCGCCAGGAACAAATCTCTGCTTTCTCTTTCTTTGCGTGTTTGTGGACACAGACTCCAAGGGATGGGCTGCGGACGGGGCGAGGAGAATTTTATTCTGCCACCAAAATGGAAGGCGATGGGAGATGCAAATCTCCTCCTGTCTCAGAAGGGTTTATTACTTAAGGTATTATGTGACAAAACAAAATACAAACCAGGTCGGGAGGATCTGGATGGGGACGGGGGCACTGCCAACCTCCCTTTCCCACGGAGGGGCATTTCACGGAGAAATGGGCAGAGAGATGTCTCCCACTGCTGCCCATGGGCAGGAAGGAAGGGAGGCAGAGGGGGATTATTCTGCTTGGAGAGGAGCCCAGGTGAAACCTCTGGGAAAGGCAAAAAAAAAAAAAAAAAAAAAGGCAAATTCCCAAGCTGCCCGTCTCAGCTCGACGGGCTGAAGCTAAACCCCTCCTCCAGACACTTTTGGGAATGTCTGGGAGTGGGAATTGCGTGGAGATGTGCAGCTTTGGTTTCTGTGTCCCAGGGAAGCTGAGTCACATCCAGCTCCCAGGAGCTGCCTCCAAACACGGGGCCGAGGCCGTCCCGTTCCCACCGCAGGGAGGTTGGCCAGCACGAAGGTCCTGATGGCTGATTCACCCCAGCGGCTGCTCTCTCAGTGCATTTCTGGAGGGAATCCCAGAAGGGCAAGAAGTCGCCGTTTATTCTTGGGCTTTTCTTCTGGGCTGGAGCCCAAGAGGGTCCAACTAAACTTTCACCGGGGGGTGTTGTATTGATTTTTACTGCTGTTGGTTCAAAGATGAGCTGAGCAGACTGAATGAGAAGAGTTAATGTTTCCCACAAACAGGCTGTCGGGTGTGGATGTCTGCCTGTTTGAATGCTCCTCCAAAATCAGCTACCCGCATCCCCCCGTGTTTTCTCAGAGATGCTCCTCAAAGGCAGCACAAGCTGGGGCCATCACAAAGCACCTTGATAAACGTTCGAGTGCTTTGTTCCCTCTGCACCCAGACAGTTTCCTGCGTGTGTCTGGTTAGGTGTTGGTCCAGGTCCAGCTTCTGTTGCTGCATTTTGATCTGTGGTTTGAGCAGGAGCTGAAGCA
Source organism: Anarhynchus alexandrinus (assembly GCA_008711295.1). Lineage (NCBI taxonomy): Eukaryota > Metazoa > Chordata > Aves > Charadriiformes > Charadriidae > Anarhynchus > Anarhynchus alexandrinus. Next base: position 100,976 of record VUYV01000265.1, read on the forward strand.
CGGCACAGAGCTTCTGCCAGCTTCAGGAACGCATGCGCCTGTGTACGTAGGACAGGGAGCATGGACATGGACCCCTCTTGCTTGTAGCAGGGATGGGTGTTGTTGTATCCCATATTTCTTTAGAGGGTCAAGAGACGTTCCCTCAGTGTCCTGCTAATTGATGGGTACATAAAATCAGTTGATTATTTGGAGTCCAGCAGATCAAGGTGTTGTGGTCACTGAAGATTTGAGCCTTTTTTCAGCACAGCAGCTATGGGTCTTTCCAAGGATGGCTGCAGACTTTTGGGTCTGTGGGGTCTGCCTTCCTTCGGTTTTGGGTCTGTGGGGTCTGCCCCAGGGCATACCTGCCCTTCTCACCATGGGAATAGCTAACTGGATGGCTCCCTCTGAATTTGCGAGTAATGCAAATTTCCAGGGAAAATGAATTTCAGTGGCATGGCAGGAGAAAAGGCCAGGCCAAGCCGAACCAGCTCCTCATAGCCAACAGCGATAGTCTACAAAGTCCCCTGGCTAAAGAAAAGGTTTTCCAGTGACTCGTCACTGGCTGACAGGGTGCAGTAGGGAGCAAAGATCTGAGGAAACCCAACTGAGGAGTGTCGTATCCAACTGTCTCATGGCTGAGCTTTAGAGGTTTGCTATGCTGGCTGTGGCTGAGAGAGGAGAAATCCCACCTAGCTCTAATGGGTTCCCACCTAGCTCTAATGGGAGCCCACCTACCTCTAATGGGGTCATTACTCTGTTGTGAAGGGAAGAGGAGATTTTGCGGCTAGTAAGTCCTTTGAAGACTTCTGTAACCTCCCGGCATGAGATGATTCAGTGAAAGCCACCCACTCTTCCACAAACCGTGGATTATTGCTATAGAAAAAGTACCAACCCCCTTTAGCTCATAGGCCAGAAGGCAGAAATGGAGTTTGGTCATTCCTGCGAGAATCTGAACTTCTGGGATTTCTCTAACACTTCTCTCCTAGGAGGCACCCAGGCTTTGCTTTGTGCCTCCCACAGGCCCTCTTCTCGTACTACTTTTTTTCTATGTTTAATCATCCTTATTGTTTTAAAGCTGTGCATAGTTTATTATTTAACTTGTCTAGCCTGCACTACCAGTGACTGGTTCTTGTCTTGCCTTTCCCTGCCACAGATTAATATTTATTAACACGCATCCATTTCCACAATGTTCCCTGTTAGCTTTGTGTGTCCGGCCGAAGGCTTTCACTGTCGTGCTTGAAAAATGGCACTTCTAACACAATACTTCTCCTGGCCATCAGTCTCTTAGCTTCAAGGGGTGTAAAGTCGCCTTTGAAGAAAGTAAATAACTCATCAAGCACAGGCATATTGGTTTAGATGGAAGTCTCAGTTTGCTCCGCCATGACCAATAACAGTGATAGAGAGGAGAATGAGGGCAAGGCGAGCACGCAGTGGGGCTCGCAGCAATTAAGTGCAAGATCTTGCAATCCCTACCTGTTGTAGTTAGTTTTTAGCCCCGTGAACTGTTCCACTGAAGTTAAATGAGATTTTAGATTGACCGAGTTTTGAAGGAAATACCTTGGGGGAATGACAATTTGGGGATGGGAGAGACAGGTCCCTACGACAGCCCAGCCAGTGCCTGAGCCACCCTCAGGGGTATTTTCTGCCCATAACCATGGTCGCTGGGAGGCTGTGCTTCATCTGAGTGATTCTCATCCATATCTTTTCTGCCTCCGTCCCATCTGTTATGTACTACTAATACAGTGGTTTCAGTTGTCTCTGTGTTTGTCCAAGTGCAAGTGGGCACTTTGGAGACTTAAACAGCTGCTTGGATGACAACAAATGGGACACAGACATATGGACACAGCTAGAAAAAGGCACCAGGGAGGCATGTCCCCCAAAGAGCATTTCCACCCTCTGCCAAAATGTTTTTTTCAGGAGATAGTCTGTTTTTATCCCAGATTCTCAGGACCGGTGACCAGATGGTATGGTCTTTATCCTTGAGGTGGTTGAAAAGAGGAATATCCTTCCTCTCCCTGAGGGCTGGCGATACACCTCCAAGTCGGCTCTGAAGATGAACCAGGCAAAGAAGTGTTTAAATTTGCAGGACTAAATAAAGATGATGTTTTCTTTAGCTACCTCCATCAGAAAATCCCCAGGTACTTCCTGGCCTTCAGACTGAGCTCCCCAAGCAATAAATCACAGTTGCGTGGTGGCAGTAGAAGCACCTTCTCCAACCAGCAAGGCGGCTTCAAAATGCCTTGAACATTTGAGGCTCTATGTAATTACATATTTATAAGCTCTTATATACAAGTTCTCGGAGGTGAAGGCAACTTCAACAGCCGAAGAACATAAACTTGCATGAACTGCCTGGTCTCTTGAATTTGGCCATGTAGCAATGAATTTACACAAGAAAATTAGAGATGTGCCTAAACTGGCTTAGTTTTGGTGTCTCCTTGCTCAACCCCGAAGTCTTTAGTGCAGTGCATGGCAAGAATGGATCCTGAAAGGAAAAGGTCCCAAGGGAGGACTGGTCCGATTAACCTGTGAGTCATGCCCAGAAATCCTTTCTTCCTACTGCTCACCCATGGTGTCAGGGAAATGCTCCCAGGCACAGTTATATGATGTTTGCACAGAACAAGAGGTTGATTGCAAGAACAAATTCCCAGGAAACTGTTATCATGGGGTTGTTTTATGTTTGTGCTCAGATGTACTGTTATCAGTTAACTCAGCACCCTGGTGAATCACCTTGCCCAAACTTATCATTTCAAGCCATGCCTTGCTTCCGCTGAAGCCCAACACTAATGTCCTGGCCTGGAGTTTCAGGGAAATGCCAGGGTGGGGAGGGAAGTACAAGGCGAAGGACGCAGCTGAATTGTATCTCCCGTTGCATGTCAATGGCCGTTTCCTTGCCTTATCAGCAAGTTCTGTGCAACTTGATATATTAGGTATTAATAGGGAACAGTGCCCAACAAGTCTATAGACTATGGAAAATGAGATCCTGTGGTTTTCTGCACAAGTGTATGTCAGTGAAACTACTCTGCTGTTGCTTATTCTGCATTCAGTGACGTTCTTCAGATGCTGCCATCCATGCAGTCCTGCTCCTCTCTTGTTGACAATAGAAAGCAAATCTCATTATTTATACCGCATCTACGGGAATCATCTTCCTGAGAAAATGCAAGAATTTTTAGCCACAAATCAAATCACCATAACAGGTTCTGGATGCCTCAGGCAAGGCAATAAACTAGACTTATTCCAAGGATCAGTGGCTGTAGAAGACCTGAGTGGCTTCGGGGCCTTTGTGGTCGAGCTTATCCAGTTTATCTAAGAGATGAGTCTTATCAAACAATCAGAGAGATTAGGATATTTCTGACATTACCCACCAGTTTAGGTGCATAACTTAAGACAGGTAAGTCCTGATTTTGTACTTCGTTAGGCATTCAGAGCTTCCCCTGGAAGTTAATTGGAGTGTAGGGTTTGCACTTCCTCATAACGGGACTTGGGATGCCACAATCATTGAGCACTTTTGAAAATGAAGCTTAAATGACCTTAAACTCTTTTGGACCAACTGAAGGGGGCTAAGGGAATTCCAGTGGGGAAAGAGAATGACTTGCTTAATTTTTTCTTGTAGTAAATGTAGCATTGAGTATAATACTTTTAGGAGGGATCCAACGATTGCAACGATATCAATGATATGAGTGAGAGGCAGCTGGAAGGGCTTGTAGTAGGGCTGGGATGCGTATATCCAAACCCTCTGAATGAAGCACTGAGAGATGGTAGAAATGGCAGATGGGTTCCTCCCGATTCAAGATATTTGCTTCTTTACCAAATGTATCTGAGATCTGGTCTCACATATCTCCCCAGTGCCCCAATAACAATGACGGATCTTAATAATTTTTCAGGGAAAGAAAGTACAAATATACAGAGTGATCTTTTAGAGACTGGAGATTGAAATTTAAGGCAGTGCAATTAGGTTTTTAGTGTTTGACTATTTCAGGCCCCCAGGTGTTAAATAGACTTGATCAGCATTTACCCACCATGTTTGTTATACACTATTTATTCAATTTAGCAAGCCTTGCTCAGGCTGCTTGTGTTGATGTGATATTTAGAATTCAGACCAGGAAAGCCAGACTGGCAAAAGGGTCAGGGTTGGGTTTTGCCTTCAGAGAAGAGGCAAATTTTATTTACCTCCAAGTCAGAATAAGGGAATTATGTTCCAGGTTCAGACCTTCCAGGGTGTGTAGCACGAAATATCATTAAGTTCCTCCCACATCGCAAAGACCTCAGACATTGGCCCAGTCTCTGACCCTCTCTGCTCTTGTCCACTGTAGATTTTATGGCACTTGGTCTTTTGTGCTGAAAACCTCAGGCAGTTGCTTGCAGTCTGAGGGCTGGAGTGTCCAAGAGCTTTTCTGAAATGAACATCTATGAGTTGTCTGCAATGGCAAGGGCTCAACTTGCTGCCTGTCTTTCCTACATTCCTGTTGAGGTTTCTGACTCTGCTGTTCTTCAGTCACTAAACTCACTGGCAAAAAAGAGCACTATGCTCTGAAGGGGTGCCTGCGGGGACCGCTTTCTCCTGCTGACCATGCTTTTTCCATTTACAGGTTCCATGTATGACGGTTTAGCTGATGGTTATGGCTACGGGACATCCCGGGGCAGCTATTATGCCAAAACCCAAACAGGAAACAGCAGCTGGGCATATCCGGTAAGATACTCTTTTGTCTGGGAACTGTGGCATACTCTTGAGGTAACCTGTGCAGAAAGCACCCTCCAGCAGGAGCAGTCAGGTACCAAGGTCATAGCCCTTCAGAAACTTGCCCGAGAGATTATGCATGGCTACGGCTGTCTTAGAAAGTAATTCAATGCGATAGAAGAGGATGACTGAGGACCTATGTTGTATGTGCTTCGGGTTTTAGTGTGGACAAAATTTAGTCTGGTTTTGTTCATTAATATCCACACAGCACAAGAGGTTTGAAGCTGTCTGAAGGATTGGTTGTGGGTTCAGACTCTTACAACTCCGTTCAAGTTTGGAGCACATCCATTGCTCACCTGGAACATGTACCAAAACTTCTCTGTGAACAATATTAATGTGGTTGAGTGGTGATGATCAGGGGATTTGCGTTATAACTGTGTAGCTATTCCCAATCTCAGTGATAGTGCAGACTTTCAGTGTGCAGACTTTCAGATAGTGCATCTTTTCAGATATTGCCTGAGCTTGGAAAAGAGGTGGTCCACTTCTCTCATAGTGATTTCCAAAGAAAATATTACACATTGCCAGAAAAAGCACAGGTGAGATAGTACTTGTCTTTGTGCAATCTGAGCTTATACATCCCACAGAGGTCCTGGTCTTGTCCTTGGTGGCAGACTCTTGGTACATTGGGAATCACTCCAAACCACTCCATCATCTACTGGGACAACTTGTGCTCGTGTTGCCCCCTCCACCTCAGACCTGTATTCTGTTCTTCCTTGGTTTTCATCAGCTATAAAGTAGAAAGGTGTAATTCACAGATCTGGTATTTGAATATGGGAAAAAGAAAGGGCTCCTTTCAACAACTCTGGGACTGTAAAGCAGTTCCCTGTCAACCATCAAAGGGTTTAACCAGGAAAGGTGCTTTTGTTGGCTACAAGCACACAGACAGAGGATTGAAGCTTTTCCTGGTAGCTGCCAGATCCTCTGCCGGTTCATAGCATCAGCATTCCTCAGCTTCAGAAAGATTTATCTGTTGTCTTTCTTAATGGCCTTGGTGTAGCATGCTTGCTTCAAGGCAACGATGTCACTTGCTAGGTTTGCATCATCGGGTTTGCTGCATGTTCAGTAGGAAGGACTGGGAGCACTGGCATGTCTTTGAAATTTTTATTTACAGACTGTCTGTTGACTTGTTTCAATGTTCTTTGCTGAGCTGGTTAAATCCCAGACAGTGGTGTTTCTGCCTGGCCTAAGACCGAAAGGGTGACTATGATGGGTCAGAGCGGAGGTCCATCCAGCCAAGTGTCCTGTCTCCTTCGCTAAGGCAGTGACGGGCCTCTGCAAAAGGGTCTAAGCATGGTGAGCAGGCAGTGATGCATCCCAGAGTGTTTTTGTGGCCATCAGAAATTTGCAACTGAGGGATCTCCTGAGCCAGAAGTGGAGTCTCTGAACTTCATAAGTCAAATGATTGGGGTTTTGTTTGATGATATATTGGTGTTTGTCAATTGTTATTCCTGAAGGGAGTTTGTTATGTTTTGTCTAAACAAAACTGCTCTGTTCCAGCCATTCTAGTAGTTTCTAGCTGGTTTTGGGTTGTTTTTTTGTTAAAGAGAGAGGAAGCTACACCCCAGTTCTGCAGTTGCCCCTCCAGCTCGTGCTCATGTCAGCGAGGTGCTACTGCAGTTATTGTTTCTGGTGTGAGGATTGTTGTTTAATTTTGTTCATTCCTGATCTTCTTCCCAATCATTACAACAGCTGGACAAACACTAGGTAGTTAGAAATGCCACTGGTTCCTGGAGATTTCAGTCCAGCAATGTTGGTGTTCTGGTGAACAGCTCGCAAGATGATTACAAAGATCAGGGCCTCCATTAGACACCATAGAGTACTGTGGACATAGCAGTTCAGTCATTTCTGGTTCACCATGGACTTACAAAGCTCATGGCTTTTTTCTGAAGGTCTCTTCTGCATTTACTGATGAGGGAAGGTCTTTCTCCAAACTACAGTGTCTTACAAGCCTTTCATTCAAGAAAGTTTTGGTAAAGGTCTTCAGGACCTGGGCAACTTTAGAAAAAGGGACTGGGACTTGTGAAGGATTCATGGTAAAATTTGTCTTACCTAACTGTGTCTATCTGAAAATCAGCCATTTAGTCTTAACAAGTTGTCTAGACTCCTCCCATAGCCAACAAAGAGAGAGGTACGAGGAGGTGATTCATCTCCTCTATCTTGGAGATCTGTCAGGTCAGGATGAATCAGCCCCTCTGGATGCCTATCTCCTTCCACTGGTGGCTGGATTGGAGCAGTCACCTAACAGGTAGATGACTGCAGTTAGGGGCAATGAGTCCCAAGTGCCATTGGCACATTGGAACATATAACCTCAAGCCTAAATCTGCTTAACAAGCTTAACAGACATCATACTCCCCAACCGCACTGAGGAACCTCCTCCATTTTGCTTCTTCCAGAAAAGTATTAAAGGTTTAACCACATCCACGACCAGCTTCCAGCTTGGGTTGACTTTAACTTTTGTCTACGGACCTGTTTGAAGTCTGTGCAGGTTCTAGGCATTCTAAAAAATGTTTCCTATTTGTAATTCCTGGGTTGTAAGACATGAAAACAAAGATAAAGCAAATCTATTTTTGAAGACAAAATTGCTGGACTTCTTTCCAGCTGGAGATGGCGCTGGGAATGGTTCTGAGAAGTTGCAAAGTCCTTTGAGATGCACAGGCAAATTCAGATATTTCAGGGAAATGACCCACTATAGTATTCAGGAAAATTACTTACTCTTAATACTTCTGGAGTTAAAAAGGCATAACAGGCAATCCATGCCCATGTTGCTGCTCCACAGCATCTGCAACTCAGACACTCCTCTTAGATTGCCTTAATCTAAGGCATTGCCTTAGATGGTGACTCTAAATGACAGGAGGTATTCTGTCTCACCCACAGCTCTTAAACACTATTATTCCTGACTTCCTCCTCTTGTCTTGTTTGTATCTTCTTGGAGCTCTCAAGCTTTTTGCTTCTGAGTTTTCTTCCCTACCTTATGATACTGACGTTCAAGTATTAGAGCAAAAGAAGTGATAGATCTGGAGGAAGAGCTCTCTCTGGTCAGTCAACACTTCTGACTTCTATTCTTTTCCCATTATTAAAGACTATTTTCTGTTTACTCCTTTTGTGGAGTGCCTGGTTTGTAGCATCACTGTAACTGGCACTGCAATGAGTGCCTACTCATTATCAGTGTAGGTAACACTGAAATCAGTGGGACCGTTCCAGAAATGGGCACTCTGAAGGCAGCAGGTTTGCACCTGGCTGCAGCGTTTCCTTGGCTCTCATCTCAGGGGTTGGCTCGGCCTCCGGGGATGAAATCCCCAGATCCATTTGCACAGTGACCATGGTGGGATGCAGAAATGGGTGCATTAGTGACTGCAAACTCTGTGTTAGATGATCTTTCAATCCAGGTGCTGTTGAGCCCAGGAGACCCTTAGAGACATTGGTCACCCTACTGACAATGTGAGTTATGAGTGGCCACCAGTTCCCAAAGCCAGCTGACAGCAGGAGCTGGCTATGCCATGTCCTGATGTAAGGCCTGAGCAGTGCCTGAGGTCCCACAGAAGGTACAGTGGTGACCACAATTTACACAGACAAACCTGAGGGAGGTTTAGTAAGTCAAACAGGGCACTTAGAGCAGTGCAAGTCATGGCAGGAGAAGTCTCAGCATGAGCTCCACCCTTGACTCTGACACCTCAAAACCACCCCAAAAACGGGATCTGTTCAGCACTGGGCTCAAAGCCACTGTCACAATCCAGTGGCCCGTGGGTTGCAGCTTTGGAGATGCACAGCCAAATCCCGAACACCAAGGGCAGGCAGTACGTGGAGCCAGGATGCACGCCGTCAGCAAAGACCTTCCAAGGCTTAATTCCCACCTGCAGCAATGCTGTTCTTGCCTGGGTCTACTGGGTTGGCAAGGCCATCCCTGCTTGAGAGTCAGGGGGGTCCCAGGTCCCATGTCTGTTTTGGCATCATCTGTCAAGATGATGCAGGATCAGGACAAGGTGCAGAAGCACACCCAACCTGTGCTGCTTCCACAAGAAGGAAATATAGCGGCATGAAGTGGGTGTAAACTGTAGTGTGTATCTCCCCACAGTGCCCCGAATGAGGGGCAAACGAGCCCCTGGTGTGCTGGGTAGGGAAGGAGGTGCATCTCAGATGTTAGGGTGCTCTACCTTCAACGGGGTGAGCAGGTCATCACCGCCACAGAGCTGCTCTCAGCCTGGGGCTTGCAGTGAGGGATGTTTCTGAGAGCAGCCCTGCTCCCAGACCAAGGAATATTTGGCGTGTTGGATGCTGCTCCCATTAAAGCAGTTAAGTGAGTTGGACCCTGGCACACAACAGCTGGGGCTACTGGGCCACCAGTGCTCACCATTGCTTTCCTCAGGGACCACCGCTGGGGTCTCGGCTCTGTGCTGCACTGGCCCACCCAGCTTGGTTTCTGTAGCATTGATGTCCGTTATGGCTCTAATGAAATACACGCACTTCGGTGATCCCTCGGCAGTAGAGACTGTATGTAGATTCTTAAACAAATGTTCTCTGTGGGAGAAAGCCGCAGAGCTTTCTCTCCCCAGTGCGTTAGCTGCACGAGAGGTGACCGCCACGAGACGGGAACACTCCCTGCTCTCCCTGGCGGGCTTTGCCTCTGTGGACAAAACTTTCTCATCGACAATGAGAGCTTTGTTCCATAACGATTTCAGGGCCAAATTTGACATTTGCTGTGATGACACATTCAAGTTCAAAAGAACCCCCAAAATAGTGTGGTTTGGGCAATCTTATCAAAGAAAACAAATATTTAGAGTTGTTGCACTTTATTGCTCGGTCAGACCCTGATCTCCCTGTGAGGTGTTTGCAAGAGGCTTTTTGCTTTGGAGTAGCAAGTTGGACATTACCTTCCCTGGCCAGAACAAACTGAACCATTGAGACCTAAATCTCAGCTGCATAAAGAACCGGATGAAAAACCACATGGAAAGGCAGCACCCGGGAGAGGTGGGAAAGAGCGTTTCAGAAATAGATAAACAATACATTTGCTGGTTTTGCAATTTTTCTCCCTGCAGTGGAGTGTGCAGCAGGCAGCAGCTAAAGCATTTCGCAAGTGGCATCAAGAGTTTTCCCCACCCATCACTCAGGGTGGGACGCTGTCAGGTTGCATTGCCTGTGCTTTGCCCTCCAGCCTGGGAGAAACCTGCTCCTGACGTGTTTATACGGAGTCCTTTACTTCTCTCTGTCTGCTGCTCTAGAAACAAACAAATTGCAAAGGAAAAAATGAGAGCTAGGTAATGAACTGATCGCGTCCTTAGATGCAGAAGTCAGAAACACCCAGTTATCTGGGAGGGCCGCCGACGTGGAAAGGCAGCGCTGAGATTGGAGTGCGATTCCCGGGGCTGGTGCGCCTTGCTCTGTGCTTCTCTGGAAAGCGGGTGGAGGAGAGGGACTTTCCCTCTTACACAAAAGGGTTTATGGAAGAAACAGACAGAAAAGGACTCATGGTCAATGACTGGGATAACGCCATTTTGACTTTCTCTCTAGCACCAGTTTTATTCTGGTTGAAATAAGAAGTTAAAGATACTTATTTACCTATCTTGTGCGCCTGCTGGGTACTCCAGCTGATGTTCCTGAAATGGTCCCACGTTGCAGGCTGAGAACAAATGCTTGTTATGTTAAAGGCAGGTCTTTGCTGCTGCCAGGGAAGGAAAGCCCTTACTCCTTGGCCCTGATAAGAGCATCTGCACGCTATCAGTGTTCATCTTCTGCCTCTCATCCCCGTGCCTCCCCTCCTTGTTTGAATATGAATGAAGGGCTCCCAAGGCTTGGCCTCAAACATACAGGCTCGTTTCACAGTAGGGAGGAGAAGTTCAGGCTAAAATTCAGGATGTCGATACTGCCCGGTGGCACGTGAGCATCCTCCTGCACCCTATCAGTGCAGGGGACTACCAGTGCGTGATGGTGTTGGGCTGAAAGGAGAGACCTACCAAGCTGCCCCTGACTTCTCAGGTTCCATGGGGAGAAGTCTGTGGTGACAGCCTGTGCTCTTCTAAAATGGTTTCCAGATCTTGCAGTGCAGAGGGAATCGCTGCTTTCTGTCTCCACCCCGCTTTGAGGAACTTCCTTGTCTTTTCCAGCATTTCTCCGCACTCCTAAAGGGAGGAGGTGTGGACCTGGCCCACCTCCCCCATGCAAACACCCACAAGCAGTGGGTAGATGCAATTCAGGGTGTTAGGAAATCTGGGCGGTTTATGAGGTTTGAAGGCGAGAGATTGATTATTTCCTTTCACTAATGCTGTTCTGCATAGGGGAGAGCTCACTCTACACACGTAATGGCATCAGCAAAAGTTACAAGATTCTTGTCAGGTGGCTCTTTCAACCACAGACAATGTAATAGCATCACCTTCACCTTCAGAGATGTCATCTCTTCTCCAGACGGCAGAGCGCCTCGCTTCTACCTTGCCATGCGTCCTATCTCACTAATCGCTGCGCCCAGCGAAGAGATAACAATGTGGGGAACTCCATTCCCTTGGCCGTGTTTGCTCCAGCGTGAGAAGTGGAGGTGTCTGCCTTAGCTTGGTGAACAACTGAAATGGGGACATAGGTTTTAGTCTGAGAAAGCTGCTCTTAAGGCACTTTGCCGAGATGAAGGAGCGATCAGGTCAGCTACGTCTGTGCAAGGATTCATAGAGACTGTTTGGCAAGCAGGTCTGAAATCCGCTGAAGCTGGCAGGAGACTCCTCATCGATTTGGAGGCTTTGGATCAGGCTCCTGCTGCAAAGAGGAATTCTAAGATACCAATTAGGTCCGTGCCACTTGAAAGAGATTAAAATGGGCTCAGCCAAGCATCTGGTAGAATCAGCAATAAAAGTCATGCACTGACTTTGGTAATGAGCTTCACATCACACGGGAACTATTTTCCCATGAGTTTGCAAAAGGCTTCCCCGCCCTGCCAGGACCTGCACTGACTTGCCGCCCAGGGCTCCCTGTGTTGCAGAAAGGTGTCTTTCCAAACAGGCGGTCGCTTTGCTTCACCCGTCTCCGGGCTGGCAAGAAAGAGGACAACGCTATGCGCCACTACAAAACGCAGCAGGAAATGTAGAATTGATAATTCCGTATCTACAAACACAGACGCACTCACACCTTCCCTCGCCCGCTCTGCTGGCGGAGAGCCCATGTGAGTGCACTGGAGAGCAAACAATAGCTTTAGATAAATAACAAGTTAGCTCTTCCATGGTTAGCTGAATTGGTTGCAGCAAATGCCCAGGGGCTCCACGGCTCTGCCAAACCTCTGACAGCCCTACAAAATAATCCCAGCTTATACTGACTCATAAAGAAAAACGGCAGGGCTCACATCTCACAAGCTGCTGCTCTGTCCTCCAGCCAGCCGCTGCCAGCGGCGAGCCCTGGGAGCGGGTTCCCCGCTCCACCGAGCAGCAAAGCCCACCCTGCACCTTCCTGCCGCAGCCCTGCCCCGACCCTCACTGTCCCGAGGGTTTCTGAACCCAGGGAAGTGAAGAAAAGATGAGGACGATATCACCCTTAGAAGGACATACTCATCCGCAGTGGGGTGGATCGTGACTCATGAAAGGTCACGTTGCCGCTGCTGCGTGCGTGCTGCATCCAAAGCAAAACCAGGATGGAGGAAACCCCCGCGCACAGCCACCCTGGGAACTTCAGTGGGCTTCTCCCAGCCCCCGAGACTCATCGGACTTACCCATGTGCCTCATCCTTGCCCTTCTTATCCCATGCAAATTCTTTTTTCCAAATCCCCGGGAGCTCTGCAGTAAGCACCAAACCTGTTACCCGCTCTGCTGTAGTACTGGCAGGTTTTTTTCTGGGTCCTCTGGAGTAAACACAAAGAGAACTTTCTCCCCTTTTCTCCCCTTCCAGCAACTCACCTGTTTAGATGCAAGCCTGCAGAATAAGTATGAAAACTCCTTCAGACTGGTGCTCAAATGGCAGAGCAATCCGGGCATCGGCATAGCTGGACCAAAGGGCTTCTTCTTATCCAGACGACACATCTGATCCGTAGCCCCTTTTAAATGTTTTCAGCCGTTACCTGTGCAACTCTCTGGGACACAGCAGAGAGGATTCACTGCATTCCTGAAGATCAGTTTGTTAATGGAATTATTTGGCTTAATTAATTAACATAATGACAATTCTGCAGAGTGTTGGAGACAGGAATGATGCTGAGCGTGCTCAGGGCTGGGATGAAGTTGGGGCAGAGCAGCGGGACTCAGGGTGAGCCTGCAGAGGGTACCGATTTCTCTGTCACGTGGTGTTTTTAGGTTAGGAAATAAGAATTTTTTTTCAGTGACCTGAACTGTTGCACCAGGCACAGGCTCTTCACACCTTGTGCCTTGAACCTCCATGGAAATAATAAGGTGCCAGTGTTGACTTCTCTCTTGCAGCCCAAGAGATCCTTGGGTGGCTTTTGCAGAAAGAGGCATCCAAGGCAAAGAGGCTTAAAGTTAGGTGAGAAAAAAAACCTTGGCCCAACAAGAGACCACGGTTGAACTTTCCTGAGATAAACCAAAGGGGGATGGAGGTGGCAGTTTTGTTCTTTAGTTCTTTTTGTGCATCCTTGAGTATGTCTTGGAGATCTGCTTGCCAGCATGCTGAGGGAGATGCAGTGGAAAAACTCAGAATCATGGGGCAAACAGCACTAAAACAGTTTTATTTATTTTCCTTTCTGGAGTACACACCTTAGTGACTTGTCTCTCACTTGGATACAACCCTGCAGGCTTCCAGGTGCCAGCAATGGCATCCAGAAGGTTTAATATTGCAAAAGAACATTGAGTTCAATCCTGGTGTATTTGGGGCAAACCTGGAGGACTTTTGTGAAGCAGTGAGGACATTTTGACCTGACAGCAGGCCAGCTAAAGCCATTTTTTTTTTTTTATTAATTGCAGGGGTTTTTTTTTACTGTCTTTTATTCTTTTTTTTTCTTCTTGCCTTAGTCATCTCAGTCCTTATTGCATATTCCCCATTGTTCTCAGAACATCCCATTATATCAGCTGATACTACACACCTTGTAACTCATAAGCAGAAATTCATTGTCTCCACTTGTTTCTTGGCACAATGAGATTCAAGAATTCCTTCTTACTGATTTTTCACTCTCTTTAGTCACTTCCTAAGGAACTTATCCATGGAAGGGGAACCAATAGCATAAAGAAATTAAAAATAAGTGCAGGCAGTGCTGGAAGGTCAGAACAGGGCATCATTCTCTGTGTTGCAGGTAACATGATGGCAAGAGATGTGATGTGAACTCCTCTAATTACAGGTTGGGTTAGACCCCATATGTTGGAAATACGGAATTTTCTCTAATGTCAGGGTCATGTCTGAGCTTTCAATTCTGCTTTCAGGATCCTGGATGCCATATCCTGATCACTGAATGCCCCCAGATTTCACAGGAGGGTTTGGCACCTTTGTAAGGGCTGCAGGTGGGCTAACCTCCTGTAAGTGTTCATAGAATCATAGAAGGTTTGGGTTGGAAGGGACCTTAAAGACCATCTAGTTCCAACCCCCCTGCCCTGGGCAGGAACACCTCCCACCAGCCCAGGTTGCTCCAAGCCCCGTCCAACCTGGCCTTGAACACCTCCAGGGATGGGGCAGCCACAGCTTCTCTGGGCAACCTGTGCCAGGGGCTCACCACACTCACAGGGAAGAATTTCTTCCTCATATCTCATCTAAATCTCCCCTCTTCCAGTTTGAAGCCATTCCCCCTCATCCTATGACTACATGCCCTTGTAAAAAGTCCCTCTCCAGCTCCGCCCCCTCCCAAATTTTGGGCCACAAAAATACCTAAAAGGTATTTGGTAGCCTTGACACCCATGCAGGTGTGGGCTTGGCAACGTCAATCTGCAGCTCAGCCCTTTCCTAATTTTTTTGTCTCCTGTTTTCTCATTGACCAGCTGTACAACGGGACCCTGAAGCGGGATGCGGAGAACCGTCGCTACAGCTCGTACAGCCAGATGGAGGGTTGGGGCAGCAAGCACTACAGCAAGGCTGTCTGCAGCCCCACCAGGGCCGGCAGCGACTACTGCTTTGTGCAGAACATCAAGAGCAGCCGGAGTGAGCCCGACCTCTACTGCGAACCGCCCCGGGGCACGCTGAGGAAGAGTCAGGTGGGGGGCCGGGCAGAGCACAAGGCAACCTTGAACCGCCAGAGCATCTACAGCAGCTGTAGCACCCAGCAAGGAACTACCAGGACAAGTAAAAAAATGCCAGCACGGGCCCTCTCCTGCCCCTCAAGCAACAAGCCAGACGTGGTCTATGCCCAGCCCATGATGAGCTGCAAGCAGGACGTGGTTTATGGACAGACTCAGTCCAGCTCCAAGTAAGTTTGCTGCGGCGGGCTGAATTTGAGTAAATGTAGACATCTGCTGTGGAGGTCTGTCCATCAGAGCTAGTCACCTGAGCTGCTTTATAGCCACTGGAGATCTGCTCACCAGTGCACACCGCGCTTAATCACATCCTGCAGTAGAGTCTAAAGTGGGTCAGATGAGTCACGCTCTTAAAGGGCTTATTTCTTTTCATGGGCTATGGAGGGAAACCAATATGACTGGCTCAGTCTATATATCTCTGCTGTAGCTGTGTGACGTTGGGCAAGATGATCCCCCAGTCTCTGTGGTGGTATTAGCCAACAGCTCCTTTGGGGTTGGTGGGGAAGGTGGGGAGGTGAGGAGCAGCAAGCCAGTTGTGCAGTTTGGGTGCCTCTGCTGGCTGTCACACTGCTTTTATTTGGCAGAAAACAAACCTAAAAAATCAACTAGCTTTGATGGAGTTGGTTCCTGAGAGTCTGACTCAGAGCAGAGCTGAGAACCTGGTGAGCAGTCATATTGACCCCTCTGTCTTTCCACCCAGCCCTTCCTTCATTCACCCAACAGTTCTGATTTGGGTTCCAGAAAAAATTGAGTCAGAAATTGAAAGAAATAGCTGAACTGGAATAATTTACCTATCCAGGAAAGAGGAGGGAACGGAAGGTGTTCAATTCCTTCCTGTTCAGATCCTCCAGTCCCATTGGGGTTAAGAATTATGCAAGTATGGAGGATGGTCCTTCATGTCTCAGTTAGCATCAGGTCCCTTCTTGTAAATGTTGCCTACAACAATAAGGCATGTAAAATACACCAGTGAGCTCAGACACCCCTAAGCGATACGGCTGTGCAATGCAGCAGAGCTCCCACTGAAAAAAACTGTAGTGAGGTTTTGATGGCTTTAGAGGGACGTTGATTCAAAGCTGCCTCTGTTGCTGATGGCTACAGTGCCTCTGGAGCACCAACCATATCCTGCCACAGTCTGGGAAAAGATTTGGTCTGCACAAGCCATAGTCTTGGAAGACTACAGTTTGCATGTTTTGAACTGCAAAAGGTCTCAGTTCAAGGTCGCAATGTTTTACTGGGCTGGAGAAGGAGGGTCAGTATCTTCCACCAGTGTTCCCAGGGGCTACTGCACTACCATTACTGCATCACTGCCATACAGGGCCTGCTCTGCACCGACCCAGAAGTTCTCGCAACTCCCAGTCAGATGTGGCAGCTTGTCACACAAACCCTAGAAGCTCCCGAGCTCATTTCTGGTGGTCCCTGGTCCAAAAGAGAATTTTCACACTGCAGCGTAAGTGTGAGACTAATTAACAAGGCTCATGGCCTTTGTCGTAACTCACGCCTGAGTTACGCCTGAGATTGTTGAGCCGTTGACCCAAGTCATGATGTAGTTATTGAGAAATTCCCCCTCACAGTCAGCAGTGTGAGCCAAATCATGCCCCTTTTCACATCTGAATGTCGATTTCCAGATTTCTTTGGCTAATTCTCTGCTCAGCCTCCCTCATTTTGTATTGGGTAGAAGTGTGTCCCAGAGTGTGTACGCCAAGGTGCCCGTTAACATGTTGTCATGAAACCGTAGCTTCCCATGTGCCCAGTTACTTCATATTTAACACATGCAAAATTAGCCCTGGCCAACCCAGAGCACCAGTGGCATTGGCTTGCTGCTTTCAGAAGCTTTGTAATTCCTCTGGAATAAGAAACAGAGACGTTAAATTAAATTGTTCTAGAGAATTTCTGAGTAAAGACCATAAAAAGTGTAGTGGGAGGGATGGCAGAATGCTTGAACGTGGGACTGCAGCTGTCTTCTGCCTAGGGAAAATATTGCTTTGGAGCAGTCCCAGGCAGGCAGGCTCTCTCCAAAGCCCGCCCTGCTCTTCACCGCTCAGCGCTCATGGTTGTAGACTTGGTCATCGCTTTGGAAAGGTCACTTGAACAATAATGGCATTTTCTGAAGAGAAGGAGAACTGCTGTTGTGAGAGGAATACTCTCCAGCGCTGGGTGCCCTTTGGTTAGGGAGTGGCTCCATTTATACACTTCTCCTGGCTTGGGGCATGGCTCATCTGGCAGAACTGGTTCTGATGTGGAAACGTCGGGCTTCAAGTCGTAGGCTCAGCTGGGGCTGTGTCCCCTGAGTAAATCTGATTTGGCTGAGGCTCACCCCTCTGCTTCGCGTGAAACTCACTGCAGAGCTGGATTAGTTCGGAGGGCAGTTTGTACAAGCGCTTCTGCTCTTGGCTGAAAGCAGATGAGGTTGGCAGCAGTTGTCCTTAAAGCATTGGAAACATACTATGGAGTTGTCCTCTTTGAAAAAATTACTTATTTGGAAGGCCATTAGCCCTTATAAAGTGGCAGGTCACTGTTAGCCTTGGTCTGTAGTGTGCTTTTGTTGGGAAGGGGCTTTCAGAGATGGGTTAGGACCATATCTGGGCTCTCTTTGTTGTGTAGGACTGTTTCTGGCTGGAGGATTCTGCACTTGGAGAGCTTGATCTTCATTTGTGTAGCCTGACTTTTGAGTAGGGAGAGGTTTGCTTGTAGGAATCCCATTATTAACCTCTGTATGCAGGAAGAGGGCTTAGCTGGGTAATAGCTGCTGCTCCCTGTTTGGGGCTCTGTTCCTCCTATTCTAGTAGTTCTTCAGGTAGGGTTTTTGCCTTTATACCAAGGATAATTTCGTGTTCAGTTTTCATGCTGCAAATCTCCCGTGTAGGTGGATATCTTGCCCGCAGGTTAGCAAACCGTCTCTGTGAGCAAGGGAAGGGCCAGAGAGTTTCCACGCTTTCAGATGTGATCCAGTGGGGTGATTTCCATTGCTGTGAGAGGGCTTTCAGAGGGGCCTGTGGTCCGCTGGGTCTGTCTGTGACACAAAACTGCTCTGCGATGCAGTGACTGTGGACAGTGTCAGTACTGGTTCAAGAGTGGTGCTTCTCAGGCGTCCTGTGCTACGGAACTGATCTTCTTGGATGGTGTGAGATGAAAAAGGGGTCATTGGACGTTCTCAGGTAGTGAGAGTGGTGTGTAAATATTAAAATACTGAGTATGCAAGAACTGTCAAACTACCTGTACTGAACAGTCCCTCTGCATTTGGTCACAAAGTTATTTAATTTCTGGAACTATTCTTGGTTGTGTGGTTTCTTCCATTTATTGAACTGGCTTTGGCTGTGCAAGACATGGAAGAGCTGTGTCTCTGATAACTATCAGAAGAGTCCTTCCTCTTACGGAAGCAACTCTAGTTGATGAAAGCACCTTTCCTCCAGCTAGCTGATGAGTAGATTAACACCTAAATGTTTTTGGGGAAAAAACATTCTATGATAAAGTAAACCATGATGTAGGGTATTACTCACCCCATAGTATTGGTTTTGGTGATGAAATCTGACTTTTGCACTGTTTGTTCAGATCAGGAGGTTAAACAGTACTGACTTGTTTTGAGAAACCTCCTCCTGAAGTTGTTCTCTTCCACCACCCCTGTCGTTATGATCCTGCCACAGTGAGCAGAGAGGGACCTTCTCATGTCGCTTCCAGACATACTGCTCTATAACAGCTCAGGAGCTTAAGCCTTTGTAAGCATTATGTCATATCTGGAACAACATTTCCAAGCTCAGTATATCTGTTCTGGGCTCAGAAGTTCTCAGGTTATTCTGGTGGCTCCTGGCCAAAGGCAGTTCTCCATGAGCAGCACTCACATTTTGCCACAATACAGCTCTCTGGAGTGAGTCCTTCTACCCGATAGAGCTGGAGGGAATCTTCTGGGTGTCCAGGGCTCCCTTTTCTCCCTGGAACCCTTCTGTTTGGGCTCTTGTGACATCCTGCAGCCTTTCATCCTGGAAACTGGCAGCAACAGCAGTTTCAGCAGCTGGTGCAGACTATGCATATTTGCCTGCTTTTAACCATTTGCTCTGATGGGTGGTACTTGCCACACACTCCAAGTGACAGTGTGTCATCCTGAGCACACCAGCTTTTAGCTAAATAACATGTTGCAATTCAGCCCAGTCAGGAAAAAAGTTTGTACATCCTCCTTGGTCATCAGGTAGCGATAACGAGAAGAAGTGATAAAGGTTGTGATGTTAATACATCCCAGAAAACTTTGACTCTTTGTCCGCCTCCCGCTGGAACTTGAGGTACCAGAAAACTGTGGCTACCACCAGCTGGCATTGTATTAGTTCTGCCTGCAGACACATTGCACATAGTGCTTCAGATACCACCTGCACACGGGACTGACAGCCCAGGGCCAGGCTAGATCGTGATACGTGGTGGTTGTGGCTCTGCAATAGTCTGTGCAGTAGTCAACTAGTTACGTGCATATTACTTCTTTAGGAGATGGCTGCATCTGAGCTGGGTGCCCCTGTTGCCCTTAGAATCATAGAATCATAGAATGGTTTAGGTTGGAAGGGACCTTAAAGATCATCTGGCTCCAACCCCCCTGCCCTGGGCAGGGACACCTCCCACTAGACCAGGTTGTTCTCCTTGCAGAGACGCAGTCAGTGGCCAATGGAGCTGAAATCTGAGGTAGGTCAGTGAGTTACCCCCTAAAAAAGTCAGTGCCTCTTGGTTGACTTCAGGGGAAACCCAGGTGTCTGAGCTGGAGACATTACTGAGAGGCCAGACTAATCTCAGCCCTTGTGAAGGATTCAGGGTATTCTCATTTGTGAAGATGAGAGGTGAGCTGGGGTGTCTGCAGACATTCCCCAGCTTAAGGGTTGCTGATATAGATCAGGAGCCATTAATGGACACCTACAATATGAGTTGTCTTCCATAACACCACATGCACCTTTGGCCTCATTTTAAGATGAGGTTGCATTTCCCTTTGGTGCTCTCTGTATATGGCAGAAAGAGACTAAAACATCTCATTAGAGATCATGTGAAAGCAAGTGTCTCTCAAGGCACCTGGAAATACGTAATATCTTGGTGCTGTTCTGTTAAAGGCCTTGAATACCCTGGCTGGCAGCTACAGAGGAGGCAGCAAAGGCTGGGGCAACCCCATGGATTTTTCATATTTATCTCTGGTGAGGATGACTTGGCCCCAGTCGAGCTTGCAGCAGCCTCTGTGAGCTGTGGCTAAAGTTCGGGGACAGCAAGTGTGTGTCCTGTAACCACTCATTCCTAGGCAGGAGCCCAGTCTGGAAATCCTATAAACAGTGAAAACAGACAAAAGTTATTAGAAGAGACAGAAAAGGTACTGAGAGTGTTTTCTGGTAGATCTCCTCTCTTTTGGGGTGAATAAAGGCGATCAGTATCAAAATATAAGTTCTCCAGAGCTATGCCACCCAATGAAAGCAGAACTAAGTACGATGATAGGCACCTTCATTTTGGTTTGTTCTTATTTGGGATAAACTGCCTCTAAAAATGACTTTCACAGTGCTGGCTCCTTGTGAGGTGAACTTGTCTGCACTGTGCGTTTGCACCCGAAGCAGTTGCTGTGGAGCTGTGTGTGATGCTGTCCTGGCAGGGTTCGTATCGTTGCAAGTGGTGAGGATAACCTTCTCTCTGACTCAGTGTCAGCCTGTGCCCATCTTCCCCGGTATCAACCCACGGAGCAAAACCCAAAGGGAAGCTCCAGCTGAGCTTTCAGTGCAATCAAAACCTTGGTGCCATGTCCTGGAGGTGGACACGGCTGCTTGGTGTGGAAATTGGCTATAGGGTTTGATCCAGCGTGCACTGACTCTGGAAGGCTTAAATGTGCCAGACACTCCGTTTTCAGTGTCTTCACTCTGATTTTATTAATGAACAATGGAATTTGTCAGAGTTTTCTGGCTTCCTCCTCTCCTGGGACTTGTAGCCCTAACAACCAGGATGGAGACACATATCTGATTAACGTAAACCAATCTGCTAATACAAAGTGAACAAAAGATATTAGTATCAAATGAGGGAATTTGCCTTTCCGTGATACTGATCCTCTCAAGTATTTGTTTCCCTTCCACACCTGAATCTGATCATCTAATTTGTCTCCTGTTGAATCATTTCTAATTGAGGTCTCTCCCTATTCTGATTGCTTCTTTCTTGTGGAAGAAGAACAATCTTTGGAGCTCTTCCTACCAGGCACATTGGCCCAGGTTGGAGATGGCCACAGTCCAAGAATTTGTCTTGGAGCAGGCTTTTGTTCTCGTAGTGTAGATCTGGTTAGGAATATCCCTGACTGGCTGATGAACAATCTCCCATTAGCATGGGCTTTGCCAGGGTGATTATATTACCAGCTAGGAGAAATCACTGCTTCTTCATGGGCGGCATGACTGAGCCCGGCTGCTCACCTTCTGTGAACTTCGCCTGTTGGTGAGCCAGCAGGGGAAACGGAACCTTCCCCATCTTTTCCCACGCAGGACTGGACCCGGATGCTTAATTTTTCCTTGCTAAAGGAGGGTTCGGCCCTCTTACAGAGTGGATGTGTAGAAAATTGCCTTCCTTGAGTAGCTGGACCAAGGGACATCCTTCTTTCTCTTAAAAAGTGCACCTGATTTAGGGATTTTCCCAATTTGGTAAATTAAAAAGAAAAAAAAAATCATCATGATTACATATACTGCATGGCCACTGACCAGGTATTTTTATTAATATGCCCCCTCCCCACACTGCCAGCCCAGGTCTGAATTCTCAAAGGAGGAGTCCCTCTGGTGCTACTCGTGCTGGATCCATCGGTGTCTCGGCTCTATTGCGTGTCTCAGGAGCATGAAAAAGACTAAGAAAAAATCACAGCGTCTTGGATCCAAACCAAAAATTTCTGAGGATCCATAGTTTAAACTTTATCTTTCCAGTTTTGTGTTTCCTTGTTGCAAGTGTGATGAAACTTTCTTGGAGCCAAATTTTGATAGAGGTTCAAACTGATGAAAAATCATATGGTGAAGTGATGTTTTATTGTTAGTGTAGGAATAAAAGTGGAATGAGGTTCTTCTAACCTTAGGCATTGAATGCTTAAGGTCCAGTCCAAGACTGTTGTCTGCCATTCCTGTATACCAACAGAGGCAGAGGTATCTCCAGGGGGCAGGTCTTCCTGTCCCAGGAAAAATGTCTAAGACACAAAGGCAAGTTGTTCTTTGGAAGCACCTCTTTCTCTCCATTGACCACACAGGTGCTTAAAATGAGTAATTTAAACTGGGTGCAACTTTATACCAGTGAGGGTAGGGGAGACAAAACAGTCTTTCGTGCTGTCTTCCAGTGTCACAGCATAATTGTTGGCTTTTGATGTTCTGTATTAAATTGGCTATAGAATTGTGAATATTAATGTCCTGGTTTGAGGTAGAACAGAACTGGCCCGTGCTGTGCGGAGGTGAATCTTTGGATGCTTAAGGAAGAAATATTTGATCTTATTGTAAGCTGCTGGTGGTGGTCACCACACATGGGTTTCCTTTCTAGACCTTTATTCTTAACATTTATTTGGCACAATCAAATTGAGTCTGAGTATCCCATGCCTAGAAGAAGCAACTCCCTCATAGTAATACTTAATTCTTCAAATGTAATATGTTCATTTGAAGTCTATCGGATTGTCTGAAGATGATCAGCCCCTCTACATAGTCACTCACTATTATGACATGGAGCAAGAGCTTGTGTACAAAATAACGTGGTTCAAACAGGAACTCCCCGACCTCCAGGTGAAATTCCCCATCAGCTGCAACAGGATCCTGAGCAGGGAATAACAGCAGTCAGGCACAACGATGACCTAGTTGTCCTGGCAAAGCCCCCACAGTTTTTTATTTCATCCACTGTTAACAAAGCGTTCCCCATTTGTATCCCGTCACCGCTGAAATGGTAATAACCAAACAGGAGTCTGGGGTTTGACTCTTCTCAGTCCTGAACTTTGTGTGGTCATTTACTCCGACACAGATTAATGCAGACACGGCTGCTGTGAGCGGAGATCCTGCTGCAGCCGGCCGCAGGCCTAAGGCACAAGGATGCTAAGAAGAGACAGTAACTTTTATTAGACTAACTGGTATCACTGGAAACACAGACAAGCTTTGCATTTCAGAGCTCCTTCATCAGTCTGAAAGTTTATACCCTTTTCTAATTTTACATGGTTAAAACATCACAGATAATGCTAAATCAGTACAAGCCAAAGACAGTGGGACCTTCGTATTTCTAAACAAGCGGACAAATCTTCAGGTGTTTGTATTTTTCGCAAGGTTTCAGCCCTGCTCCAAGCCAGAGGTATTCATCTCCTTCCTCTGGAGTCTGCAGGCACATTCTTTACCTATAACAGGGGATGATGACAGTGGCCAACTTTTATGAAGAGCTTGGAGACTACCAATGTAAACATACCCTGGGAGCAAGATGTCTCAGTGCTATTATTAGTATTTCGTAAACTCTATATTTGTCCATCCCATCACTCCAGACATGCCTGTCACCTTTTCCTAAGGGATCTGCTCTGGCCTCCTGAGACCATCAACTGCTCTCACATTTTTGCTTCCACCACATCTCACATCAAAGTCTCACATGCTGTGGGAAAAGCATCTGCCTACTTTCGACTGTCCTAATAACCTGACGGATAATTTTACTCTTGTCCACTAATTCTTTTATTTGAGGAACAGTGAATACTGGTTCTCTGTTCATTAAACCTTCCACTTTAGACATGATTAGGACCTCAACCGAGCTTTTATTTTCTGTCTCCTTTGTTTCTGGACAGACTGGATCCATAATTTATTAGCTTTAGTGTCCTCCACTGTGTATTTTCCACTTTTACAGTCTCTTTTTTTGACACAGAGAAATGCATTAGGGGTGCACCGTGTGGTTTATGCAGCGATGTGATAATATTTTACATTTTGTAATTGATACCTTCCTAATAATTCCCAGTACTGAAGTAGCCCTTTTGGCTGAGCACTCAACCAATACTGTATTTCTCTTTAACACAGAATATGCGGTGATGAGATAGATGGCGGTACAATGACCATCCAGAAAGCCATACAACTTCTCTGCTCCTCTGATGACAAATACCAGGCCATGGGTGCTTACTACCTCCAGCACACT
The DNA here is from genome assembly GCA_008711295.1 of Anarhynchus alexandrinus. Classification (NCBI taxonomy): domain Eukaryota; kingdom Metazoa; phylum Chordata; class Aves; order Charadriiformes; family Charadriidae; genus Anarhynchus; species Anarhynchus alexandrinus. The sequence continues at coordinate 124,922 of VUYV01000265.1, forward strand.
TGCTTCCAGGACGAGTCTGCCAAGCAAGAGGTGAGCAAACTCCTTCAGAGCCCCGCTGTCACACTGGATGTGACAGCACATGAGATGGATGAAGTGGTTTTCCTCAGTACCAAGGATCCATAGGTCCCCCTGATTTTCCGGATGGAGCCTTATACCTCATTAGTCACACTCAGGAATTAATTAAGTAGATTTTTCAACTATTAGCTGCCATTTTCTCTAAATAGCAGCCAGTCAGGATTTTAACACAGGGGAATAGTTACCAGGCAGCAGAGGAGACTGTGTCCACATTATCACCATAAGGTGCTGTGACACAGGTTGATGGGTTTTGGTGATACGGGAGCAGCCATCCAGATGCAGTATCCTCTTCTGGATGCAACTGCGCCCCGTTCCACATGAATCTTGTGCTATCTCGGAGCTGCAGTGTCACAGCCAGACCTAAATCCCACTGTGATCTTCATTGTGCATTGCTCAGTGACATTTCAGCCATTTTCAGCCATTTCAGCCATCTAAGCCAAAGGATGAATTAGTAATCATGTACAGAAATAGTTGACCAAACAGAAGCTTTCTTATCGAGCAGCTAATTTTTCTTATGCTCTTAATCTCTGATTGCTAATTTAATGCCAAGGTGCAGCAAAGGAGGCAGTCTCAAGGATGGATCTGCTGCAGCAAGACTGTCACAAAAGTTTATCCCCACCCTGGCGCTCTTGCAGTCCTGCAAGCATGGGTTTATCAAGGTGCCATCCCTGTAGAGGTGGCTTTCCAGTTCCTGGCATGATAGTGGAGCTGGACACGCTGGCACGGGGTGGGGATGTACCTCTGCGCCCCTGCTGCGGCTGAACCGAGTGCAGGTACCCCAGCCCACGTTCCAGTCGCTAATTGTGGGGTGGCCACACCTTTCGCTACCGTTGAAAACAGCCTCTTAGCGCTGGGCTGTCCCATCGCTTCCCAGAAAGATATGTCAGAGCAGGTATGTGAGTCATCCGAGCGCCCGCTTGTTTTCTTTCCTTTCTAAAAGGTGCTCGTTCATTTCCTATTGTCAGCAAATCTCTAGCCGATGGGTTGGTTTGTGCCAGGAGGGGATCCATGTGGGATCATGTCCTCAGGAGACCTGGTACAGAGGACATCCCCCATCAATTTGGAGAGCTCAGCTGGAGGAATTTGCCTTCAAACCTCGCCGGCATGTGTGTGGTGTCCTGCAGGTCGGGTTCACACCCCTCTCCGATGCTGCCCCTGTTGAGTATGGCCCAGTATTGCTTCTGGCTGACCTTGGGGGTGTTTACACTGCGCCATGACCATCCCTCTAAGCTCAGCCTGTGATTTTAGGATGCAGATAAATTACCACATCATGTCATTATATTGCTATAAATGACCTCTACAGATAGGCAGAGCAACATTTTCACCTGATGCAAACTGATGTAGGTAGGTGAAAGTTTGTGGGAGCAAGCACATTTACATCAGCACAGGATTCGGTCCACGGCCATTACTCATAGACATCCACTTCTAGATTTAAGCTCCAACCTCAAGGCCAGCACCTTTGTGCTCATGACCTATGGCCTGAACCAGACACGCCATCTGCAAGCTCTAGCCATCCTTTACCGCCACATCTGCTTTTCCAGCTGCCCTGAGCATGTGCCATGTTGACTCCTTGCATTGCCATGGCAGTTCTACTTGTCCCTGTGCCAGTGATGCCCTGCACACTATGCTGATGGCAGCGTGTCTTTCCTGGTTACAGGTCTATCGGCTGGGGGGAATCGCCAAGCTCGTCGAGCTGCTCCGCAGCACGAACCAGAACGTACAACGGGCGGCAGCTGGAGCCCTCCGAAATTTGGTCTTCAAGAATCCAACCAACAAGATAGAAACCCGGCGGCAGAATGGGATAAGGGAGTGCGTGAGCCTCCTACGGAGAACAGGGAACACTGAAATTCAGAAACAACTGACAGGTACACAGCAGACTGCTCAGCCCACAACAAGGACCATGCTCCTCCCTGCTTGTGGTCCATGTTGCTCCAGCACACAAAGGCCCGGTAGCCATGGTGCTGCCATACCACAAAGAGGATGCTTTATGCTCCTGTTGCACCAAATGGCAACCTAAAACAGAAAGCAGAGGAGGTCCTAGCCCTTCGATGTCCCATAAGGGTTCCTTACATCATAAGTGCCTATTGGGGAAGCACCTGCCCCAGGTTTCCCCCCACCAGGTCATCCTGCCATTCCCATGCCTTCCAGCACCCCTGGCCCCCATGTTGTTCCTAGGGAAGGCCAAGGGTGCTGGCAAGCCCAATATGGTTGGCCAGGTTATCCCAATGGTGTTGAAGGGTTGATGTGAGTTTGTCAGTGCAGGTCACCCTCAGCTATGACTGAGGTCTTGTGTGCAAGCCTTTATGAGATCCCTGGAGAGATGCCTTCCCCATGCAACCTAAAGGCAATAAACACCAATTTTGGGAGGAGGGAGGATGCTTAGATGCCCACCTCCACATGATACCATGCTCCTGGTGCCCATCCTGCCTGTCTTCCATAGGGATGGACAGAGACTAAGGTTTAGGGCAGCCTCTGCACCATTAGTCAAAGAGGGGTGGAGTGAAGAAGGACTTTGTTGCTGGAATTCACTCTGACCTTAAGAAAGTTTCTAATGCATGGTGACCCTCTGCTTGAGCTTGTCTCCCATCTCCTTCCTAGGACTGCTCTGGAACCTCTCCTCCACTGATGAATTAAAAGAAGAGTTGATACAGGAGGCCCTCCCCGTCTTGACAGACTGTGTTATCATCCCTTTCTCCGGCTGGTCTGATGGCAGCTGCAGTAGGACAAGAGAAATTATTGACCCAGAAGTATTCTTCAACGCTACAGGGTGTTTGAGGTGAGTCATCAAGTAGGGACTTACCGTAGCTTGTGTCTGTTGACAAAAGCTGAAGCTGTCTAAATTCCCTTACAATAAGCTAAAGACAAGCTCGCTGCAATGGTATTAATGAAAAAAATCTCCTTGAGAAAGTTTTCCTGACGAAAAGAATGTGCAGAAAAAAATTACATGTAAAATATATTTCTGCATAGCTTTTTTTTTTATTTTTTAAGAAAACAAGTTTGTTCTTGCTAAGTTTCTGCTCAAAAAATATAAGTTGCTTTGCTGCGGGAAAGCTGCAGTACTGAAACCTGACAGCATTTAGCTCAGGACAGGAAACTTGACACTTTCTTCTCTCAGATTTTTGAGGCTTCCAGAGAAAATTTTGATTGCTAGAAAACAAACTGGTTTGGGTTTTAGGTGACAAAAAGAGAATTCCCTATGTGGGGAAAACAAGCATTTTCCCACTGATTTAATAACTGTTTTAGCACAGAGCAGTCCCATTGCCCTGAACTTTTCCTGGCTCGTTTCATCAGGTGGGTCAGCTACAAAACAGGAGGTGCAGATTGAGCCCGGAGTAGTTTATTTTTTTCACGGGTGAGCCAGAGCCCTTTTGTAGAGGATCTTCGCCCTGACTTGCTGTTTCTCCTACCACCCTCCTCCACTTGGATGCGAGCTCCTTGTCTCACTGGGAACAAGTGGGGAAAAAAAAAAATACCCTGTATAATTAGGTACTTTCATCAACTGAAGCTCTCCCCGAGGGAGCGCAGCGCCGACCGCACCCTTACCAGACATGCAGCTAGTAGGAGCTGTATCTGCTTATGAAACGAAACGGGTGAATACGGTAGGGGCCTTTTGAGACGTGATACTATCGTCTTCTGTGGCTGGGAACCGTGTCTGAAAGACAGCGAGTGCTGCTCCCTTCCCCGTCTTGGAAGGCACCTTCCCCGTGCAGTTGTATGTTGGGATGTGTGGTGTACGTTGTATACGAGGTGCTCCACTTTTAAGACCATAGAATCGTAGAATGGTTTGGGTTGGAAGGGACCTTAATGATCATTTAGTTCCACCCCCCTGCCCTGGGCAGGGACACCTCCCACCAGCCCAGGTTGCTCCAAGCCCCGTCCAACCTGGCCTTGAACACCTCCAGGGATGGGGAAGCCACAGCTTCTCTGGGCAACTTGTTCTGGTGTCTCACCACCCACATCTCACCATCTCAACTCACTGATACCACAAAATATCCCATTAAATTGAGGGAAAGAGTACAATGACAACTTGCAAAAGGAGCTCTCCGTGGAGTTTAACTGAAGGCAGGCTCTGTCTCCTGAGACTTATCCCAGTCTGGGGCAGTAATATCCAACACCCCCGGTGAAGACTGCCAGAGGCAGGTCAGCAGAGGAGCTCAAAAGGCTGGGGGCAGCAGGGCTGGGGAGCAAGGTGAGAAAGGAAAGCAGGGCGGTTGGGTCCGGAGCCCCTGCTCCGAGAGGTGAGCTGGGATTGCTCTGACTCACTGCCCTGCCACATCATAACGCAGAGATGAGAACAGCCTTGGGTTTGCCCTGGGCTTGAGCCATTGCTGCTCAAGCATTTCTGGATTGCAGATGAATTCATGTTAATGAGGAGGCTGCAAATCACAGTGAACATCAAATCCAGTTCTGGAACGCCTGGAGTGAATATCTCACAACGACTGCCAACCTCTCTTTGTTTTTCATTTGCAAGCTACAAGGCAATAAAACAGGGAAGAAAAAAACCCAACAAAACAACAAAAAAAACCCATTTCCTGTTACTGGAAAAACTCCCCTGTCCTGGCAGCAGCCGGTGCTCGGGAATACATTACAACACTACAAACTGGTCAATCCCTCTGGTCAGAGCGATTGCTGCTCTTCAGCATCTCTGCCCCCATCTCCCACGCAAATATTGCCGTTGACCCGCATAGCTCCATGCTTACAACCATACACACCTTCCTGATTTTCACAATAATCCTAGACTGCCTTTGTTCAGTCTTCTCTTTGGAAACACCTCCAAGGAGGTGATGAGTCTGTGTAATGTCACATGCATAGCCTCTAAGGCAAAATAGTGCTGATAGTTACTCTCGCTAGGAGGATGTCTTCTTTGCAGAGCTCCTTAACAGGATATTTTCCTAGATGAAATCAATCCTAAAGAGCAACAAGAGAGCTATGCACTAATGCAGTCCTACAGAAGGCCTCCAAAATGAGAGCCTTGCTGAATCTGCAAAAATATCCTTAAATTCCATTACAGCCATAGCCAGAACAAAGCCCCATAGAGACTAGTAAGTGAGCCCAACTAATCCTCTCTCCTCCTTCTCTCCTGACATGCTCTGTGATGGCTTTCTTCAGAAACTTGAGTTCTGCAGACATGGGGCGCCAGACCATGAGGAATTACCCTGGCTTGATCGACTCAGTCATGACTTATGCCCAGAACTGCGTGGCTTCTAACCGACCTGATGATAAGGTACCAGATGCTCACCCCGAGCTGTTTGCTGGAGTTCAGCCCCGTAGTTTATAACTGCAACTTTGGGAATATCTCAAAATCCCTTTCAAACAAACACAAGAGGGGATGGGACTCTTTGTGGCTGCTCCTGTCCTTCCAAATCCCAGTGCGATCTGTTGTAGGATTGCAAGTCCTCTGTGCTTGAAGTAGAGGTGTGTTTTACAATTTCCCTTTACCAAACACAGAGACATGGCAAAATATTTTGTCTTCTGAGCCCCCAATATGCTTTCTTCCACTCCTCTCCCATCTTGGGATCCTTCCAGCATCTTAACCTCCATCTCTTGCTCTTCCCACCACCACATCTCTTCATCCAGCAGGACTCAAGTATATAAGCCCCAGATTGGCATCACATTCAGCAAGAAGCCAGGAGATGGCATCTTTCTGCCAGTCCCCTAACCGTGACTCTGATTGTTATGTGTAAACGGCACTTACCTTGGACAAAATAGTGTTTGTAGCCACATTTTCAGGAGTTCAACACCTGTGATATGAGCCAGACACCCTAAAGTCCTCAATGCCCAGCAAAGTAGCAAAATTATTTCAAATGAACTCAGGATTGAGCAAATCCTCTTTTGGCGAGGGCTTTTGCAAGAAGACCAGTTTTGGCAGCACACACTGAACACAGCTCTGTGGAGATGTAACCACATCTTTTGGTGTTGGTTACAGGTATCTAGTGGAAATTCTCCCTTGCTCTTTACATTGGGCACTCCGACAATCAGGTAAAGGAGGCTTAAAAGCCTGTTCCTGGTAAAAAGTGTCTCCTAATCTAGAGCTGTGATGTGGATAAAGTTGTCGAAAGTTGACTATGGCAAGAGGAAGTCTTTCAAGATTTGGCATTTCATGGTGGGCAGTTTGATGTAACCACCCTCTGCACTCTCTTTTCCCGTTTATCTACTTGTCTGTGGCCGTGGGACCTAACAAGGCTCACTGAGATCCACAATACAGCATTTGGGCTATGCGGCCTTCATTCATGTCTACTCTCTACCTCCTTCCTCCTTCCCATCCATTGCTACCTTAAGCAGGTTCAGGACCTTATATAGTATAACTGCTAAAAAAGCTAATTATTGTATGTCATATGTAGCTCTGTAGCTATAGCAGGCACTGCTCCAGATTTTTCTGCCTAATGCGACGTTTGCATTTTTATTCTGGCGGTGATTTCAGTCTGTGGAGAATTGCATCTGTATCCTGCACAACCTCTCCTACCGTCTGGATGCCGAAGTTCCCAACAAATACACCCAGCTCAACCACATGGCCCGGAGCGTTTATATGGACAAAACTCTCACAGGCTGTTTCAACAGCAGGAGTGGTAAAATGGAGGTAAGATGTGCCACAGTGGGCTTGGAAATGTGATATTCAGCCCCAAGCGAAGAGCAGGATCTGAGCTTCCAGTTTCTCATCTCTTTGCAGAATGATGAGTACGGTGTCCCCCTTCCTGAGGAGGACTTTAAACCCAAAGGACCCAGCTGGCTCTACCACTCTGATGCCATCCGCACCTACCTGTGCCTGATGGATCAGAGCAAGAAGGATGCCACCTTGGAAGCTTGTGCTGGAGCGCTGCAGAACCTCACTGCAAGCCGAGGACTGGTAAGCGCTCTGCTCCCCTCCGCACGTGTGTTCAAAAGTGTCAACACCTTACAGTGATCAGAAAGGAAAAGGTCCTCCTTAAACCTCAGGGCACTATTGCAGGTCTTTCCACAGTGGATGCTCCAGCTGAGGTGTTCATTAATGGCAAAAATGGGGTTTCGTGGGGAGGGCTATAATCAGCATCCCAAGGGCCTGTCCCAGATCCGTACACTTTCCAGGTGCTCCTCTAGGTTGGTCCATCTACATCAGCATCTACTGGTATTGGTGCCTCCCCCCAGGACACCAGTGAGGATGTGCATGGATGTGCACAGATGTGCACATGTGGACAGATGTCATTGCAGCAGAGGGAAAGGCTGTGTGTGTGCCACCGCCTGTGCGTGTTTTTTAAGTGGGAGGTGGCTCTAATAACAGGGTGGGTTGTGCTGTGGGTTGTGGCTTGTCCTCACACCAGAGCTGTTTGTAAAATAGCTCTGGTAGATGTCCTAACACGTAGGTATGGCAGCGTGGAGGTGACACGGCTGTGTGCCGCCGTGGGTATTGCAGGAGCTGGGGCACGGCGAGGGCCACGTCACGACAGCAGCTCTGCTGTGCCCAGTATCGCTACCGTGGGCATGTCCCCACAGGCTGCATCCACGGGGACAAACCTCGACTTGTCTGTTTGTGTCGAACTTCATCAATTCCAATTTAAATAAGATGGCTCGGGAGATAAAGAGATAATTATTTCATACGTAGGAGAGGCGTGTCACGTGTGCGAAGCGTTCCACCCAGAAACACGGAGTGACTCACGAAAGGAGCCTTCGCTGCTAGGACAGCATTAACCTGCCAGCTCTAATCTCCTGGGAGCTTTTGTTACCAGTCTTTCAGCGTGAAATACTTTGGGAGCCTTTTTTTTATTTTTCTTTTTGCAGTTTAACTAAACAGTGGCACTAACAAGGTGGAGAGAGGCTGTGGCAGTATGGGTAGAGCTTTTTTCAGAGAAACAGGGTCGGCGCTATGTGCTCCGTGGAAATGAACAGGCTTTCAGCAATCAAGATCATTACACAAGAATGTCTTTTGGGCAGGGGGGGGAAGAAAACAAACAAACAAAAACCAGCTCTGACGGTGTTGAAGCAATTTATTTCAGCCTTCTGGAGGGGAATGGTTGGAATTTGTCTGGATGTGCAAAAGTGGCTTCTCCTTTCAAGCATCGTATTCCAGCTCAGAGCTGGAGTTGGGGTGGGTTGCTGGGTTTGCTGTCACAAAGGGAAACCGAGGACAAGCTTACAAAGCTTACTGGAACCCTTTAGCTTGTAGAGGAGAACTCTGAATCTCTTCTCAGACTCAGCTTTACACATCCCAGTCCTGCAGGTGTGGATCTGTAACGTGGCACGTGTGCCTGCTGGGGCATGGGAGGGAAATTGGGTCTCAGGCCAGTGGAAGAGGGTTGCCTTCCAGCCCGTTCCCTCTGACTCCATGTCCCTGTTGAGGGGCAAATGTCACCGGTGGTGCGACAATCTCCAGCAGCCTTTCTGGTGGGGCAGTAGCTGAGAAGTTCAGTTTAGACTCTATCAATAAGAGGGCAATTTATTAAGGGTATGTGCTTCAACACCCATGAACACTCATCTGCATTGGCTGCGTCCTGAGATCTTCTAGATTTACATAAGCAAACACGAGGTCAGGATCCAAGATGAGTATTTTTGGTCTTCAGCTTGTTTTTTAAAGGTATCATTAGCTGTTCCTATTCCAAAGCAGCCCATTACTTGTGGCATGTCAGGGAGCTGCAGGAGCGTTGTGCAAGGGCAACCTGGATGAGGAGGTAAAACTTCTGCAGCTTATGGGAATATCAGTTGGGTGAGCAACTGTTCCCCCTCAGGCTCCAGAGAGAGGACAGAAGTCCCAGCCGTACCACAGAGGATGAGAGGCTGACTTTGCAAATTCCTGTGGAGAAGAGGGGTAAATGACAAAGTAAGTGGGATTATGGTAGCAGAAGAAGGTATTATATAGAGCCTTATTTTATAGTGTAGTCATGTTTGTCTGGCCCTGTTCCAGCTCTGTCCTTCCAGCATTAGAAGTCATGAGACATCTCTGTTCTGTCTTTTAGATGTCCAATGCAATGAGCCAATTGATTGGTTTGAAGGAAAAAGGTTTGCCTCGCATAGCACGGCTCCTCCAGTCCAACAGCTCTGAAGTTGTCCGGTCTGGGGCTTCTTTGCTGAGCAACATGTCCCGGCATCCTGTTCTCCACAAAACCATGGGTAAGTAATTTCCACTACAGTGGATTCCAGAACAATGTCTCATTTCTAATTCTCTAATATCTGCTCACCTCACTTTGTAAACCCCATAATAGGACTTAACCAAGCTCCAAAACTGGGCAAAGCAGTGTAATTTCTTCTGGCTAGAAGGGCAATTACAGGTGGTATCCACAGGCTTAATTAACAAAATCTGTGCTATCTCAAAGTCTCCCCAAGTATGTGGTATGCTTTATAGATAACGACAAATCTGCAGGATCATGAGGCTGATAGTGTTTTGGGAAATGAGTTGGACTTGACTACCCATGACCAATGTCACTGCCCTTCCAAAGGCCTGCAGCACTCAGTTTGTCTCTCAAAATCAAAAGACGACTATTATGCCATTACTGTCCAACATTATTAGTGTCTCCTTCCAGAGATAACACTGCATTCTGGTATTGAATAATGCTAACATAAATAGCATCATTCACTTGTGCTAAGTTTTATTTAATGTTGATTGGAACATTCCACCTCTTTAGCTCACCAGGTCCTCCCAGATGTATCACGTCTCCTGTCATTCCAGTCTGGAAATACCAACAGCTATGGCGAGATCATGACATCAGCTTGTTACACTCTGAGGAACCTCATCATGTCCAACCCACACCTGGGAAAGTCTTACTTGACAAGCAACATGCTAAATAATGTAGTAAGCCTGTGCCGAAATGGGTGAGTTTGGGGCAGAAGGCATGGAGAGGGTTGTGCATGGACATTTTTGAGCCCGTGCACTCTGTGCAAGGCCGGGTTAAGCCCAGAGGCTTCCCAACACCCGTCAGAGCCACAGTAAAGCATTATTCTTTCCCTGTGCCTGTAAACTGAGAGAGCCAAAAAAATTCAAGCATGTTGGGAGACACAAATCCTCAGCACTGGTTTCTTGGAAACAGGCACGAGCCATCCATAGTGGGATTTGTAAAGGGGCCTCAGGAAATTTGCTGGCTGAAATTTAGGGAATACTAAAAAGAACTGAAGGATCAACATTTTAAACCCTGCTAAAAATTCCAGCCCTCAAACAGGGTATGTCAGTACCCAGCCCGGCTCCCGGGCACCTGGGCTTCCCGCTCACAGCTTCCCGCAAACCTCATCGCGAAGGTCAGGTCTGAGGTTTGAGCACCGTCGATATAATGGGATTGTGCTTAGCTTTAATGTCCAGATTTGTTCATCCTACTGTTGGAATACCCACCTCAAGCGGCAAAGACACAGCTTTGATAAAGTGTGTATATGAGTACCACCCCTGGTATACTCACATATATTTTACAACTGAGCAATCCCAACATATTTTACCCTTTTTTCTTTTAGGACTTGGTTTGAGTTTTGGTGGCAGTAATTCTGACCTGCTTGTTATCCATACTCCCCACAGGCCTGTGCAAAGGCTTGTCACCCCTTGCCAAACTATATGTTCATTTCTGGCCCAACTGGAGTTAAACTTATATGGTCTTTGACCATGTATTCCCCTTCCTAGACTACTACCTCTCCTACTATCTGTCTTCGTTTTAAAATACCTTATACAAGTAACCCGTTGTTTTCTGTTGTGAAAAGACATTCACATGCCTTCTCCATCATCCTTTGACAAACCACTTACAATCTGTCACTCCTTTCACAGCAGCAGAGACTCTGAGTCATTAGAAGAGGTCTCCTTGTTTAGTTTGGACCTCAGCCAATGAACATCGGTCAGTTTGCTGCTTTTATATGCTTCCACTCTACAAGTCCAATTAACGTGAGACCCAGCCTTCTTCTCAGCCTTCGTTGTTTTGAATGGTATTAACTTCTGCCTAAAGTCCCGCTTTGGATCGCTGAGACCAGTCGTCAGCTAATTTACTACTTCAGCAAAGTGTTGCATAACTGGGGTTGTGCATACCGTCATTGTCTTGACTGTTTTGTGTGATGAGCTTTGTTTGCAATGACTCACTGAACTGTGAGGAGTTACTAAACTCTAGAGATGTCTTCAGCGTGTTCCTCCTGTCTTTATCATTAATTCCTTCTCAGAAACTCCCCACTTCTTACAACGTCTAAAACTTGAGTTGTTCCTTTTCCTCTGTTATTCATCTCTGTCCCCAAAGATTTTTATGCTGTTCAATTCTTATGAAAAAAAATGACAACAGTTTACACCCAGGACTAATCTTACTTATTCAAGCCATATCATTCCAGACTGTTCCCATAAAGCAGATGTGAAAGAGATCTCCCTTCTAGCGACTCAGACACCTGCTAGTTCACAAGTTAGCTAACGTTTCCCACTTCCCTATATAGCCTCTGAAGATGAACAAGAAATTTTAGGGTGGGATTTGTCCAGTCCTACATGAGAAAGACCCTCATCCACTAGCTCCAACATCTCTCTGGAAGGCTGTTGCCTAGGTTGGATGCAGCCCCCATGCACCCCACACTGATGTTGGGTGTGGGGAGTCCCTCCTCCTTCCCAGCACCAGAGCCAGCAGAAACAGAAAGCAGAGGAGGTCTCAATGGTGACCAAATTGCCATAGAGAACACCATGTCATGTTGGACCTTGTTAGTATTTTTCAGAGTTTTCTCTGTTAACCTGCCTCAGTTTCCCTGTGGACACACTTCCCTCCAGCATTGGTGTTGGTTTGGTTGATGTGGCTGTGTAGAGCCTCCCTGGCACATGTTTCTTCTGCCACCCAACAAATGTTTCTTTACCTATATTTTTGAACTGGTCTCTCATTGCATTTGAAGCTGTAAATCATTAGTTTAATATGTTCAAACAATGTTGTATTCATATTTTAGAAAGAGCTTCCAGGTTACAGACAAGTAAGTTATGGATTTTTTCCTTTCCCATGTTATTCTCAAATGTCAGCCAGTGCTCCTCAAAGCTGAAGTTTCTTTTCCTGGATGTTTCTTGTAGCTCTTTTCTGAATGAAAGGCATCAAAGGTTCAGCAGTTCATCTGATAGCTGTGGTTTCTTCTCCTTCCTGGTGCACCCCAATTAAATAATTGTCTCTGTCTCCTGCATATATGCTCATCTATGACACGGGCTTCATAGTGATGATGGTGTACATTCACTCTTTTCTATTTTTAATCCAAGTTGCCAAAATATTGACTATTACCTGGGGTTTTTTTTTGTTGGTGTTTCTGAAAATCAAGCTACTGTTACTGATTTATTGTGATGTCAGATGTCCTTTACATCTTTCTTCTCCAGCTGTCTTAAAAATATTCCTCTGCTCATTTTCAAGCAACATTATTTCACTCATAAAATTATCATTTTTCTCAATAATTCTACTGGCTGCACTAAAAGCTTTTCTCCAAAATCTCTTTCTATAATTTTAGAACATCAGATTTGCAGTTTGTCTCACAATCCCTTTATCACTGATTTGTTTCAGTTTCCCTTTGTCCACTCACTTTTCTATTATGAGATTCAATTTTGCAGTTTAATACAACCATAATATTTTATCAAAATTAATCTTTGAATACACTCAGGCCTCTCCTTGATTCATTTTTGTGGAAGAGTTTTCCTTGTCCACACATTTCCAATTTCCCATTTCTTCCAAAGATTACACTTTGATGTGAATTTTATAAACTCATGACATCCTGAAGAAGTCCTTCCAAGAATTCCTTGGCATCTCCTGTGACATACATCAGGTTCTTGATATTTTTTCTCCTTTGAGGAAACATTATTTCCCCCCATTATTTGCTACACACGTACAAAATTCTCATCTTTTGTGCTGTCCTTGCACTTCCCCCCAGCCTCACCACCTCCATCTGATTAGGTTCTTGGTTGTGTTTTGTTGAGTCAATAGTTTTTTGGATGACTGCTGCCACTGTCACCAGTGGACATCTTCCCTGTTGTCTTTCCACAAATTCTTACAAATAATTCAATTTGTAAAGAACAGACTATCCTTAAAATCAACTTTGATTTTCAGGTAACTTGTTTCTAAGAAAGGTTTTCACAAAATCAGCTGTCCTTGATATTCTGCTCCATGTTCTACACTGCTGCACACACTATTCCCAGCACTTTTGTTTAGGATATGCTACTTTAGGTACCGAAATTGTCATCACAGCTCCATCAGTTCATGCTTAATCTTCTTATACCTAGTAGCAGTAGATGCTGCATAAAACAGAACCAGTAACAATCCTTCAAATTAAGAGTGGACAAATTCTTTTGTCTGAATTTGGAAATGGTTCAGACACAGATGCTGGTAATTTTGGTTTGAAATGAAAAATCCTTTTGAGGTGTGCTCTGATGTCACAATGGCAAAAAGTACGTATTTGGCATCATTAAAAGCAAATATATTATAAAAAAAAAAAAAGAAAATGCCTCTAGCTCAGAAAAAGAGAAACATGAAACAACATATCCTTGAAAAACAATGTCCAGGACATGCACTGACCATTTAATCATAGATAGCTCCGGGTTGATTGTTTTTTAATGGCTTGTCAGCCACAAACAATTTTTCAGCCACAATTTTTTTTTTTAAACACAGTCATTCTGACGACACGGCATAGAAAGGTTATACACAGAGAAGCTATTTTGCAATAAAGCCTAGTTCTCCTGACCCAAAACATTGCTCAAGAATTTCTGATTGTCTGCAGCTCCTCCAGCCCTCCATGCAATACCAACGCGAGCGATCTGCACAATCCCTTTGGAGTTTATGACCAAGCTAAATTTGCTAAATTTTGGTAACAACTGCTGTGTATGTTAGAGAAATGCCCCCAAATTTACTGAATGTGGTTACATTCCTGTCCTTTCACACTCAGAGTGTGGTGCTCGCGGGCCCCAGGTTATTCCTGATGTCCACTCTCAGCCCCATTTCTCTGATGAGGACTATTTTGAGGACGCAATGTTTTGAGAAGCTTTGTCATACAGGGAGGGTCCTGAGCCTGGTCTTGTACCTCTCCATCGCCCTGGCTGAGACAGGCTGGGGCTGTCGCACTGAACCCAGATCAGGAGTCTCCCACAGGCAGGACGAGGTCCAGCAGATCAGGAGCAGTGATAAGAACGAGCAAGGAGGTTTATATCTAGGTTGTTGTATGAAATGTTCCAAAATTATAAAAGGTACTGCTTATGACTCACGGTTTCGGAGCTGTTACTTGAGCAAGTATCTATTAACTTGTGCTGAGTAAGGGCTTATGGTTGCAGATGTTGTTATTGCGAATGCTCCCATCTCCTCTGTCCTCACCAGGCAGCACAGAGCCCGTTGCTCAGCTGCCCTCCCGAGTGATTCGCCCACACTGTTCCTGCAGACTCCAGGGAAACGTTGGCACCATTTCCCTTCTCTTTCCCAGACTTCATACTCCGGAAACACTCCTTCGGCTCTGTTCAATGCCCATTTTCCCACTCAAATCCTCCCCTCATTTTCATAGAATCATAGAATGGTTTAGGTTGGAAAGGACCTTGAAGATCATCGAGTTCCAACCCCCCTGCCATAGGCAGGGACACCTCCCACCAGACCAGGCTGCCCAAGGCCACGTCCAGCCTGGCCTTGAACACCTCCAGGGATGAGGCCTCAACAACCTCTCTGGGCAACCTGTGCCAGTGCCTCACCACCCTCACAGGGAAAAACTTCTTCCTAATGTTCAATCTAAACCTGCCCTCTTCCAGTTTGAAGCCATTCCCCCTCGTCCTATCACTCCATGCCCCAGTAAAAAGTCCTTCCCCAGCTCTCCTGGAGCCCCTTTAGGGACTGGAAGGCCGCAATAAGGTCTCCCCGGAGCCTTCTCTTCTCCAGGCTGAACAGCCCCAACTCTCTCAGCCTCTCCTCATAGGAGAGGTGCTCCAGCCCTCGGATCATCCTCGTGGCTCTCCTCTGGACACGCTCCAGCAGGTCCATGTCCTTCTTATGTTGGGGACTCCAGAGCTGGATGCAGTACGCCGGGTGGGGTCTCACGAGAGTGTGTTGTTTCATTTGTGTTGTTCCAGGCCCAGAGCTTGTTGTCACGAAACGTTGCTGAGAGAGCAAGGAAGGTTTTATTGACAGTCCTCCGTCAAGTCCAGCCAGCCTCCCGGCTGGAGATGGGCTTATTTAAGGGCTGTCGGTAATGCATGTGGGTTGCTGCTCTGTGGCCTGCCATAATTCACCGGGGTTGCTTTCATCTTCCCAGCTCCTGTCCAAAAGCGGCCGAAGCTGCTCGCCTCCTCCTGACAGATCTTTGGTCGAACCGGGAGCTCCAGAGTGTGCTCAAGCAGGTAAGGAAAACGCTTCTGCTTTTTGGCTGACAAGAACAGCCCTGGTCTTGACTGGCTCGCTGAAGTTTGCAATTTTGAATTTTGAAGTTTGCAAGTTTGAATTCAGCAGTGAGGACGGGCTGGGAGGAGCCTGGGGCACGGGGAGGACCACGATGCTCTCAGCACACAGATCCGAGCAAGGGGCAGCAAGTCACGACCGCGGCTGCCGGGACTGACTTTAGGGTCCATGTGGATGGCGGCATGTCTGCGTCGGGCAGCTTGCACCCTGGGGATGGTGCTAGCTTAGGTGGGCTCTTCCATTGATGCTCCTGGAGTCGATGCTGCTCTGTGTGCACGGCACTGTTCTGTGCTGGGAACAGACCGGGACATTTCATGCTAGCTTGGGAGATTGCCTTCATTGCAGTCCATCATGGAGCATCAGCGTGTCCCAACAGATCCCTGGCAAGGTGCCTCCTCTCTTTACCCCCATTTTCTTCTATGGCCATAACCCTATCCTGTGGTTACATCACCTCTACAGTCAGGATAATCTTTTAAACCAAGAAGAGGAGTATTTAGGATGTGTTTTGCTCCCTGCAACAGAAACTGCGAAAGAGCAGAGCCAGACAGGGCGCTGAGCCAGCTTCCAGCTCCCGGTGGCTTGCTTTGAACAAGCTGGGTTTTTCCAACTCAACAGCAGCAGCACCTGCAGAGAGTAAAGGGCCAAATTAAAGAGAAGGAGTAACATCCACAAAGGGGAGTACCCTGGGGGCAGGAAGGCAGAGAGCACCTAACATGGTTCTCATGTTAACGGTTAGGGACTTTCTCCATAGGAGCTTGTGTAGCTTTGTGCCAGGCTCTGCTCAGGAGCCTCTGCCAACTCATTTTGATGTGACTGAGTCACTCCTCTGTTCGCACAGATGTTCATTGCATAGGTATACATCAGATGAGAAGGATGGGAGTCTGCAAGGAGATATGTATGCATCATGCATACGTTTGTGCTGTTTTTTCCAGGATGAGGAGTAATATTCAGTGAAGGATTAAGTAAAGGTTTCCTCCAGTAAATCTGGAGAAGTCCATCTCTTGGTGGATGGGAAGCAATGCAAGGCAGGTGAAGTCCATCAATAAGGGTGACGGTTCACATGCCGAAGGCACACAGAGGGAGGACAGAGGAGGTTGTTTGAAGATGAAGCACGCTTTTTAAGTGGAGGGCAGCTGCCGAAGCGGGGCAGGAGGCTCGCTCTCACAGCAGCAGATAACTGTCCATTTTGAAACTGATATGCACTCACTGCTCTTCATATACATCTTTCAGCAAGGATTTGATAAGAACATGATGGGATCTTTAGCTGGAACAACCTTCAGGACCCTCTCCTCCAGATTTTAGGAGCCTCTCCATGCACGTTCAGGCTGCAGGTGAGAACGGGGCCCTCGTGCGTGGGGAAGGGGTGGTTTTGGGGACAAAGGAGCAGTGCGTGAACCCCATGAGATTTTTGCTATTTTTAATCTCCCCTAACGTGGGTTTGTGAGATTTTCGTCACGAATCCTATCAGCCCAAACTGCAAAGTATTTGCTTTGATGCAAAGTCAGAAGTTGTGCTGTTCCCGGGTGTAGTGCAGATGTTGCCCGCAAGACGCAGCTGTGCATTTTAGACATGCTCAGTGCAGATGCCATAGGACAGCCAAAGCTGCTGGACTTGGCTATGCCTCATGTGTCTTTCTTACTTACTTTGCCAAGCAATAACTGATTAATTGCATTTTGCCAGATCCTCTCAGGTGGGGCTCTTGACAGGAATCTCTCTGACAGTACTTTCATTCCTGAATTTTGAATAATGTTATCCAGATAGTGTCACTAACATGCAATTAATTCCAGCACATGCTATGGCATTAACCATCACCCTTAGGGATTTTTTGAGCACTTAGTAATCTACCTATAAGCCTTATGTCAAGATTTGGAATTACGTGTTGACATCTGAATAATCCCAGTGAGAAATCAGGTTAGAGAAATCACAGGCAGAATTTCCAGGGCATCGTTGTGATTTTTTATTCAAAGAATCACAGACTAACAGAATGGTTTGGGTTGGAAGGGACCTTTAAAGGTCATGTAGTTCCAACTCCCCTGCAATGAGCAAGGACATCTTCAACTAGATCAGGTTGCTCAAATCCCCGTCCAACCTGACCTTGAATGCGCCAGGAATGGTGCATCTACCATGTCTCTGGGCAAACTGGGCCAGGGGCTCACCACCCTCAGTGTAAAAAATTTCTTCCTAATATCTGATCTAAATCTCCCCTCTTCCAGTTTAAAACCATTCCCCCTCGTCCCATCTCCCCCCTCCCTGATCCAGAGTCCCTCCCCAGCTCTCCTGGAGCCCCTTTAGGCACTGGAAGGGGCTCTGAGGTCTCCCCGGAGCCTTCTCTTCTCCAGGCTGAACCCCCCCAACTCTCCCAGCCTGTCCTCCCAGCAGAGGGGCTCCAGCCCTCACAGCATCTCCGGGGCCTCCTCTGGCCCCGCTCCAACAGCTCCGTGTCCTTCTGCTGTGGGGACCCCCCGAGCTGGAGGCAGTACTCCAGGTGGGGTCTCCCCAGAGCGCAGCAGAGGGGCACAATCCCCCCCTCGCCCTGCTGGCCACGCTGCTGGGGATGCAGCCCAGGGTGCAGGGGGCTTTCTGGGATGCCAGCGCACATTGCTGGCTCGTGTTGAGCTTCTCATCCACCAACGCCCCCAGGTCCTTCTCCTCAGGGCTGCTCTCCATCCCTTCATCCCCAGCCTGTGCTGATACTGGGGGTTTCCCTGACCCCAGTGCAGGACCCTGCACTTGGCCTTGCGGAACCTCATGAGGTTCACATGGGCTCACTTCTCAGTGTGAAAAGAGCTTGAACCTGAGAGGTACTTTTGATTCATAATTCCCACTGCAGGGAAAAGCATTCTGCACTTTTCAAATATCGTATCTCTCTATGATGGGGATTGAGATTATCCAGAATGAATTATTTGCTCCCTTCCTCAACACGCTCTTTGCAATCAGACTAAGCACAGTCCTGATGTAAGAGAAAATGGTGCAAAAGCCCATTTTTTTCCTCTGCCCAGGTACGGATTTCACTTCTTGCTTTGTTGGGATGTTTCCACTGGGACTCAGAGGAGCATGGAAGTCCAGGGGAAAAAGCTATGGGCAGTACATAAACTGGGTACAGGCAAAGAAAAAAGATGAAAAGTTGGTTTTGAATGTCATGGAAAGATTTCTTGAATGATTTAATTACCTGGGGTTTTGGTTTTTCTTTGTTTTTCTCCATTTCAGAATTTGGAATTGGTTCATGTCCAGGAAGACAACCCTTTCACAATTACTTAGGATGTTAAAGATGTAGAGTGTTTCTGAGTTTAACTCAACTGTAAAGCAAACTAAACATACGGATTTCATGTGGATGATACTGTTATTTTTAAGCATTTTCTTCTTTTTATGGGGGAGAAGGGACTTTTATTGAGGTTATACTTTCTCAATGTCAATAATTATTTTTTTTTTTGCAAAGAGTGTGTCTGTGTCACTATGTACGTGTCGCTGTGTATGTGTGCATGCAGGCAACATACATGCGCACACACGGCGAGTAGGAGCTTCCTACAGGCTTAGTCCCCTGTCGTCCACCGAAAGTCGGTGTGAGTTGTGGAGTTTAACCCCCTTGCAGAGTTTTGTCCAATTCCACCCAATCCATGCACCAAATACTGCCGCACTAAAAACTTGTCACAACGCATTTTTACCCACAATTATAAAAATTGCCAATTTTAGCTGAGTGCCCCCACTGCATATGGTCGTTATAAACAGATACACACAACAATACTCTTCTTTACAAAGGCTGGTTGTTCCTAACGTTTATAAACACAGGCTTCTTTTCTGCTTATGAATTTTTCTCCAATGAGCTCTTATAGTTATTAGTATTTTCTTTCCTGTTACGTGAACTCTTTATCTCAAGAAGCAAATTGACGTCTGCAAATTCTCTCCCGGGTCTCAGTAACCCTTCTCTGAAGACATATGTGAGGGGACAATTGCAACACATCTGCAGAGCATGAATATTACCGGGTCCCGAGCCATTTTGAGTGCCAGAACAACTCGATCTCATGACTGTACCTGGACAAATGTGGCATTTGAGAAGCTGAGCTGGAGACAGGCAAAGCGTTTTTTCCCCTGGGATCACCCACTGCCACACAGGACTGAAAACAGTGAGAGATGTGGCCTTTTTAATCACACTTTGTTTTTATTGATCAATGTAAAGAAATAGTATTAATATGCAAAGGAATGTAAGCACTTGTGTGAAGTCAGGTTTGGAAATATTTTATTTCTGGGTGTCTTTAATTACACGATCGCCCTGTGATGCTAAGGCTGTGATAGGGGACTGCTGAGCTCATTTTAGGGCAACCTGCTCCTTATGACAGTAACCGAGTGGTGAAAGAGGCTGATCTTCCTCCCTCCAGAAGGAAAATATCCTCTACCGGTCCCGCAAGGGATGCAACTCAGAGCCACGGGGAAAGGACCAGCTGAGGATGCATTTGCTGGATGTCCCCCCAACACGGTTATTGCTTCTTCACACTGTGCGGGGCCACAGGACCCCGTTTTGCAAATATCAGGGATGCAGGAGGTGCTTGGGAAGGATGAATTATAGAGCTGAGTCCAGAAAGGGAAAAATAGTCTCATTTTTTGTGAGTGTCAGACTCCTCAGTTGATGGAAATCACCATATATTCGCCATATAAATCACCATATTCGCTTCCCAGAAACGGGGTGATTCGTGCCCGCTAAAGAACCGTCCATGAAGTTCAGATTTGCTCTGACACAGCTCTAGAGCTAAGAAACGTGGTGGCACTCGTTCATCCCCCATTTAGACAGAGAGGGAGCAGGCGTCCACAGAGGGAGACCACATTTTTCTGGCTGGTTCTTCTCTTGGACTGCAAAGGGTGGCTTAATCTTGTGCACTTTAATGAGCAGCAGCTATTTGCTTGCCTTCACCCACGTTCAGAGCGTTCTGCGCAGAGCTGCCAGCCAAATGAGAGAGGGAAAAAAAAGCACCTTTGAAGTGGAGAGCTAGAACCAGGAGAATCCGGTAGGACAGTTTCAGGATCATTTAAACAGCAGCAAAGGAGCCCCAGCCCGTGGGCACGCGCTTGCCATAGCTGCCAGCTCTTCCCTGCCTGGATGTATATTCTCAGGTGCACGGTTCAAAATGTTTTCGGCAGGACCCGAGACGATGGATGTCCGAAACACCTGCAGTATCCACAGGCAGGATTGTTACAATTTTGGTGTAAAAGTATGTTGCGTGCAATTTTGCATTCAGATTTGTTCCTGTAATTACATGTTTGACAGAAGTCCTGGGAGCTAATGTTTTCCTGTGTAAAATTAATTGGAGAAACCTAACTACAAAATGTAATGATGGAATATTGAGGAAATTCATTCTAATTGGCTGTTATTTAAGCTTTATTTTAAAACACTGCTGCTGCTTTCACCGGTAATGCAATTCTCTGAATTACTATACAAGGCACAAAGAACCGTAGCTATATGATCGTCATCTCACAATTAAATTTACAAGTACTGGAGATTTCATTAGTAAGTATTAGACTCAAAGAGACAGATACATCATTCACATAAATTGTATTAAGTACAGCAAAGCTGTTTCTCCAAAGCTAATAAAATGATAAAAATAAAATCTGTCTCCATCCTCAGAGATCTTCGAAACATGACTGGGCACAGCCCTGAGCAATCTCATCTGGCTTTGACGTTATCCCTGCTTTGAGCTGGGCAGACCGGAGAGGTTCCTTCCAATCTGATTTTTTTTTTTTTTTTAATGATGCTGTATGTTACTGCTTTCATACCTCAAAATATAGCTAACTCGAGAGAGCAGTGGGCTGTGTGAATTGTAACTGCTCTGCCATCCCAGGGCTATTCTGCGGCTATTTCTTCCCCAGGAAATTCTCTGATACTCAACTCTATTTTCCTCTCAGTCTCTCTTTTTAAAATCTGGACTACAGACCCTACCCAAGTCGGTGAAGTGACACTGATGCTCAATTGTGAGAAGAGAAAGGAAAATCAGCCTTGTCGGAGTAACTGGTGTTGCTCACAACCAGCAGTTTCGGGAGCTCGGTGAGGTTCCCCCATCATAAAGGGATGCTGTTTGAACCTCCAATACAAAATTTTTTCGTTCTAGGGAGGCATTGCTTCTTAAAGGCGTATTTTTACCTGTGGCATCCTCTTCAAGGAGCTGTTTTCCCGTTTCTTGCTTGTTTAAGAGCCGAGGTAGGGCGTACCACCAATGACAGGGACAAGGGTAGGTCTACAGCACATAGCGCATGCCCGGGGTGGTAGTGATGGAGAATTACTGAGGAGGGAAGGACCATAGCTGGCAGCATCGTTAGCTCTGCTGGCAGCTGAAATAAGAGCAGTTGGGGCCTGATTTGTGCACGGGACACACAACCATGTAAATAAATACCATACTTGTTTGTCCTGGGCTTAGCAGAGGTTTTTGGTCTATTTTCTCATAAATGCTTTGTTTGTTTTGTGTATGTACAATCCAACCCACCCCAGCATTTCAGAAGCCTCATGGACGAGTAGAAGGCAGTAGGCAGTTTTATTCCTCTCTGTCCACACACACCAGTTTGAGACCAACTTAGCCTACCAGTCCATAGCTATACAGTGTATTCTGTAAGATATAGGTATGTGAGAATAATGTATCAGAGTTTTGTTTTGGCTGTACTGTATGTATTTGCTTCATTGGAAAAGCTGAAATCAATAAAAATTGCTGGAATTTCTTCAAGCTTCCTGTTTCAGATGGTTTTATTTTGGTTGTCTTGCCAGAGTGTTAGGAAAGAACAAAGCATCTGTTTGAAAGGCTGGTAAAATCCCGTTACCCTGCAGCAGCGATCAGTCTGGGCTGCTCTGCCTTATGCCAATATGAGGAATGAAGCTGTAAATCACATTTCCTCCACCATTACACCCTTGGCAAGCCTCAGTGGGTTTCCCTCCCATGAGCTTTTACAGTCACGACTTCGATCCGCGAAAAATTTAATTATCAATAGCACCATTAGTGTCCCTGCTTTATGGATCCACAGCTTGTTGTGGGGAAAAAACCCACACCTGTTTCTTCTGAACCTGGCTCTTATGAGCTGTGTTTGAAGCTCTATAGGTCTTGTATTTAAAAAGTGTGATGATTCAGTCCTCCCACAGTTTCTCTTTGGTCCAGGCTGGAAAGTCCTAGCTTGCAGACCAGTTCCGCAGACAGAGCCATCAGCTCGTCACGTGCGGTGACCTTCTTTGAACTTTTCCCAATTAAACTATTTCCTTTCTGAGACAAGGAAACCAGAACGGCATAGAGTATGCAAAGGGTGAGTAAGCCATGGGTTTATGTAGGGACATCACAGCCACCTTTCTGTTCTCTTCACCTTCCCTAACGATTCCTAACGTACACCTTGGTTTCTGCAGCTCTGTTGTGCGTTGATCTGTCACTGGGATGGGCTGTCCATCATGGAGTTCCCTCCAAGTGGTCATGGTCATACCCAAACCCATCATTTACATGTGAAGAAAAGATTATTTCACCCCAAGTGTATCACTTAATATTTCTCTATGCTGATGTTTGTCTATCATTTATCACCGTTTCCTTATTGGTCTATAGTTCCCAAAAATTTTATATACAGACATGACCTTCAGTCCTCAGGTATGCAATGGTGTGGGTTTCCCTGTACCAGGTATAGGATGTTGTAGAATCTTCCCCATTTCCCACAGGCATCACAAATTAGAAAAAGTAAATGCACGATCTTTCCTGCTTTTCTCCTTTCTGAGTACTCCTTTCACCCTTGATATTTTTTGGCCCCCCAGTCTCTGTGGCAGGCCCTCATATATTTGAAGATGCTCTTACTATTTATGGATTATTCTTCTGACTTCAGCTAGTTGGTCCTTCAACTCCATTTTGGCATATTTAGTATGGTTTATGTTTAAGCTGGCAGAGTTTATCAAGTCTTCCCTATTTTTGTCTTCAGCTATTTGAAAGACACTTTCTGATAACCTCCCTCTCCTGCTGCTTAACCGGGCCAGCTCCCTTCTGCCCTTCCTCAAGGATTTCCTAACTGGTGGGATGCACTGGGATTGTGCTTCAATACGATAAGCACAGTCCGCTCTGCCTGTAAAGTTTAATTCTCCATTTTCGCTTCCCCTTAACAAGCATCATCTTTTTAAGATCCCCTTTTGGAAGATGAACACACAGTGGTGGATGTTTAGGCTTTTGTTGATCCAGATGTTGATGTTACGAGGCAGCTCTATAAATTTAAGATTTAAGGCCAGACGTCTCATGCAAATCAGGACCAAATTTAAGGCTGCCTCTGCTTTGGGGACTCCCCAACCTGGTCCACGAAAATGCTGTCGACAGCATCTAAGAATTTGGTCTCTGCTTCACAGTAACTTAAGCCCAGTCTACACGGGGGTAGCTGAAGTGCAGGATGCAGACAAGAGTTTGTACTTCCAGTACTGGAGAACACTGTAGCGTATAAACACCGGCGTCAGCCTTACAAAAGAAATAAGGAAGCAGTATCCTCTTGATCTCCTTCAGAAGATGGCTCTTCAAAGAAGAAACCTGGCAAAGGGGAGTGTGATCTCAGCAACCAGGTGTGTTTTGTTCGTTTACTCAAGGCAAGGCTGAGGAATAATCCTTACCACTGACAAGTGTCTTATGAAAAGAGGATTCACAGCCTATCGGGCAGGCTTGGCACATCCTGCGAATCCGTGCATGGGAAAAGGGACAGGCGTCACCCCATGCCACGTTGCTCAGAGCTCCTTTCCAGGAGCACCCTCTGCTGCTCTGCTGAGATTTTTGAAGGGTGGGCAAGCATTAAAGGATTAAGCACAAAGGCAAAGCACCCAAACACAAACATCTTAACAAGTTTTGGGCGGACCTTAACAGCAGCACTTCAAAACCTAAATTGCATCGGCAACTGTGATCATTCCTTGCTTAAGCTGCTTTTAGTCCACAGTGCAGCAGGCATATTTGCAATTAGTTTTGAATGTAGTTCCTAAGTAATTGGCTTATAAAAGTTCCTTAAAGAACAGTGTATTCAGAAGTCCTTGATATCACATACTGTTATTGATATATGTCCATTATTGATATGGTGATGTCCATTCTGCACCTTCTTCAGGCACAAATCACATCTGAAGGCACATCTAAGAAAGGTCATATAAATTATAGGGTAGAAGAGCAAGTTGTCTTCTACCGAGTCTAGCACAGATGCAGAGTGTCTGAAATTAATGCAGATGAGTCCTACCTCTATATTCTTCAGCAGGCTCTCTGGACACTGAGGAAGGGCAGGACATGTCATCATAGCTCTCAGCACAATTCTCCAATTTAGAAATTAAGAGTTGCTCAGCAATGGATCCAATACATGACTACGTGCTTGGATGTCTCTCTATTCATTTGCAGCATGTAAAATGAACACCAAGACACTCGTATGTTTTGGTTTTGGTTTTTTTTTTGGAACTTGTATCCTTTGTAGGAAGCCATAAGAAAAGCTATTTTTGGACAGGGCAGCCTGTAGACACACAAAGACCACAGGGCAACTTGCAAGAAAAAGACGACCGAGGTGCTCCTTGTGTGATTTAAATGCAATGAGACATGCACCCCCTCCAGAGGCTGGGTCAGAGGCCAGAGACTTCTGGGGGGGCAGACAGTGATGGATGCACCGATTAGGCTCCAATGCATTGGTATTGCAGCAGGATGCAAGGGAAAGAAAATGGGTGCTGCAGGGTACAGAGCACCCACAGAGCACTCCTCCAAAACAGAGTGAGCATGAAGTCCTTGGAAATCTTACAGACCCTACAGATCCATGGAATCTCAAATAGCACATGGGACACCACCAGAAAAGCCTTATCCCACCAGCAAAGCAGCCCCCAGTATAGTCCGCTCTCCCATCCCACAGTGCAATTTTTGAGTCCTTTATCACTGCCTCATCCTTTCAGAGCAGATCCCACTCTCTGTTTTCAGGCCCATGAGATACCTTCCCCAAAGAGCCCAGGCATGCCCAGAAATACCCGACTTCCCCAGGCCACACACCAGAGCATCATCACTTCCCAGCCAAGAGCAGTTCCCAAATTCATGGCGCAGAGACCACATCGCACTGCGCAGGGCACCCCTAGGAAACACCAAGCCCCAGCCACACACCACAACAGCACCAGCGACCCCACAGTACCAACATCTCCTGCTGGGACATACTCGCTCAACAAAGTCCCTCTATCTCGGTTTCCCACACTCTGGGTGAGATCACCCCAAGCAGAGGCACTGTCGTGGCATCCCAGCCCCACGGCCAGATGCCTTGGGAGTGCCACAGTCCCACACGGCACACTGCTGGAGGACACGTGGCAGCACATACCAGAAAGCCCTGCCCCGTAAAAGCAAGGCGTATGCAGAAGAGCTTCAGCATATGCATGGCACCCGCAGCCCATAGCCCCCACAGCACTCGTGCACCCGCACCCCAGGGCATCTCCACCGCAGGAGCCGGGGGCCTGGGTCAGGAGAAAGCACGAGTCCCATGTGAGGCACAATGACTCATTCCCGACTTGCCTTCCCCGTAACATGCATGACTTTGTGCTCCTCTATCGTCTAACCCTCATTTGTATCTTTCCCACAGTTATGTGTCCTCGCAGATTTAATCTTGCTGCGCATGGAAGTTGTTACCTATCCAAGATAGTACTTGGCCCCTTTCTTGGTGTTTTCTAAGCTTGCTTTTGTCTTGGCATGAGGCATCCCAAACACAGGGATCCCTTTCTCTCATCTGACACCACGAGGTCTCTCCTTTGTGCTGCTGTGGTGCAGGAAAACCTCGCAGCTCTACCTCAGCCTGTACGCATCTTCTCCATCAGGGCGGGTGGAGTAGTGACATCCAGAGCAACATTTCCCAAATATAGGAAACTCTGTGTGCAGTTTGTTAGGATGTGGCAGCCACTTCTGGATGCTCACGCTGAGCATCCTCCATCCAACCGAGCCCCAGCGAGGCTTTTCCAGCTCCAGCTCCCGTTACATCCCTCTGCAAGTTGATAATCTCATGCAGGAAAGGCTTTAACAAGAGGGTAATTACCTCCCTGCTACCACCCCCTGCACACTCGTTCTGTGCTGAATGCGCTGCACCTGGTGGCAGAAATGGGACCCCCGGTGCTCCCAGGGTCCCCAGCCCAGCAGCTGGTGATGAGCAGGAGAGCGTTCCAGCACCAGGAAGAGCACTGCGGGAATCTTCGCAGGGCACGGGGGGAATGCGTGGGGAAGGTGGAATCGCTGGCAGTAATTTTTAGGTAGCACATATGGCCACCATTAACACTTTGGCCAATATCCCAGGTCTCACGATGAGATCTTTGATGTCCCAAAGGTGAGAGATGGCCAGATACGAGCACTGCTTCTGCAGCGACCCCACAGCTTGGCACTGTCATACGCACGCACAGAGCTTGCAGGAGACCTTCCCGAGCCCGGTTTCTCTCTCGACCTTCTGCCTGTGGAGTTGTCTGCATTTCTCCAAATGAGGAGCAAAGCAATTAAAACACCCCCAGCAAATCGCCCCTGTGTTGCACAGCTGAAATACCCCCGCTGTGCAGCAGTGAATAACCCCCTCGCTGCGCAGGCGCCCCCCGCTTCCCAAGGCAACGCACTGCGAAGAAAAGCAGGTAGAAATTTTCAAAAGTGATAACAGTATTGGAAGCTCCTGGCAGTACAAAACCCAAATACTTTCCCAGAGGACCAGAGTTCCTCCCTCCTTTCCTGGGCGCTTCTCTCCGCAAAAAGCCTTACAAGTTCACTGCAGGATCTTACCTAACAGATTTGAGCTCAAGCAATAACTGTAACTACTCTTGGGAACCAAGGCCAAGTTTCAGATTGAGAGATGGCCCAGACTGGGTGCTGTACAATGAACCATGGAAGAGATTTGCTTTGTGCATCTTATTGCTTTCTTCCTTATATTTTCTATTCTTTCCCCAGGAACCTTCTTTATCTCACAGTACAGGTAACTCCTGCTTCAATCAACACGGATCTCTCCTGGCAGAACAGGAAAATCAGTCTCTCATCAGCAGGGCTGAAAGAAACGCTCAAAAAATATAAAGGAAAAAATTGGAGATTATCTGAGTGTCTTTGAGTTCCACCCTGAGCTTTTCTTTAGCACGTTTTACCCATGATGAAAACCGATTCTTGTTCCCTTTCAGGGGAGGAGAAATAGCCAGGAGGGGGAAAGGCACTGCTTCAGTATCACAGCGGGGCCGTTGGCAGCATCACAGTGAGACTGCGGATTTCCCATGCAGCAGCACATCTCCCAAGTGGCTCCTGTCATTTCTGTCTGTGCAATGCAAAACTGGCTGTGCCTATCCCAAATACTTTTTATTTTTTTTTCCAAGGGTAACTCAGAAGCAACGCAGAAATGATTCCCAGGAGGATGCGGAGAAGCAGAGGGTTAGAGAGCCAGGAGAAAGGGGAGAAGGAGGGGATGGCTGAGGCGAGTGTTTATGCTGTTCGAAGCGATGACTCCTTGGTACACGGAGCAAAATCCACACCCATTGCCTTTCTGCCCCGGGAGCCTGCCCGCCGCAAGCTCCTGGGTGAAGCAGCAACATCACTGCAGGGCTGAGCCACCGTGGGAAAGTCAGCGGAGCCACGGCGAGTCCTGCCGCGCGGCGAGACCCAGATGCGGGTGAGTCAGAGCCCCACCTTGCTTTGAACAGGAGGAAGCGGAGCCAGCAGCGGAGAGGCACCCAAAAAAAGGCAGAGCACGAGAGGGTGGTTCGTATCCACTGGGGGCCCCCGGGAACACATCCCCTCTCCCCGGCGCTGCAGCCTGCAAAGCTGCAGTTACAACAGGGATGAAGCCGTGTGCCCAATTAGCCAGCGTGGCGGCCGGTGGGATAACGAGAATGGATGGAGGAGTTTTCCCTCCAGCGATCGACGCACAGCAGGGAGAGACTGACAGTGACTGGCAGGTCTCCAGCAGGCAAGAAGGGAACGGGATGAGCAGTCACCATTACTCATGGGCAGGTAGCTAACTGCTCAGCTTTGCCCTGGGAAGGGTCAAACTGTGCTGAAAGAGCCGAGACCACAGTATGTGGGACTATCTTCTCGATGACTCTCCCCTAAGCTGTGTCCTTGCCACCGCCCTCCTGCCATGGACCTCATCCCTGCAGTGGGAAGTGCCGGCACAAATGGGCTGTGCAATCCCCAGAAACCAAGGCCGGGGCTTTGATCCACACACCTCCTGGTGTTTGGCAGAGGGATGGACTGTTTTCACCTCCATCCTGAAGTGGGGGGACAGGAGTAAGTCATGGTGAGGGGACATCTGCGGTGCCATGCAGCCCAGTGGCTGTGCTGAGGACAGGGTTGTGAGCAGGATCCGGCAGCAGCAGAGCTGCAGGCACCTTCCATAAACTATCCAAAGGGGAAGGCCACCTTCCTGGGAGTGGTTCAAGGGCAGCATCTCCATGCCCTCCAGTGCAAAGTAGGACTGCTCACCACAGGAGCACCAGTGTGGCATAACCCGAGGCCGAACCTTGAGGAGGAGCCAGGCCAAAACAGCTGGTGTCTTCAGGTTTCATTTGGAAAGATGCTGCAGGGACCATCACCATGTGAGAGCACTGTGGCTCTTTCTATCCATGCTTACGGTTGTGCCACTGGGCTGCTTCTCCTTCCCAGCATGACCAGGAACACGAGGATCCCCTACTCAGACTGTTGTCACCACCCTGTCATCCTCCTTTGGGACCACAGAAAGCAGAGGAGCTCGGTACAAGCAGAGACACCAATGCTGGCACCATGACAGTCTCTAAGGCTCCATCCTGCCTGGGATGTGTACTTCCTCACTTTCTCCTTCAACATCTTAGGCCCAGCTAGGAGTGAGTTTATCTCATTCGCAGGTGCATATTTTGGCCCTTGGGTGTCTGTTCTGCTGTTTTTCAAGAGGGTCTGAGGCCGTTGACACGCGGTGCCGGCTTCGGTGCTGAGCTGGCTTCACAAAACCCCGCAGGTGCGGCAGATCAAGAGCCCTGGGGAGCTCGCCGTGCCTCTTCGTTCCCAGAAATCCTGGCACAAAACTCCTCACGTAACCCCAGGTGCTTTGAGATACCCCCAGATACCTGTTGGCTGCTCGAAGGACTCAGCACCCAGGATGCACATCACTGTTCAGGAATCTGCCTCCAGCACGGAGCTCGTGCTGTGTCCCTGGGAGAGAGCCCAAAATCTGAGCCGTCGTGTCTGAACCCAGACTCCTGCTTTCAGCACGCTGCGGAGCAACCAGGCTACTGGCTGCAGACAGACCTTGGCACCAACTAAAACCAGGCTGTACATTCAGGGCTTTACATTTCACCCGCCCGGGAAAGGGCTGTCCAAAGCCAGCGGTGATCTTGCATCGTCCTCTGTTCCAAGGTGCAAACCTGGAACGCTTTAACGGGACTCCGGGAATTTTCAAATGGGATGAGTGAATTCAGAGGACTGAGATGCTTACTCGTTTCTAAAGCCATGTTGGGGGTCTCCCAGCCTAATTTGTTCAGCCCAAATTTGTCAGCAGTGATAGCAGTGGTGGCGCTGCGAGGGGTACGCTGAGCCAGACAGTGTGGAGGGAGAGGATCTACCATCGCCTCCCCTCTCCTCCAGCTCTGGGCAGCTACCGCTTGCCCACACCTACCCACCTTCTCAGACACACGGCTTTGCAGGGCTTGCAGCACAGCTTGCCTGCATTTATTTTTTTTTAAGCTGCCAAACACCAGCTCTCCATAAACTGAGCTAAACAACCACATCTAAAAAACTTTCCCTACCACTCTGGCCTTTCTTGCTGATTCCCTGTTAGAAGAAATCCCTCAGGATCAATCCAGCCTCACCTGGGCAGCTTAAAATTAGACACTGAAGTGTGTGAGATCGTCGCTCTGGGTTCCCTTCACAGCTAGTGGAGAGAAATAGCCTGCCCAGCGTGTGGTTCACCCCATCATCAGACAGAGGCGAAAGGAGGGGCAAATTAATAATTTTCTATTTCCACTGCTGATTAAGGAAGCCCAGGTTAAGATAAGCAATGCTTAGACATAGCTAGTTGGCCTGAACCTCACCCTTTATCTTTGTGGGTGCACATACACAAAAACACCCACTCTAATACTATATTGCAAAGTGACAATCTTCTTTCTAGGATGTCAGACTAGCTCTACCCTGGCAGGATGGGATGGTAAACAACACATTTCTTGAGTCTGTCTGACATGAGCATGAAACTAGTGTCAAACTGACGGGGTGAAACCAGGCAGAAGCTTTCCAATGCTGCTGAACCTCGTGGTGTGCCCATGGTGTGACAATTCTTGTCCTCCCATCACCATTTCTCTGAAAAACCCGCCTCCTGGAGTCATTAAGCTACCTAGGACATTCACTTTCCTTTATTTCCAAGCAAAAGTCTGCAGAGAAAAGCTTGACACGCTCAGCACCGCCCTTGTGCTGGAGGGTAACGCATCTTTATGGTTAGGATTAAGAGGACTTCACTGTAAATAGCTGGGCTCTGTGACTCACGTTCATAGCTTGGTTCATTTTGCTCATCCTTGGATGGAAACCCTTCTAACTGGATTTCCTTTGCGATTTGTGGCTGCTTTCACCATATCTGGTTTGCATAAAGCAACGCAAAGAAAGGCTGGGTGGCAAAGAAAGCTCCACCTGATTGTCCAGCATTGCCTTTTCTGGTGGTGCTCCGACCCAACAGTGAAATGAGGGTTGGAAATTGTATAACTGGTGCCAGTAGCCTGCAAGGGCCATGAAAATGAGATGTCTTATTCCCCAAACAGGGATATCATTAATTTATCATTTGTGTCCAGCAACACAAGGAAACAAGACTCGTATCACAGACTTTTGCAAAGGTGAGTGCTGGAAGTCTGGCTGCTCTGCAAGGGGAGATGCTATCAGGTGAAACCTGAAGTTAGGAAGTGAGCGCCCAGTGAAAGCAGTTAGGTATTTAATTTACATTTGTGTCATGGAAGATCTCTCACATGCGCGCGCGCGTGTGTGTGTGTGTGTGTGCAGGCACATGCACGTGCCCGAGGGATGAGGCTCGTTGCTCAGCCTGGCCTTTTCCCACAGACTTGGAGCTCGCGATATCGCTGGAGCATGTTCAGGTCAAGGGGGAGACTCAGGCTGGAGATCTCCAGGGCGATCAGGGCAGCCCACAGGCAGTCTTTCCCTAAGAAACAGATGGATATTTATGCTCAGGGATGGTGCTGAATTCAATAAGAGGCTCAGGTTTGCATGTGAGGCCATCGCAATGGGGCCATGGGGCCAAAAGAGTTCAAGCACCCAATTATGAAGGCACATTTCCTTGCAGCAGGCCACATCACTGCACACACCGGTTTCTGAAATGCCTCTGGCAAGATCCCCAAATTGCCAGATATGCAACTAGTGACCAGCTATGAAGACGAAGCTGTTATATCCTCTATACCCCACAGGGCATGGCAGCTGTCTGGCCAGCACGTCCTTCGCAGACACAAAAATAATACTTTTAATATTACTTCTCTTTGAACGTAACCAGACACACTTTGCGCAGACAGATGCTAAGTCATCTTATTCATAACCTTCCGGGCTATTTAATTTTGCAGCTCTCTATAAAGATTTCAGGTTCTCAGATGCTGAACTTGACCCTTAATACACCCATATCAGAGTATAAATTATAAAAAATCCACGGCTTCATTCTCCCCTTTCACCTCTAAGTGGAAACTAGTAGGAAGAAGCTTGAAATGAATGGTCCAACTTCCAAATGTTCAGGTGTTCTGTCAGGGTAAGGCTAAACCTTAGAGTCACTGCCAATTACCTGTGTAGCGATGCTAAGCCACCCTATTGTGCCTGGCTGGTGTTAAGGAGCTTTAGTCTAAAGAACCACTGAGCTTTGGCAAAGAGCTGTGCTGAAATAAGGACAGAACTGTGTGTGTGGACAATTTGGTTTTTAGTGCTGTTAAGCATCTCAGGTTGAGCCTGGACTTCATTGCTGTCACAAAAAAAAAAAAAAAAAAGATTGCAGATAATGAGCTAATAACACTTCACTTTCCCAGCCTGCTTTGCATCTTCAAAGCGCTCCACAAGAACAAACTAATTAACTGTCCAGAGAAGAAGCTCATGACTAAGAGCTGAGAAACCATGTGAGTCAATCCGCTTGCAACAGCTCTTTGCAGATTTCAGTAAAAACTCATTTTGGAGGAAGGTCTGTTTACTGGCCCGACTGGTCACACCAATCCCCGGCCACATTCCAGGGGTGTGAGCGGCGCGGATGGACCCAGCCCAGGAGAAGCCCCACCGACTTCAAAAGAGCAACACCTCGACAGGAATGCCCCAAAACCAACCGTGTGGCTTCCGCCTTTTAATTTGCACGCGCGCTCGCCGCGAGTTGAAACTGCTGAGCTAACAGTCCCTCTGCAAACCTCCGCGAAACGAGGGCGCATCCCGCTCCGTTTGGGAAGACTTTATTTGCAAACAACCTTTTCCCAAGACCATTAATTCAGAAAGAACACACCGTACCAGGGTCTGTTAGTGGAGAATTAGTTTTTCTTAATGTAACCTTGGGTGCTATCAACCTGGCCTTGGAGCTGTGTCTCCAGCTTGAGGAGCTGCGTTGAAGTCCCAGCTCTCTTATTCTTTGCTTTGGGCAAATTATTAAGGTGCCGCAAGAATGTGACTTCTCTTGCAGGTCCTTGGCTTTTGGGGAATGTGGGTCACATTTACTTCAGCAAAATAGAGATGAGAACATCATTTTTTTTATATGGGTAAATGAACGCGGAGACCCAGCCCTACAAAAGAATTTAGACATTTCAGTCCAAGAATCTTGTCTTGGAAACTCCTACCTAGCTGTGTGTATTTCCACCAGGAAACATCCCCGGTCTGCCTCTGAGGCAGAACCTCTAAATGACGGAACAAATTAAACCCACTTTCCCCAGATCCTCAGCAAATTTCAGCCCGAAGGTTGTGGGGGACTGCTGGGGAGGAAATGTGGCTGTGGGGCTTGCTAAAGGGAGACACCAAATCCTGGGACACACTTCAGGGTTGCCAGACCCCATCTCACAACACCTCAGTCCCAGGGATGGTGGGATTTCAACGTATAACCTCCTTGTTGTAGCTTAGGCGTCCATCCCACCCGGCGTGCAGGCTGCTGAGGACCCCGGGGGTGAAGCAGTCACTACCCCTCTCTGTGGTCTACGGCATTGGAAAGCCCTATTTAAAACTGCAACTTCCACGAAAGCATTGAGGTGCCTTAAAGAAACCTTTCTGCAGCTGTAACCCTCACATCTGTGAGGAGGATGTTATGGGCCAAATGCTCTTCCATAGACCACAGGGCCAGATTTCCAAAATCTCGGTCTCAGCGCACTGGGGTCTGGAAAATGATCCGTGGAGGAATTTTGTGTCCATGAGAGCCTGTGTCTTCATGAAACACCCAGACTTGCTCTTTATGCCATACCCCATCCGCACAGAGCCACAGTGGGACTCGCAGCAGACAGCAATTGCTCCCCCTCGGTTCCTCGCCTGATTCATGAGCAAAGGCTTTGGGGACTTTTGCATCATCTTTCCTTCTTCCTGAAAGAAAAGCGCTTCCTTCTGAGTTGTTTATTGGTTTGCGTGCCGGTAGGTTGTCCTGCCCTTAGCCCAAGGGCCTGCAAGCTGCAATTGGGATTTTTCTGTAGCTGCCAAGAAATGCCAACAATTTCCAGAATCCTTTAGTTACTCTTTCTTCGCAATGACGATGTTTGGATGGCTGCAGTTAATCACAGGGCTCAGGAACTTACGGGATTAATTGCCCCATCGAGCAAATAACGAGGAGCTGGTTCCCATCCTGCCACAGTGTGCTCCTTCCAGCCAGGACCCCGTCCTCCTGGCTTTGCCCTGCCAGGTCACACAACACTGAATCATCCTCTGGAGATATTTGTCTCTGCCCACTGCCAGGAGAGATCTGGAATTGAATAAGTACGTCTGCTAAGCGTTGCTGGGATGAATCCGGATCTACAGTGCCTGATTTAATCTGTGCAGCTGGAGGAGCAGAAAGTTGACCCCTAGCTGGAGCTGATGGTCTCCAGGGATCCTACAGAGGGATCTGTAGCCCGGTGATGCTGAGATCTCCTCCACATTGTGGCTGCTCCACCATGGAGCCCTTGGTATGGCCAACACAACTTGGCATCCATGGAGGATGTGCTCTGGGCAGTGAGGAGGGTGATGGGGAGATCCATGAGATGCTCAAGCCAAAGGAGGAGACCTGTCTTCCTGATGGGACCCTTGGGCACCTCTTCCAGCACCCAGAAATACTTCTTAGTCTTTGTCAGGATAATTCTGCTTGTAGTTATTTCAAAGTGTTTGAAACACTGGCCTGGACAAAATCTTTGAGGTGCAAATCCTTTCAAAGACAAATGTTCCCTTTCCCGGATGTGTTGGTCCAAAAAATCAGCAGAATTTGAGAACTGCAGAACTCAGCTGAATTTCATATTCTGTCTATTTTATTTTAAGGTGTGGCATGGACACACAGCTAATACACTGACAGGTAATAGTATAGCACTGCAACACCACCTTAAAAGTTACAATAATTGCTCTATTTTTACAGCTAATCAAAAGCATCTCGTACGCAGTGAAAGATCAAAGAGTTTCCCTGGATCAAAGAGCTCTGTCTTTGTCATGATATCAAAGTTAGATTTATTGCTCTGCGATGGTACAACTGTGTTTGTTTACAGGTGCAGATAAAAGGTACGAGCGGCTCACAACGCTTCCGAAACCAGGAGAGCGCTGTCAATGGAGTAATTTCAGTATTGCACTGCGCCACAATCTAACACATCAGTTGTAGCGCGCCGTGCTGGAGTTATTAAACAGCGTCATATAAAGAGAGCACTGAATGCTGCAGCTCAGCTGGGGTTAAAAAATGGAGCTCAAAGTCGTGCTCTGATCAGACCAAGGAGAGATAGGAACTTGAATCTTCCACCTCACCAGCAAGTGTGGTGACCTCTGAGCTGGTAGATAAGGGATGTGTTGCCTTCCTCTGCTCTTCTCTCTTCTTCTGTGTCTTTTGTTTAAGGCTCAGCCTCGGAGGCAAGATGGGCAAAAAACCCCATCTTCTTTGTGCAGGTGCTGAGCTGCTCGGCAGCATCACGCTTCATCAGCATGAACCCCAGCAGCCGCAACGCTGGTAGCAAAGAGCAGGCAGGGATTAGGCAGGCGTGGTGGCATCTCAGGGTGGGGGTCAGGCACCCCCAGGCACTGCTGGGTCTGGCGGTGCACATGAATAATCTGCAGTGGACCGGCTTATTGCATATTTATTTCATGCAGGAAGACATACAAAGAGAATTGCTGTGTAATGAGGATTTTCCCAAGCACGGGTCATGCCGGGTCTGAAGGCAAAGCCTGCGGGCCACGAAGGTGATCCGAGGGCTGGAGCACCTCTCCTATGAAGACAGGTTGAGAGAGCTGGGGTTGTTCAGCCTGGAGAAGAGAAGGCTCCGGGGAGACCTTAGAACCCCTTCCAGTATCTGAAAGGCACCTACAGGAAAGCTGGAGAGGGACTTTTTACAAGGGCATGTAGTGATAGGACGAGGGGGAATGGCTTCAGACTGGAAGAGGGCAGATTTAGATGAGATATTAGGAAGACATTTTTCACTCTGAGGGTGGTGAGCCCCTGGCGCAGGTTGCCCAGAGAAGCTGTGGCTGCCCCATCCCTGGAGGTGTTCAAGGCCAGGTTGGACGGGGCTTGGAGCAACCTGGGCTGGTGGGAGGTGTCCCTGCCCAGGGCAGGGGGGTGGAACTAAAT
This sequence comes from Anarhynchus alexandrinus, assembly GCA_008711295.1. Lineage (NCBI taxonomy): Eukaryota > Metazoa > Chordata > Aves > Charadriiformes > Charadriidae > Anarhynchus > Anarhynchus alexandrinus. Next base: position 160,966 of record VUYV01000265.1, read on the forward strand.
AGTCTTTAAGGTCCCTTCCACTTCTAAACGTTCTGTGACTCTGTGATTCTATAAGCTCACATCCAGCAGATGTTTCCAGCTCTTTTGATTTCCGACAGGCCCAATTGGACCTTAGCTGGAACAGGGCACGTACCCCGTGCTGGGTTCATGTGGTGAGTACAGGGTGCAGGACCTTGCTCTTGGCCCAGGTGAAAGTGCTTGATGAACAAAATCACATCTCATTAAATGTGCTCGTGACTGGGTCTTTGGCCATCAGCAGACTTAGTACCTGAGTGCTGCCATCTGAGAGAATAAAACTAAAATTCAGCATTGTATCCACATCCCCTTTGGGCCACCCCAACTGCTTCTCTGATGGGGCTCGACCAGCGCACCCAGGCTCCTCTGGTCCAGCTCCCCGCTGCCAGCACCGCTGCCGAGCCCTCTGCTTCCTCTGCCAGAGCACGGACTGAGCCCACTGTGAATGGATGATACCCTGAAATGCGTCCCCTGCTGTTGGGCACCCGTGTCCTGGGACAGCCCATCCACCAGGACTGCCCCGGGATGCCACGGGCACAGTTCCCCTCTGCCCATTACTGCTCTTTCACCTCCCGCTGGAGAAGTGCTGCAGGACCCGGCACAGGCAGCTCTGAGTGTACGTGTGCATGCGAGTGCCTGCGGCGGTGTCTGCGTGTGTGCGTGTGCACACGTGTCTGGGACTCTGCATGCACGTGTGTGTGTGTGTGTGTGTTTGCATGCAAGGGAGCACGCAAACCCCTTCGTCTGGGGGAGGAAGTCGGTGTCGGCAGGAGAGTAGCAGAGACAGGAATATTCTGAAGATATCTGACCTCAAAGCTGCAAACGTGGGGCTCTGAGACGCTCCTCCTGGGGTTTACCCAGACACGATACCACGGGAGACACTGCTAAAGGCTTTGGCTTTTGTCTCGCAGCTGGCTGTTCGCTTCAGAGCTCCCTGCGCCAGCTAAGCGTGGGTGAGTTTGGTCTCCATGGGCTCTTTTGGAGGGGAGATGTGTCAGGATCTGTGCAGCTGAGGCCGATGGTGGGGTGCATGAGCGGGACCAACTCCCTGCAGTTCTTCCCTCCTCCCTGAGATCTGTGCTGTCCCCTGACCCGGGCACTGCCCGTGACCGCCAGAGCCACCGCTGCAGGGATTGTGGCTCCTGCAAACCCTCAGCAGCTTTGGTGCTCAGCACCACTCCAGGTCGGTGCAGCACCACCTTTACCAGTCATGAACCTTAGGGATCCACTGCTGGTCAAAGGGGCCGATCCCAGCTCTTGTTAGGACTCAGCATCTCAGTGCTCCTGCCACTGGTTGCTGCCCTGCACCGAAGAGGAGCACAGTTTACACCCAGGACTTCAGCTGAAACCTGGGCATGAGAGCACACGCAAAAACCATGATTCAGACATCACCAGGAAGCTTATTTTCCTTCCACTAAGTGCCAATAAAATGCTGCTTCCAGAGAACAGCTAAAGCCTCTTCCTTTCCATCCCAGAGCATCGCTGCCTGCTTTGTCAGCGGGACTTGTCTCATGGACATGGGTCATTGCGTAGATGCTAAACCATGCTTGCGGTGCATTAAAGACTTCATTGATGATTTAAGACATCTGTGGAATCCCATAAACCATGGGTGACTTTAACCAATTAAAGACTATTAATTGATACCTATGAATTAGCTACTCTAAGCAGTGATTTGCAGGGCTAAGATATTAAATGAAACTTGAAGTTTTATAAGGCATTTAAAAAGAATCATAAAAAACTTGCAAACGTCAGGTGCTTGCGTGAACAAGTGGACCTGCCCTGCAGGGGAGTGTGCTGAGGAGGGCCATCTCACAGCAACTTATGGCTTGGGACCCTGGAGGTGAGAGCTCCCGGTCTGGAACCTGTTTCAAAATTCAACATTTACATCCTTTTTCTCTCTCTCAAAATACAGCCCATTGTTAGACCTGACCTGCAAAAAATCAGAGGTTGTACTGCTTCATTTTTGGCAGTTTTACGTTGACATTTGGCCTTGGCTTGAACTCAAGGTTGGTCACCCCAGTACTTTACCTGGGGACAATGGCACTGTGGATCAGTGCATCGCGGCCACCTTGTACCTGAGTCTAAGGTTCATGGATGGTGAACCCCAAACCATGCTCTGAAGGAGGGGCAATGCCCATTTCCCCAGCCATGGCATCCAATACCATCTGCTCCATGATCTGCAGAGCTGTGCCACCCTTGAACGCCCAGGACATCACTGGAAAAATATACCCCATGCTGGGCCATGCCTGGGCAGTGGGGACTCTGTGTGCCAGCCAGGATTCACCATCAGCACGGGAGTTGGTGTGTGTGTCATCCTGCTCGTGCTGGCATCACCCCTCCAGCCCCAGAAGATTCAAGCCCCCTGTCCTGCACTGGGGAGCGTGGGCACTGGCTCACCCAGGGAGCAAAGCAGGAGGTGCAGAGCAGCCCACACTCAACATGCTTGTCCAGCACCTTCAACACCTCTGTCCTCCTGACACACACCCCAACACCCCCTCCACAGGCCCTGCCTGTTTCTCCTCCACACGCTGCTCTTGCTCCACTCTGTAGACCATGGTGCCACCTCAGACTTAGCGTTGTGCCTGTTGGGGGAAAGCAATGCTCCGACATCTCCAAGGTGGGGATGAGGGGATCCTTCACCATGTGCTCCACATCCCCATCTGGTGAGACACACTGGGCCCTGGCAGCATTTCAGCTTCAAGAGCTGCTGCCCCATTGTCCCACAGGTCCTTGTGGACCACTGCTGCTACATCATGGACCATAATGCTGGTAGCGTGCTTACGTGCATGACCCTGGCTCCTTGGGACATGCATTGGCCAGGTGGCCCCCGGAGAGCAATCCCAGAATCTCCTGTGCTGTCCAGAGCATGCCTGGCTAATGTGACCTGATCAAAGACATGAGCAGGCTGTTTCCATCTGTAGCTGTAGTGTCAAGACCAGGCTCTGCAATATCTGTATTTCAGCGCGGCTTTAATTCTGGGAGTGGTCCTGGGTCTTGAGTTGGCAGAGAAGAGCACGAGGGTGCCTCAGCCACAGCTCTGGTTTAGCACAACCACAGCCCAAAACATCAGCTCAGCATTTTACCAGCACCTTCTGGGTAACAAATACATCTTTTGCATCCGTTCCACCACGTGGGGACACTGATCCCCTGGGGAGCGCCATGCCATGGGTTTGCATTGACAGACCGCGAGATGCACATGTTTGTGAGACCTGTGCACAGGTCTGCTGAGGTCTGAGCTCATGCAGTGGTGTTGGGACACTCGTGTTGGACACCGGAGCAGGAGGCTTTGTACCCCAGGATGGCAGCAGTCTCTGGTGCTTCGAGCTCTGGCCAGGACATTGTGGAGGGCAGAGGCCTTCTGTGCCACACCATGCTGTAGGACATTGCACCCACCAGCACACACACCTCACTGCAGCACCTGCCAGCGTCTCTGTAGTGCAGCCAAAAGGACCCTGACATCCTGGACTGCAGCCACTGCGTGGGACACAGCCTGACCCCTGCCCAGTGCTTTGGCTGAGACACCAGAACTGCACTTGAGCAGGCACTGGTTTCATGTGCTGTGTTCCAGAGTGGTGCTGCACCAGGGACTGCTCCTCAAAGGACAACAGCATGGAGGATGCTTGCATGCTATGGCAGAAGATGCTGCTCCTCTGCAACATGCTAGAGGATGCTTCACCTCTTAGCTCCTGTGAGAAGTGATGCCCTGCTAGGGAAGGGCAGAGGTCTCTACCCATCATACCGTGCTCCAGAGCGTGCTGGTGCTTTGATCTGGCATCCAGAGGTTCTGCTGCCCATGGGGACATTGAGACCACACAGCAGTGCTGCAAATCTCCACAATGATGTGGCGCTGTGAGGTTGTTAGTGCCCTGCAGGACCCTCCAAAAGCTGCGGCCGGGGGTCCCTCACTCTGCAGCGCACAGCAGCGCGGCTGCGCCCTGGTCGGCTGCACCCACCTAAGACTCATCCACTTGCAAAACACGCACTGTGCATGGCGGGATGGGGACAGCACGCCCTCACATCACAGCTGCTCTCCTGCACCAGGCTCCAGCAGACCTTGGCACAACCGACTGCGCCACTGCAATCGTCACGCAGCCCGTGCAACACTTGGGGTGATGCCAGCACCCTCTAAGACCCCGGAGAAGACCCCAGAGCTCTCTGCGGTGTCCCAGGGAATTTCTGCATCCTGCACCACGCTCTGCCATGCCCGGGCACGGCAGAAGCCCGCTCACCCCGTGGAAAGCCACCAGTGGGAGAGGGAGCAGGGGAGGGTCGGTGGCAGGGCTGGGTGCTGACTCAGCGGTTCTGGCATGGCTGTGCCACCGAGCGCCGGGCGCTGGGAGGGAGGTGCTGGGCGGGGAGGGAGCGCGCAGGTTTCGGCCCCGGCGCTCAGGGAAGCAGGCTGGCGGGGGGCCAGCGCGCTGCCGAGACAGGCAGCGCTGTGGGAAGCAGGGAGTGCCTCTGTACCCCCACCCTGGGCGCTGCCAGCCCCGCGGGGACGGGCAGAGCGGCTGCAGTGCCTCTGTGCGGCACCGGGCACCGGCACCGGCAGGGCCCTGCCTTTGCCTGACAGAAAGGTTTTGAGGGTGGACCTTCAGAGCCTGGGAAAAGGGGATATTTTTTCCCAAGCCACGTGTACTTTTCTGCCCCGAGGGCTTCTCTGTCCCGGGGCCATGCATCAGGCAGGGTGGAAATACCACTTGCCAGACCTTCACTCAGCCACCCTCTGGGTATTCCGTGTCCCAGCACTGCCATCCTCCCCATCTCTCCCCTTTTGTCCCAAGAAGGGATCACGTTCATTCCTCCACACCTCGTTTTTGAGGAGGCGGGTGATAGGAGGCTGGTTGCCCTCCACTTGCTGCCTCACTGAAGCTGAGGCTTCCCAGAGCCTTGTTCCCCAAAACCTGGTGGCATATGTTGAAGTAGGAAAAATGAGTCGTCGTCCAACAGGCAGCACAAGGGAGAAACCCGCAGGATGCCCCCACATCACTGGGGCTGGGCTGGAGATGACAGGCCGCCACAGCAAGAGGGGAGTCAAAATGTCTTGGCAAGGGACAAGAAGCCTTTGAAGATCTACCATCCTCTGCATCCATCCCTTCCCACTGCGCTGTGAAATGCCTCATGGATGCTATCTAACAACAGCAAGGGACAGTTTGCCCCAAGAAATGGTCATGCAAGCCTGGTGTCTTCTGCTGGCTGACAGTCCAGACCCATGCACCAGGAACACTCGGGATTATGCAGCTGATGTGCCCCCATGGGCATTGCATGTGGGAGCGTGCTACAGAGATGCCTACAGCTAGATGAAAGAGATCTGCACCCCTGAAAGGACAGATAAATGGTCTCTCCACACTGACTCATCTCAAGTCTTCGTTGCACACTGTCGGAAACACGCAGAGGAGGCAAACACGGTTGGTCTGGGCCCTTTAGGAAGAGGTGCGAATAGGAATGAAAATGGCCTGGAAGGAGGGTTTGTGAATCATCTGTGGACCAAGAAGCTTGGGAGCAATGCCCCCATCCATGCTGTCCCACAGGGCCAACCCCGACACAGAGAGGAGCGCCCCCTCACCCCTCTGCTCTGGTGCAGCAAAAGTGGGAGATAAAGTGGCCATAACTAGGATTGCCCCAAACTGCAGCAGGAAAAGCAGGTCAGACCACTGAGGTCTGTTACAAAACCTCCCAAGGACTGCAGGTGTGAGATGCTGTGAGGCAAGGGGACATGTTATTCAGGAGGTCCTGGATGGTTGCTGCATCCTCTTGCACCCCGGGGAGCGGGTGTGCGACTGCGCTTGCTCAGTCGCGCGCTGCTGACGCTGTCCTGTGCCTGTCTCCTCTGGGCTGAGAGCTGCAGGAGGGAGACAACACCCGCACCCCCTCACTGTTCTCTTTATTTACAGACACAACATCAACTGGGGGTGTGGAGATGAGAAATGGCACCTCGCGAAGCACCTGCCCGCCCAGACAGCGCGGTGCCTGCAGCAAGGTCTTCGCAAGCTCTGTGCAGCGGGAGGGCGGGTGGGCGCGCGGTGCAGGCTCCACAACGTGGGGAAGCCAGCTGGCTGACCAAAAGGCAATACACCTCTCCGTGGCTGAGCCTCCTTTGCCTTCTGAGTCATCTATTTCCACCGGCCGCCCACCATGGTCTTCCCACGTGCAGCCTTTGACCTGGAAGGGAAGCAGAAAAGCACGTGTAAAAAGGCATTAGTGACCATGAAAGGAGGGGCAAGGTGGGTGCCATCAGTGGTCCTGCAAAAAGGACCGAGCTATCTCCAATTGGTGCTCACTGTCCTGTGGGGAAGAAGGTCTCCAGTAGCCCCAGGTAAAACCCTGGGACCTGAGTCTGTCTGTGGGAACAAGCTCATGCATTTTGCCAGGTGTTTCTAAGGAGCCCCAAATCCCTTCCCATGTTTCTCCCTCCCACGGATCCTTCAGAGAAGAATTGACAAGTTGGATCTCCCGTTGCGGTGGGATAACGATGGCTGCAGGATCTTTCTCCCAAGAACCAGAAGCTGTGAAGCTGTTAGGCAGGACCCACCACATCACTCTTCTTAACCAGCATCAGGGGAACAGGCACTGCTCTGGGCATGGGTCAGCAGAGAGGAGGAGGAGGAGGCCGGGGTGGACAGTGAAGGGCATTTCTGGCATGTCACCCCAAGAGTCACCAGCACAGCTTTGGCTGCCATTCCTTGGCAATGCCTCCTCCATCAGCCCTACTGCCAGCCTGATGGCAGCCCTGGCGTCCATGCAGCGCACATGCAGTGGGAGACACACAGCACTCGGGAGACACCTGTACTCACCCTTTGCTGCAGTAACGGGCCATGTTGGGGCAGAAGAGAAGAGAGATTTGGTGTGAGCGGGTGGGAGATGCTGCTACCTGACACACGGGGCAGGCTGAGCACCTCTCAGGCGAGACGGCAGGGTGGGGATGCAAGAGCAGCATGGTGTTCCCAAGGGTGGGGGTTAAACACCCACTTCCACCCTCCTATGAAGGGTTCCCCAGTCTTGTGCAGGGAACATGGGTACAGGGACAGGCTCCCCTTGTCCTTGCGGGGCTGCACAGCTCCCACAGCCCATGGGATTTGCCCTCCTACACAAGCTGGGATGTCCAGCACCTTCCCTGAGCAGAGCCACTGCGGGGTTGGGGGCAGCTGGAGGCTGGGAGGACCCCACAGGACACAAGGCTCCACGTGCAGAGGTGGGGTCTCCCTATGGTCCATCCCCAGACAGGGTCTCTGGGGCAGGGGGAAGCTGGTGGAGGTGGGAGGCAATGGGAGTCTGTCAATGGGAGAAGAGCAGCATGGACCGAGGTCCCTGGGCCAGACCCGCATGTCCATGAACAGTGGGTACCAGTGGGACTAGGGGCGGGAGTGGGAAGGACAGGAGGTGGCTCTGCAAGGGTGCAAGGGAGCCAGGAGATACACAGGGATGGAACTGGGGCCAGGGGAGCAGGGAGCTGGAAGGGCAGGAGGTGTCAAGGAAGGATGCTCAGCCTGCCTGGGGACTTACACTTTCTGGTGGTCACTAACGCGGTTTCGGAGGACGTTGATCTGCAAGAGAAACGCAGGCAGATGGTGAGGCCTGTCAAGATGCCCCATGCATGGCTGGGGATGAGGGTTGGGGCGAAGGTGCATCACTGCTCTTTCTTCCCTAGCGGTTCTTGCGTGGGGTTCAGCATGGGGTTGTGATGCGCAGCACAGCAAGAAGGAGCTGGGAGGTCACAGGGCCACCACACAGGCCCTTTCACCAACTGCCACATCCCCCAGCATTTCATAGCTGCGTGCTCAGCCTTGCCGGGGTGGCCGACAACCGCTGGGAGGGTTGGTTTGATGCTGGCTCCTCTCCAAAAGGGAGGCAGATGTGGCTTTGCTTTCAGTGGTGTAGAGCCTCTTGGGTGTTTGTCACCCCAGGCACAAGGTGGGCACAGTCCTTTCCTGAAGCCCCCAGCTTTCCTGCGACAGCACCGTCAGTGAGACAACCCGCATCATCTCCCAGGTGGGGAGCAGAAGGAGCAGCCAGGCACATGGAGCGCGAGCAAGCTCACAGAGGACCTTGCGGCTCACCTCGTATTTCTGCCGCTTGAACTTCTCCTGCAGGTCAAATTTCTCAGCCTCCAGGTCGCGGATGGTTTGCCATAGCTCCTTGGCCTTGTCCCTGCGGGAAAAGCCAGCTGGTGTCAGTGCAGAAAAGGGATGTGGCTCACAGGGAGCTCACTGCAGGGGACAGGGCAGTGATGCCACCATCTCGCCTGCTCCCCCAGGACAGGTCTCTGCAGGCTCCATGCCCAGCCGGGGATGTGTTGGCCAGGTGGTGATGACAGTCCCACACGTGGACCAGAGCCGTGGGTGAGGTTGGGACATACAGGGACATGCATGTCCCACGCGTGTGAGCGTGGCTCCCTCTGATGGCCGGCGCTGTCAGCAGCAGCCTGGTCATGGTGGCCCAGCAGAGCCACGGAGCCCATGTCCCCGGTGGGGTGTCACAACCCACCTCCCAGCTGTGCCATCACCTTCTCATCTGGGCTGCCAACCCCAGGCAGCCCATCCCAGCCCAGGGTTCTGCCCCAGGAGGTGGGACCCAAAGCAGACCCCCTCTCCTGGAGGTCCATCCTACAGACCGTGCTCACCTCAGCTTCTCTTCGTTGAGGTGGTCGATGTTCAGGGGTTTTCGCCGTTCACTGAGGATCTTCTTCTTCTTTTCCCGCTCTGTTTGCTTCTTCCCACCCTTTTTCTCTGACTAAGGAAACCACCAGTCCGTTGGAGGGAAGAAAATCTGCCCAGCTTTTGCTCTACCCCTAACCCCAGTTCTGTCCCCAGCACCCTCAGCTTTTGGGACTCCAGAAGCACATGAGGTCCTCAAGGAAATTTTGGCAACAGTGGAGAAGACACCCCTCTACCACCCCACCCCCATCCCTGAGGCAAGGCTGCACCCTCCCTGGCCAGCATGTACAAAACAGAGCTCTCAGCTCACTTTGGCCGTCTGACCACTGCTGTGACCCTACTGCGGTGGCCTGTCTTCTGCTTGCAGAAACCACAGTCCACCAGAACTGAGAATGTTCATGGTCCTGTGGGGCCAGCCCATGGTCGAACCCTTCCCAGGAGCACCAGTGGCTTCACTGCAACTGCCCAGGGTAGGATCACACCTTCTGCATGTAGCCTCCGAAATGCAACATGTTGGAGAAAGCTTTCTTCTTCCGCGCTTCCTCCTCAGCCTTCTTCCGTGCTTCCTCTTCCTCTTTGCGAGCTCTTTCTTCCTGCCAGGGTGAGAAGTGGTCAGGAGTGGATGGATGGAGACCCCATGGACTGGCTTGCATGCAACACACAGCTCGTGCTCCCAGGTGCTCTGTGGCCGGGTTTGTGCTACCCAAGACCAGCCCGACCCCCTGGTCCCCAGAGGGAGACTCACGGCCATGCGGGCTTGGCGCTCCTTCTCCCTCTCGCTGCGAATCCGCTGCTGCTCTGCCCTCTCCGCTCGCCGCTGTTCCTGCAGAAGGAGAGGACGTTGGCTTGGACACCCTGGAGAATCTGCATCCTTTCTGTCCCTAGGGACACATCCCTGACCCCAAAATCCCTGAGACCCCCAAGGGCAGATCTGCTGCTCTCATGTCTCCCAAGGGATTGTGTGGACAAGTGACCATGGGGGAAGGTGCATCTCCATTAAGCACTGCAGCACCGCAGCAGGCAGGCCAGGGGCTTCCCGGGCACTGGGGTACAAAATCTGGCTCAAATCCCAGGCTCTGTCTTGCAGGGACATGGGATGTCCCAGGTCTTGCTGTCGGGACTGTGGGGAAAGGATCGCGGCTGTTTGCCCACAGGAGAGAGGGTGGCAATAGCGATAAAGGGGGAGGGCTGCAGACGTACAATCCTGTCCTTGAGGGAGATGAGCTCCTCTTCCTCCTTCTTCCTGCTCTCAAAGTGGGCTTCGATGAGGGCCTGCAGTTCGTTCAGGTCCTTCTCCATGCGCTTGCGGTGGATGTCCTGCACCAGATAGAAACAGCGGTGACGGCTCCCATGACGGAAGCCCTCCAGGAGCTGCAGAGCTGCTGGGCTGTGCAGAGGAGCGATGCGAGGGGAGCACCTCACCGGGGTTGACTTTGGGTTCACTACTCACATCAAAATCCAGTCTCTCGCCATCTGGGATTTTGGGAGGCACCAGGTTTGGCATGAAGACCCTGCGATCAAAGGTGAGCAGGAGGATGGTGAGCCTGCAGCAGGTACCTGGGACAGGATGGTGCCTTTCATCCATGCACTGATCTACGCAGCCCTCTTCTCTGAGCCTCGCAGTCCCCGGGGATGCAGAGTGAGCACATTCTGCTGCTTGCTGGAGGTTGCCAGCTGGACAGCCTCAGAGGAAGACCTCTGGCATTCCCGGGAAGCGCTCCAAGGCGCCCACATGGCTGGAATAACTCTGCAAGCTGCAGGCAACTTGGCCATGACCCTTTGCCAGGCACCCTGCGGCTGGAAACCACCCCTGTGCTCACCCAGAAGAGCACAGAGGAACTGTGTGCTCCAGTGTGACCTGGCACAGGGAGCTGGAAACCATCCTCTCATCCTCTGTGAGCTTGAGAGAGAGCAGGAGATGCTCAGTAGGGGCACATAAAGACACAAAGGGATGAGGTGGATATGGCTGAGGACAGATCTGCCTCCCAGACCAGACTCTCCCAGTGCTCCATGAGGAACCACAGGTTCCTGGCAATGGTTGATAGCCCCGCTCCTGTCCTGGGGATGCTGGCACTCATGCAAATGCCTGCCTCATGCCAGCCATGGCCAGGAGCATACTGGAGAAGCAAGACCCTGGCTGTGCCGTGGACCGTGTACCCCAGGCTGGGGTGCATGCAGATTTTTAACAGCTGTAGGGCCACAGGGCAGCTGGGCTTTCCCCAAGGAGCACACAAAATGCTTCAAAACTGCCAAAAGCCCTCATTCTCAGGATTCCCTCCGTATTCTATGTTTATTTGCCTATTTCTCTCCCTTTTTCTCTCCATGTCCCAGTCCACACCCTGCTTTTGAGGCCTTGCTGTCTCCTGTCCTTTATGGATCACGGTGCTAACACCATCACATGGAGCCTCTGCCCTGGCACAGCTCCTAGATCAGACCTTGGACCAGAGAAGATGCACTGACACTTACTTGGGCTTCGGCTTCGATTCACCTGCAGGTCCCCAGGAGCAGGAGACAAAGACAACGTTAGTGTCAGAGATGCATTTGCTTTCACACCTTGACCCAAACCCCGCAACACTGAGCTGAGCTACCCCTCTCCCCCAGGCTGCACGGTGGATCATGCTCCAGCAAAGAGGCATGCAGTGAGGTGTCCTTCTGTGTGCCAACCGAGACACGTGGTGATGCTCCTGGCTGAGCAGAAAGACATTTGGCACCTCCTTACACAGGCAAAGGGACAGTGCCTCCCTCCCCAGAGAGGAACGAGGATGGATACTTCACCTTCTCCAGGCTCCTGCTCTCTGTCCCCCTCTCCACCTGTGGAAAACACGATGTTTTGGCTCCCGGAGGCCAGCCCTGCTGTGCACCATGCCCATGGGCACAGCGGGGTGGTTCAGCCGGGCTATTCCCCTCTGCCCTGTGCTTATCCCCACTGCAAACCCCAGCTCCATCCCTCCAGGATGAACAGGGAGAGAACAGGTCCCTCATGGACTTCCCTCACTCGCAGACAGACCAGGAGTGCCCCGGGTCCTCTCCAGGAGGAACCCAGACAAGTTTTGCAAGAGCTCAGGCTGGGAAAGCAGTAGCACTACCCTCTCCTTCAGTATTTTATCATAGAATCACAGAATGGTTTGGGTTGGAAGGGACCTTAAAGACCATTTAGTTCCAACCCCCCTGCCCTGGGCAGGGACACCTCCCACCAGCCCAGGTTGCTCCAAGCCCCGTCCAACCTGGCCTTGAACACCTCCAGGGATGGGGCAGCCACAGCTTCTCTGGGCAACCTGCGCCAGGGGCTCACCGCCCTCACAGTGAAAAATGTCTTCCTCATATCTCATCTCAATCTGCTCTCTTCCAGTTCGAAGCCATTCCCCCTCATCCTGTCACTACACACCCTTGTAAAAAGTGCCTCTCCAGCTTTCTTGTAGGCCCCCTTCCTTACCTAGGCAGCACAAAGCCATCCCTCCTGCTGCCCCAGCCCTGGTGGAGGACAGGGACAGGGAAGCTCTGCCCCATTTACCACAGATTCTCTCTGTTCAGCAGCAAATAAATTCAACAGCAAAAACCCCAGTGGGGCCAGTTTCTTCGGGGACTGGGATCAGGACTGAAATGGCCAAAATTGCCGCTCCTCCATTCCTGCTTTACCTTCTCCCGGTGCTTTCGTTTCATCTTCTTGTTCTGTTTCAAAAGCAACGGGGAGAATATGAGCATCCGTGGGGGAGGGCAGCCACATCCCCCCAGCACAGGGGGGTCCCAGCACCCTAACACCAGGCTGGGATCTGAGTCTGCCCCACCAGCCATGACAGCATGGGGACACGCATCAGGCAACCCAACCTGCTCCAAAGAGTTCTCATGAAGTCCGGTGCTCTTTGGATGGTGAGACACATCAGAGCATGACCCCAGCTCTGGAAATCCCCTCTCTAAGGCTATAGGGACCTCTTGGTGGAACAGGCTTAACATTTTTGGCATTATTTCGGAGTGCTGGACACAAACTGTTTGATCAGCAACCAGCAGAAAACACCGGTACCCTCATACTTGCAGGGCCAAGGCACTCAGTAGATCAGGAAAGGGCAGCTCAGTTTTGACACCTCCTTACTGGAAACCACAGATACTGGAGAGAGCTGCCCCTCTGTGCTTCTGACCCGCTGTCACGGGCCATGCTGGGACATCCCAGACCCCGCTTGGCACCCCACCGAGGCAGAGTGTGGCTCCAGCAAAGCCGTGGGAGCTCACTGGCGAAGCCATCACATACCTTCTGCCTTGGTTTCTTCGGTCTCCTCCGCCGCCTCCTCTACCTGTTCTTCCTGACCTGTGGAATAATGGGCAGTGTGAGTCCGACAACCGTTGCTCCAGCCGGATTCCTACAGACCCCGGTGTCAGGACAACTGCGGCACGGAGCCGGACGAGAGATTGACCTGGGGGAGACGTAGCCATAGAAGAAAGAAGCAGAGGCTCAGAAAGTAAAGGGCTTCACTCTAACCTTTACCCAAGGGCTGCTCTCTGTGCTTGGGCAGGGAAAAAAAAAAATTAAAGGATTTATAGCCACCTCCTGGTTTGTCCCTCATTCCCTCTCATGCTATCACGATACCGCAGGATGGGGGGGAGTGATTCCTATTGCTCTCTTCTAGCCAGTGAAGAACAAGACTGGCTGGCATTAGGGAATGTGCCTTCAGCACCTTCACGATCTTATTTATGACACTGTTGGAGCATTTTTCCACTGGAGGGAGCAGTATCCCCACAAGAGTCCTCCACTGGAGTCAGAGTGGTGCCGGGGGCCACAGGTCCTGGGAAGACTTGTGGTCCCACAGCAAGAGAGAAGGAAAGAAAAAGAAGATAGTAAACCACGACTGCGCTTGGTTGATAGACGTAAGAGAGAAGCCACAGGCACGGGAGCAGATATGCACAGCAGAGCAGGGCAGGAAAGGGGGAGTGCAAGGAGCAAGAGAGAGAAGTGGAAGAATGAAAGAAAACCATTTCCCAACCAGGGAGGGGCAAAAGACACACCAACCCACGACATAGTCACAGCAGCAGTGGAGAGATGAAATAAAGAAAGGTGTAATAACTACCGTCTTCTTCCTCTATCCATTCTTCCTCTTCTGAGCCAGGGAGGAGGGAAAGGAACAAGTGCAGAGGTTAGTCAGACGCCATAAAGCTGTGGAATATAGCTATGGCGTGCATGAGATGAGGACTCAAGCACCGCAGTGGTTTCCCCCTTGTGCCTCTCTTTGCTTTTAACGTTCAGGACGTTTTGCCATGCAGCAGCTCAGGCTCCCTGGCAGCGCCCTGAAGCAGCAAGAGGCTCAGCAAAGCCCAGCTCCCAAACCCAGCCCCAAATGCACAGCCCAGCTGTGTCGCAGAGCAGCTGCATCGTGGGGTTTGCTTCTTCATAGAATCATACAATCACAGAATCACAGCATCGTCTAGGTTGGAAGGCACCTTTAAGATCATCAGGTCCAACCATCAACCCAGCACTGCCAAACCCACCACTAAACCATGTCCCTCAGCGCCACGTCTGTGTCTTTTACATCCCTACAGGGGTAGTGAGATTGCCAGGATGGGCAGCCTGTTCCAGTGAAGAACCCTTTCTGTGAAGAAATTTTGCCTAATATCCATCCTAAACCTCCCTTGGTGCAACTTGAGACCATTTCCTGTTGTCCTATTGCTTGTTACTTGGGAGAAGAGACTGACACCCCCCTCGCTACACCCTCCTCTCAGGGAGCTGTTGAGAGTGATGAGGTCTCCCCTGAGCCTCCTTTTTCCAGGCTAAACAACCCCAGTTCCCTCAGCCACTCCTCATAAAACTTGTGCTCCAGACCCCTCACCAGCTTCGTTGCCCTTCTATGAACACGCTCCAGAATCTCAATGTCTTTCCTCATCGGACTGAGGCAGCTGGAGGTTTATGCTTGAGCATCATTAATATACATTCAGCTGAGGCTCCAGCTCCCATTGCGTTATTGGGCTCACATCCCTGCTAACGCCCAAGTCCAGCATTTCCACCCCTGCATTGAGTCAAGGGACCTCTCTGACAAAAGAGATCCCAAGAAAATTCAGGCTGGTTTTGATCCTACTGGTGTTCCAGATGGAATAACCTGGAACATGGTCTCATCTGCCCTTTCTGGTCATGATTTACCCGTTGCAGTCAAGAAGCTTACCACCACAAACCCACCCAAGCAAAACACTGAAACAACAGCACTTGTCTCTTGGTCGGGGAAACACCTACCTTCTTCCACGTACTCCTCTTCACAGAGCACACGTGCCCACAGGAGAGAGGGAAGGGAAAGAAGACGCAGGTTATTGAAGTTGCTCTGATTGTTTCTTAAATTCAGCCTCGGAGCAGCTGCAGATGCTCCACGTCCTCTTACCTTCCTGCTCCCTGCAAAGCACAACACACATTTGAGGAGTTACAGCGATCGGCTACAACGGGGCATGCGTGTCCATCAGTGAGGCAAAAGGGGAATTTGAAATTTCCTCAAGGCTGGCTCCCCTTTTTCGTAGGAGTGGGCAATGACTGCTGGGCAGGTTGCTGTGTGGTGTGCCGTAAGGTGGCGGTGGGGACGGGACAAGACCCAGGTCACCCTGCAGGCTGGGGATGACAGGAGATGAAGTGTTCGACTGACACTTCAACAGTGGTCAGAGCACAACACTGTTCTGCAGCTTGAGATGATCAAGAGAGCGTGGCCTGTAGTACTGGAAACAGGCATCTCACATCCCACCTTTGCCCCAAAGCCCTTTCCTGACCTTTGGGGAGATGCACAGTCTGTCCTCAGGGGTGCCCAGGGGACGCCGGGCACAGGGGTCAGACTGATTGCTGAGACATGCGGGTCTGTTGTGGCATTTAAACGTAAGAAAAGGATTCAGATCTACATTTTCTGCTGGTGGAGGAGAAGTAGGAGCTGTGTTTGGACTGATCCCTATACACACATAGAGTGGGTGTTGAGCCCCTTCTCTCCAGGGTGCGCCTCGTGATCCAGCAGCCCTCACCAGCAAAAGTTGCCCTCAAATCTGGGCCGTGGGGAGTGATGCTCTGGATGTGGCGGTAGGACCCCAGCAGCACCAGGCTGATGACAGCAGCTTTTCCCAGCTCTGTCTCACTGATTCGGACTGGGGATGACGGTCCCTTGCCGTGTGTGTGCCGACACAGCTCCTAACGCAGAACTCCCCACTGCGGGGGGTCGCGGCACGATCACAGCAGCGGTGCAGATGGGCACAGGGTGGGGGAGCCTCAAGGCCCTTTCACGCTGGGTGCTGGGGTAATGACGAGAGCCGGTGCCCCCCAAACAGCACCCCTAAGCGGTGCTGCGACCCTGCGGGAAGGCAGGAATAAGGAGAAAGTAAGGGTATTTAAAACCACACCACTTACTGCTCATATTCTTCGACGACCTCTTCAGTGTCCGACATGCCTGGTTATCTGGCAGAATTCAAGGCAGATTGGAAAAAACGAGGGTTAGGAGCTGAGATAAGGATAAGCACAGCTTGTCCTCCAGCGCCTGAGACACGGGTACAGAGATGCTGTGTCTCTCCAAAGCGCTGGGAGTTTGGAGCTGGTCCCAGCCAGGCTGTGACAGCGTTATCTGGGCAGAGATAAGGCTCCCCCCTCCCCTCCCATCCCAGGATCACAGCTCGCCCCAAAGAGGAGACAGGAGATTAGACAGAGCCTCATGCAACACTGATAACTGCTGTCAGGAGCTGTGTCCAGGACACGCAGCTCCCCTCGCCGCGGCCGTCTCAGGGTGCTGTGTTTGCTCAGGGCAGGGGAAAATAACCCAATTAACATTCAGTTTGTTTTGCTTCCTGACTATTCTTAGCTCAGTTGGGATAGAGAAACTTGCAGGGACGTCCCGTTATCTCAAATTGACAGCCCTGCACAAGCCGCAGCACGAGATCTCGGTGAGACCTCCCAGCCCTCCAAGTGCAGAGCGCGCTCCGGAAAGGGGCAATCTGGGCTCCGCAGGAGCATTTCTCTCCTGGTCCTGGCCCTGGGCCTGAGGGTAGCTAAAAGGAATATTTCACAGCCTGATTTGGCAATAGGGCTAATGACTCTGCAGAAACAGCTCATCTTCCCAGCACACCCCTCTCCCTCCCGGCCCTGGCCAGGAGGACTTTACTCATTGTCCCACCTCATCTAGCTTCCACCCGATGCTCCACCGCAAGGTCTACAGAGACCAGCCCCAACCCCAGGCATCCCAGAGCAGCCCTGAGCATCAGCCCAAGCCCCTGCACACCCTGTCCACCACTCGCATTCATGCCAGACCTCAGCAAAGCTGAGATGTAGCGGGAGAACTCAAGGCAGCTCTAGAAATAACTTCCATGTGCTGAACCACCTGTTCCCAGAGCAGCGCCGCTTCACTTCTCCTCCTGCCGGGCGTCTGGGAACAACTGGTCCTGGCTACATCTGTTGGGCATTTATTACCCAGGATGGGTAGGACAGGCTTCAGGATCGCTTTGTCAAGATGCTGAATCCAGGACTGGAATCCACAGGCACGGGAAAGACGTGTTACAGGACGGGTGCCGCTGCATACCCGTGGCTCCCGGGGGGTTGTCAAATCTCACTTCTGAGCAATGACTCAGAAGGTGCTTTTTGGAGACAAATGAAGTCAGAACTCAGCCCCATCTGCCTT
The DNA here is from genome assembly GCA_008711295.1 of Anarhynchus alexandrinus. NCBI lineage: Eukaryota > Metazoa > Chordata > Aves > Charadriiformes > Charadriidae > Anarhynchus > Anarhynchus alexandrinus. Next base: position 178,241 of record VUYV01000265.1, read on the forward strand.
GGGTTCACCACCTGCTTCTGCCATCGTCGTCCCCTTCCCTCTGATGCGTCTGGGGCTTGACCCTAAGCACACCCCTCCAGCACCATCCCCTCAATCTCTGCTCCCACTTGAATAACAGTTCCTGGCCTTACTTTTCCCCCAGGCTCAGCACGGTCTGCTACCCCCAGAGTTTGGTGAAATCATTTATGTGGCCTTTGAGCACCCAAGACTTCATGTGGTCCTCTCATGACACAAAAGCGGAGACCCTCTCCTGGCCATGATGGCACAAACATGCGGTTTTGAAAGCTTATTTCTAAATTTCCTTTCACCTCCTCTCTCATACATTGCTAGATCCCACAGAGTATTTGCTGAGGAGCAGCAAAAAGCCAGGACTGTTAAGAGAGTACACAAGAAAAACTAATGTTACACCAGAAAGTGGCTCTAGGAAATATTTATCCAGCCTCTGCACAGGAACAAATAAACCTCTCCATTAAAGCTTTGAGATCTTGTTTTGAAAGAATTAGGAGAACCCAGCAGACGCATTACAGAGTTAAAGAGGAAACATAGCACATATTATTGATGGAAAAACAAATCTCCCATCATTTGCTGTGGATTAAATACTCCAGATATCCCTCCCATTCCTTAACATTTCCCTCTCCATTAGCTCAGGGATGGCTGGTCACACTGCTGGGGCCGAGTTAATCCTCCACGGTTCGCAGTCCCTGCTTTCCTCCAGGCTACCCAGACACGGAGCTCTCGTTTCCCAGCGTTTGCTCCAGCATGGGTCACATCGCTGCTCCCTTCCCGCTTGGCTGGGTCAGACGATGCACAGGAGCATCCCACCTCTAACCCACCCCACGGGCGGCCAGCGAGCCAGGGCCAGGCCGGCCTGGGCCCCCCATGGGCATCGCATCCCTCCTGTCCCCTCCAGAGACACAGGGAATAGGGATCTCTGAGATCCCCCCGGCACCAGGGCAGCCAAAATCCTTCTCAGCTGCCTTGGCACACATCAGGGTTGTTCGAAAGGCGTTGGACAAGTTGAAGTCACGAACTCCCTGGAGTGGGTCCTGATGCTTTATCCATGGGAATGCCTTCATGGCAAAAAAGCATCCCAGTGCAAGCAGCTGGGGAGGGCCATTAACCCCGAGCCAAACCCCTTTCGGGTCCTTAACAACTGCCCTTCCACTGAGCATCCTATGCAGCGAGCGGGCACCCCCCGCCCCAGCCTTACCTCTGCCGCGGGCGCCGGTGAGGTCCCGGGGAGCCGAGGGGAAGCCGGCAGGCGTCTGGGAAATGCTCTTTGGGGGCAGGAGGCTTTAAGGGGGCTCCAGCGCCCACCCCGGGGCGGGCAGCGCCGGCAGGAATGTGCCCGGCGCCCAGCGAGGAATGCAACACTTGTGAGCTGCTATTTCGGCAGCGGCGGCCCTGGCCCCCTCCGCCGCTCCCCTTTCCCCCCCAGGAGCCCATATAAGCCCAAGCTATTGTGTGGCCTCAGAGATTTGCTATTTTAAACCCTCCGGACTGAGATACGAGAGTGCCCGAGGGGCTGACACAAGCCAGCCAGCTGTCACTTTCTAGGGCTGGGGACACTGATAAGGCAGCGCTGCCGTGAGCAGAGGAGGGGACCCTCCATCGCAGCCCCCAGCCCCGCTCGCTCAGCCGCTGCACCGAGGCCAAGGTGCTGTAAGGAGAAGGGGAGAGAGAAAGAAGCTGAGAGCCCCGGGGCTGTTCAGCCTGGAGAGGAGAAGGCTGAGAGGGGATCTCACCAACGCTGATCAATACCTACAGGGCGGTTGGCAAGAGGATGGGAACAGTCTGTTTCCAGTGGTGCCCAGTGACAGGACAAGAGGGAACGGGCACAAACTTGAGCATTGGAAGTTCCATCTCAGCCTGAGGAGGGCCTTCTCTCCTGTGCGGGTGGCAGAGCACTGGCACAGGCTGCCCAGAGAGGTGGGGGAGTCTCCCCCTCTGGAGCCATTCCAAACCCGCCTGGACGCCGTCCTGTGCCACTGCTGGAGGTGCCCCTGCTCTGGCAGGGGGTGGCACTGGGGGAGCTCCAGAGGGCCCTTCCGACCCCCACCACTCTGGGATTCTGTGAGGAGTCTCAGGCTGCGTTTATCCTCCCAGGACACATTTATCTCAGGTTTTTGCCTTTTTTCCCCTTGCCATAAAAAGAGAAGCACACTGTTCCTGGTCCCAGCCCAGGAGCAGGCGACCAGGAGTGTCTTAGAAAGAGCAACATTTATTAGGGGAAAAAAAAAAAAGGCACAGAGAAAACCAACTCCTTTCCAAAGCCCAACAAGCAAGATCAGATCCAGGGGCAGCAGAGTAGCATCCCACACCGAATTTGGACCCCGCAGTGGTTGCTCAAGGCACAGCCGTAGCCCATTGGATGGTCCTGGCACAAGGATTTGGGCATCATTTTATGGGCTGCCCATGGCACCCTAAAGCCGGCCTCGAGAGAGCACCCCGCTTCCCTGCTGGGTGGGCTCAGCAGCTCAGAGGGGTGCAGGACCAGGGGTCTGCACAGCCACGGGCAAAGAACTCAGGAGGAAAGGCAAGAGGGAAATGGGGTTTGCAGCAGGGGCGCAGCACAGGGCGCTCAGCTCCATGTGACCCCAAAAATAGGGCTGTGACCAGCCCACCCTTCTCGTACCGCTAAGTGAAAGGGGTCACTGCTTGTAGGTGGCAGGGAATGGTAAGGGCAGGGTGGAGAAGGCCAAGTCTCTGGCTCTGGCTCAGCTGCATGCTGGAGGGAAGCACCAGAGCCATCAGGTCCACCCTTCTTCCATGAGACATCCCCAAACTACACCGGCACACATCTGATTTTGCAAACACCATTTGCCTTTGGTTGGATCCCTCCAGCAGTGACAGACTGGGAGGGGGGTGACATCTGCCTGCCCCACCTCACCCCCCACCAGCCAGGCAGCAGGGATGGACGTGGTCCATGGACGTGCAGCTGAAAGCCCCTTGGCCAGGCAGCTTCGTGCCCCACTGACATCATCCAGCTGCAGGACAGGCATATAGGTTGATCCCCTTTGTAAGTGCAGTTATGGGGCACAGGCAGAGATTAGGAGCAAAACACCAAAATATTGCAGGGAAATGAAGCAAGAGTCTGCCCTCAGCATTTGCAAGGAGCCTCCAGGCCTGGGCACTCCCGGACAGGCAGCGAGTGAGGACTGGGGGCGCAGGGATAATCTTCCAGCCTTCTTCCTTCCCATCCCACAAGCAGAGGACCCCGGCAACCGGGGGGGCACCCACACGTGGCGCAGGGGACTCTCGTGGCAGTGGGCCGCTGGACGGTTGGGTAGGGCTGGGCTTTGATCTTCAGAGCAAAACAGTTTTTCCCAGATCATCTGATATTATTACAACTGAGATTATTACAACTGGAAAAGAAAGTGAGAAACAGTGAGGTCGGACCTGAGGCTGCAAACCTCCCAAAAGGCAGCTGCTTTAACCAGGACCATACTTGCCCTGAACAGAGGACAGGGCAGGCAGGCATCCCCTAAATCCCACCACATGCCACTTCCCTTCCTCTCTCAGACCAGACCCCTTCTCACCCTTACAGCTTCCTCCAGTTGTCCCCTCCCGCTGACTCCCCCAAGTCATGGGGTCCTGGATGTTCCACACGACTCCCCTGCCCCTCATAGCCTGGTTGTCCCCCTTCTGCCCTGTGGGTGATGCACCAGCAGGCAGGTCCCAGCTCTGCCCCCAGCTCAGAGGATGCACCAGTTTTCAGAGCAGCTCCATGTCTACCTTGGTGTCTCCAGGGGTGTCTCCAGGCTGCTTTACCCAGACATCACGGTTTTGCAGACTGTTTATTTTCCTGATGTCCTGCAAACAGTAGAGTCGTAAGTGGCACGAGAAGGTTTTCCCCATGCATCATGTGCAGTGTTGCCTTGGTCTGACTTTAACCAAACCTTGAAGCATACATGCTCCAGGTAAAACCAGCCGGCTTTGAGATCCTGCACCTGGTAGCCCCTCAAAACCAAGCACAGCTCCAGCCCACAGAGATGGAGGGCAGCCGGCGTTATTACAGGAAAAACATAAAGGAGATGCAAGCTTTACCCAAGAGTGACCCAAGGAGCAAACCCTTTCCTGGCAGACGCCGAGCCAGCACAACCTCCCAGTACAGACACGTTTGGGCAGTGCTAATCTCTGCAGCTCCACACTGGGGGTGCCCGGGCTTGTCTGCCCCGGCTGCCGGGCTGGGCTGGAGCTGCCCCTCCTGGTCCTGTGCCTGGGCGGCTGCAGGAGACTCTGCTACGGGCAGTGGCAAAACACCTTATTGCTGCAGTGATACCTCCCCAGGACTTGCTGAACCTCTCCTTTCCAAGTACAGTCAACCAGCCTGAGGCCAAAGGGTCTCCTGTTCGTCTCCTTCGCATCCATGTCCCTGGAGCAGCCGCGGGGGCAAAGTGCTGACCTCTGAGTCCCCTTAGCTGGGAACTTTGCCCCACAGCTACAAGACACCCTACTCTTGGGGTGTGGGATACACGCAGGGATGCAGATGACTCCAGACCCCACAGGCAGCAGGACCTCTCAGTGCACACACAGTTCCCCACACCCTGCAGAGAACTGAGCACCGAGCATGTAGCTCATCTCCCAGTGGCCTGCAGGTGAGAGCTAGTCCCCCAGACACTGGTAGAGATGAGACCAGGCTGGGGTGATATCTCTCACTGGTGACAGCATGAGGTCCCCCTGCATGTCCCCTGGGACACACACCCATCCGGTGCCTGCTCCTTCCTCACCCCACCAAGGGCTGGGAGCAGATGGGCAGCTGCCTCGGGCACTTTTGGCTCAGGATCAGGGGACAGCAACAAGTAGAGCCCCTACATCTCGCCGTGGTGGCCCTGCAGCACCCAAGCCTCCAACCCTGGCTAAGGTCCTCACAAACCCTTTAGTGGGTTCAGCCAAGGGTTCATCAGCCCTTCAAGCCCCACCACCCCAGATGCAGGGAGGTGTCCCACCAGGCTGCCTGGTCCCAGGGCTTTAGCACATGGTGTCGGCACAAGCCAGTACCTTGCTCTTTTCCTCCTTGGCAGGCTCCTGAGCTCGGCTGATCCACAGGTTAATGCGGGATGTCACTGATCCCGGGATCTTCATGTTGTCCTGTGGCACAGAGAGGGACACCAGGGTTACAGCACCAGCTCTCCCACTGCACAAACACAACCTGGGACAGTAGTCAGCGCATGGGGAGACTGAGCAAACCTGCAACAGGCAGAGACCAGCCTACACCTTGGCTCCATCCCAGCTCCTCAAATACCAGCGCATCGGCACGAACCCACACGCTGCCAGAGTTTCGGTGGCAGCCGGTGCCTGAGCCCAGCCCTGCCTGGCACCGCTCGACAACCGCCAAACTGCCACCAAACTGCATCCAGGCAGCATCATACCGGGCTGTGCGTCGGTATCCAAAGAGGGGAAGATTTGTCCAAAAAGCTGGTGCCTGCCCCGGCACAGGAAGGTCCTTGCTCAGGCCAGCTCCTGCCCTTACCTTCCTGACAGCCAGAGGCTCAGCCTTGCTGGGAGCGCTTGCCTCGAAGAAGTTGCGCTTGCTGGCCACCCCCTCTGAGGACAGCACGAGGCTCTTCTGAATAGTCAGGGATGATTTCACCACCTCTGAGCGCTGGGAGGAGAGAAGGGCGTCAGCAGGGGCTGTGCTGCACCTCAAGCGGTAAAAAGCAAATCCCTGCTTCTGGCTCCCTCCCTGCCCATCACCAGCTCATGGGCTTGCCCCACTGCTCCCCCCAGCAGCACTGTGCAGCATCTCCATCATCATCTCCAAAGGATATCCCCTCCCTGCTCCCAAAATCCTGAGGCCAATCCCTTTTGCAGCCTGGGACCATCTTCTGCAACCCCATTAGCGCTGGTTGTTCGGTGCAGCTTAGTCTCTCTCTCCCTTCCACGTTGAGCTACAGGCCACCTGTGTCCCCACACATCCCTCCCACACCATCCCAGCTACGCCAAGGGGTTTCGGTACCTGCACGGCTGAGTTGTACTTTTCCAGCTTCTCCCCAATGGTGGTGTTGCTCCCTGGGATCCTCAGACTTGCACTGGTGAAGAAGAAGGGAGAGAGATGAACACAGTCCCCTCAGGATCTCCTGCGACTCAGCCCATGGTTCTTGGGGACTCCACTTGGCAGGAGAAGACCCTGTCCCACCCAGGCACTCCTCCTGCATCCATCTGCCAAGTGAACCAAGGCAGCTCATTCCCTGCTGGTGACCGAAATCTCTGGGTCTCACCATCTTACGAGGGCCACACTACATTGAAAAATAGCTCTGAGCTCCTCACTTTACCCTGTCTTCACCACTGCCAGGTCTGAACAGCATCTTCACTGGCATCAATATGAGCTTCCCTATAGTATGCATAGGTGCAAGCACAGGTACCTGTAAAGCCTCACTCCCCTGCCCTGCATGCAGAGGTGGGAGAGGACATCCTATCAACACCCTGCATTCAGACCCGAGCCCTTGGTTCCTCGAGAGTTTTCAAGTCACCTGTCCAAACCTTGCCATGCAGATGTGGAGAATCACTTAATCTGGCCACAAAAGCCAGATCAGGTGGCTCATGGACCTGTATAGTGGGTTTTGATATCTCCAAGGATGGGACCTTGTTGTGGTGCTGCACCGCTCAATGCTTAACTGCTCCTGTGCAGATACAAGCACCGATAAGACACTACATCAACCAAAAGACAGCAGGGGCTAGCTGGGGGGGATCTTGCACAGGTTCAAGCTGTACGTTGGACATTGTCCTGTCCTCTGCTAAGCATCGCTGCCCGGTCAGCCAGGCACCCCAGGGACCAATGTTCAGCAGACCTGTGCCAGGGCACTCACTAACTGGTACCAGGTCCCATCACCTCCTCCTCCTCCCTTGGAAAACAAAGGATGACAGTTCCTTCCCAGCAAGACCAAAGTAACATGAAGAGAGGTGCTGACCTCCTTGTGAGAGGGCTTTGGCTTTCTTCCTTCTGTTTTCTTGAGATCAACTGGAAGACACAAGGTGAGGAGATACTGGAGTCATCTTTGGTTATCAAAGATAAACGTGGGAGAACCTGCCTCAGACTGTTCTCCCCTATTTTCAAGCAAGCTCCATTTTCACCCACACCAGAGCTTATCTCATATCTCAAAGCTCTCCAGACTAAAGACACTTTGTAGTGCTATACAGTTTTATTCCCAATAAAGCACCATGAAAGTCAGTTAAGCCTAGTCAGTCAGCCCTGATTCTCAACAGCTCTTGGTTTTCCCAGCCTCTCCTTTATTCCAGAGATCTTTTTTGGGGGCAGGGCTAGCATTGAAGATGTTCTCAGGGATGTAACAAGGGACAAGAAGGAGGATGGATTTTATTTTTATCCTGTGCTCTCAGAGAAGATCAGAAATGCCAGAGGATGGATGGCGATTCCTGTGACTCTTTGGAAAATCCGAGGACAATGAGCTCCCTGTTTTCTCATCGCTTCCCACAAGTTTCCATGCCAGCACAAAGTGCATGGGCATGTTCATCACCACAGGCCTTTGGTCAGACACAGAGAAGGAAAATGGAGGAAAGACTGAAGCAGAACTGCAATGCCCAGGTCAAGGGTGGATTCTGAATGCACTTTTGGGAACAGGCTCTGCCAACATAACCTGGAGAACAAAGCAACCCTTCCTTCCCCTCATCCTCCACTGCCTAAATGGGGGTCTTTCTCCCACTTGCTTTAGCTCTTACCCGAAAGGAGACAGTTCTTGGGCTGGTTCGTCTGATGGAGCTGCTGTAGGTGACATGAGTTGCAGAAGTATCTGACTTTTCTGGAGGTTCATCTTGGGTGGGAGACAGCTGTATTACCTCCTTTGAGGGGTTCCTGGATGGTTGCTGAGGAAAAAGCAGACATCTGATGCATCCCTGCAGAGTTTGCAGAGAAGGTTGAGGCGCAGGGTGCAGAGCAGCCAGGATGGGAATCAGTTTGGAGGCAGGAGTTTGAGATCGAAATCCTCCAAACATTGGCTGTCTCACTTGGAAACACAAAGCCCCAAACACCTCTTCAGTGAAACTGTGATGGCAATCAGCAGGGGCTTGCTGGAGAAGGTGATCAGAATAGTACATGCAAGGGAGGGAAAGGAGGTGATGGGACCCTGGCCACCACCTTGTGTTTTGCAGCTCTCAGAAAAACCTTCCCCAAAAGCCCAGAGATCCCATTTCCCTCCTGGTACTCCCTCTCTCTGCTGTCCTCCCAGCACCCAAGACCTCCACCCCAAGGACGGGTGCCTTGTCCATTCCTGCTCACCTGCTGGTCCAGAGATGAGGTCACCACTGAGGCTGTCTTCTCCTCCATGCTGCGGCTTCCCTGCCTGGTCAGGATCTTCACTTCGCGGAGCCGGCAGCCCCCCACCTCAGGCGATGCCCGCTGCTGTGGCTCCCCCGTCTCCTTCTTCTGCTCCCCCTGAGGTATCCCCACACCTTGTCCCTCTTTGTCCTGGAGCCGTCCCCTCACCACCACCTTCCTCTCCGAGGCCGGCTCCGGGTGCTGGTCTCCTGGTGGGTCCCCTCTGCCTTTGGCCGCATCCTGACCAGCCTGGATGCTTTCCTGCCCCACACGTGGCTGCGTCCCTTCCTCCGTGCGGCTCACTCCCACGCCTGGCTCCTGCTGCTCCTTCTTCTGCCTCAGCTTTTCAGAGGTGGACATCGAGGACCTTGTCCGTCTCCCTTCTTGTGTATTCAGCACCTCCGAGAGCTTACGCTCTTCCCCATCCTCTGGAGACACTGGTTTCACCAGGGATTGAGGTCTAGAGACAGAGACAAAATGGGGGACAAACCTCAGCACCCTGGGGCCAGAGGGCTGGATTTTATGCTGCAGGTGAGGTTAACCCAGGTGAAAGGCGCTGTGTGGGGTGTAAAAATCCCACCAACACCCTGGAGTCATCCCTGCAGCCCAGGACTTGTAGCCACACTCATCCCTGTCACACCAGCTAGGCTCTCCGAGGACAAGTTTGGATTAAAAGTCTTTTTTTTTTTCCTTTTTGTGGCAGAGATTAAGCATTTCTGCAGCCTCATCTCAGGGCATCAGCATGCACCAAGTCCTGTGCCAAGGACCAGTGGGCTTCAAGCAGCGTGCTGGGTCTGCTGCTGGATGAGACGTGTCTGTGGCTCTCCACTGGACTAGGAAAATATACCACTACCTTTAAGTTTGAAATGTTGGTTGCAAGTCAATTTGCTATGGCAGGGTCCAACCACAGACCCAACGCATTCTGCGAAACAGTCATTCCCCCTCCTTCCCATAGGCACCAGATTTGGGAAGGGCCAGATAGGACATTTGTCCAGGGCCATGCAGACTGTATCTACACAGCCTCCAGGGCTTGGGAAGGAGATGGGGTAATATTTGCAATTCCTCCTGAATTGCGGTCACCACATGGCCAGCCTGTGCTTGCACCAGGGAAGGGGGACTTGTCCTATCTAGCTTGTTCATATTGGTCATGTCCAGCCCCTGTTCAACCCATACCCAACCCAAGCATCCTAACTCCATCCTGTCTGAAACAGAGAGAAACACCTCTAGAGCATGAGTCTCACTGTGGACAAAACCCATCTAAATATTGGGCATTTCCAGGATCAACTTAGAGAGCAGGTCAGGTTGCGTAAGGGCAGCCTGATCTCAGGGCACCTCCAAATCCCAGCTCCCTGCAGCAAGGAACTTTGGGAGCACCACTGGAAAGCCCTTGGGTCACCTTCCCACTTCAGCAAAGGTCATACAACATCACCGCAAGGTTCAGAGGAGGAGGAGGACAGCCAGCCAGGCTCTGCATGCTTGGCTCACCTCCCCTGCAGAGATGGGTGCCTGTCTGCTCTTACCTGCTCAAGATCCCACCAGCACCCACCTGAGCTCAACCTCAGCACCAACCCTCACCCCGGCACACCGGCTCCCTGTGCCATGGGACATGTTGAGGCCCATGGTTGAGCCCACCAGACATATACCCCTCTTCTTGTACTCCTCCTGTGAAGTCCATCCTTCTGCCCCGAGGCCTGTTGGCCTGTTCTTCCCACAGCTCAGCCCTCTCTCATCCAGAAGAGACTCCCACCAACTGCGGCAGCTTTGGCTCAGGGTTGAAAAGATAAGGCAGCAAGCTGTGAACCATCAGAATCATGAGTGAGACTGATGCTAGCAGGACCCCACACACCTGCTGGAAGCTGGACTGGTGTCTTTCACAGGGCTAGGAAGTTCTTCATCCGTCGATGTGGAGGACAGCAGGCTCCGGTGCCTTCGCCGGCGCTCTCTTTGCTGCTCTTCTTCATCCTCAAGGGTCCTCTGCCTGGCCAAGCTGTTTGGGATGAAACATCAGGACATGGTGAGGCTGTGTCCTGCATGGGGATCTTGCAGCCCTGATGCCAGACAAGGAGACTAAGACACCCTCGGGCCAAGGGCTGAGGGGCTGATGGAGGTTGCATTCCCCAGCTGCTGCATGGGGCTGGAGGAGAGGGACGCCAACGCGAGCCAGGTGTCGCAAAGTGCTCTCGCTCCACCCAGCTGATGCAGCATTTCCCAACACAAGCACTTGACTTTTCAACTCCTAATTTCTTCTGTTGGAGGGAGCACTCATTTAAAAGGAATCCCTACATTAAGCAAACCTTCCTGGGCAAGGATATTTAACCTGTAACTCACCAAGACCAGGACCCTAGAGCCACCACACAGATCTCAACCACATAAACTGGAAGGGTAACCACTAGCGGCAGAAGATTTTAGCCCCAACGCGAGCTGTGGCGATGGCATTTTAATTTTTATTGAGCAAAAAGCCTCAGATGCAAAAGCATCAAAGGCCGAAGGCAACTGCTGACAAACTCAGCCTGGAAAGAGGGATGGCAGGAGCTCCTTTTACTCCCTGTGTGTGTCTGGGACTGGGAAATGTGTGTAATCACAGATTGTATCAAAAAGAACAACAACAAAAAAAAAGATGAAAAAAGAGTCATATTTAAAGATTTTATTTTGCACAAGCCAAATGTATAAATTTTTTTGGATAAAATGCCACCCTGAATAGAAAGTCGTTTGGAAAACACCAGCTTTCCCTTCCTTTCTCCGTGCAAAACCTGCCCACCCTCTCTGCCGGTGCATGACCTGCGTTGGAAAATATTTTTATTGGCTGGACTGAGCTTTTCACAACAGTGTTGGTTTACCTGCAGCGCTCGTCCTCAATCAGCTGCAAACCCACGCAGGGGTCCCAGCAGAGCCCCCAACAGCCCGACGGGGCAGAGCCCCCCTGCACAGGACCCGTCCCATCGCAGCATCCCAGCTCTGTAGCTGGCACTCCGGTTCCCCCCAGACTCGGGGTTTACTTTGAATTTGACTTTTAAGAACGTGAAAGTCAGAGCAGGTCCGGGCCTGCGGTATCGTTAACGCGGTTGCGGACACGGTGACTCGCAGCGTGGTTTACGAGTTACTGTGTAATGAAAGCCGGGTCATAAATTAAACCACATTACCCCCCGCAAACTATTTGCGGCTTCTGTTCTTCCTGGTCGAGGGAGGCGGGGGAGCGCAAACGGGTCACCGGAGCAGAACGGAGAGCGAAGGGGGGGGACGGGTCCTGGCGGGGAGCCCTGGGGACAGGGCAATGCCGGGGGGTGTGCTGCCCTTCCCTCCCGCTGCCTCCATCCCCATCGCCCCTCGCACCCCCCGAGCAGCCTTCACCCCCCAACAGCAATCCCACAGGCTGTTGGGGGGCTCTGGATGGTCCCCGGTGCCATGCTTGGCATGGGGCGAGACGGGGATGGAGAAGGCTGGGACCTGTCCCAGGGACCCCGTGAGCATCCCCAGCCGGCTCTCGCCCCACCGGGGCACACGTCCCCGTTCAGCTCCTTGCGGCTGCCCTCACCCCCACGGGCCTGACCCTGTAAATATTTGTACACAGCTTTGCCACGCCGGGCGGGCAGCACGGCTCTATTTGCACGGCGCGGTGCGATTTCCCGGTGCAGCAATCACTGCACACACACATTCCCACCCGGCAAGGTCAGCACGTGCGTGGGGACGTACGCACGCAGGTGCCTCTGCTCATCGCTCCTGTCCCTCCAGCAGTGACAGCGCAGAGCACTAACGCCGGTTGAAACCCACGTGAGAGCCAGTCACCGCTTTGTTTTTGCACACACAGGCTCCTTCGAAACGAAAATGAGATTTCCCTGCCTTGAATTTGCTTGGCTCCCGCAGAGGCAGCGTGTAACCTGGCATTACCGACATGCAGCTTCTCGTTGTTTGGAATTAAGTAATCCACCCACTAGGCTATGGATTTGCTTTGCCAATCTTTCCCTCCTCTTTTCAAAGAGGGATTTATTTTTCACCGTCTTGCCTTTTTTTAACCCCAAAGAGATGAATAAAAAAAGATCGGCGAGTCTCCCCCCGCCTTGTCCTCTCCGTCCCTGTTAATCATTAGTGCTGAGATATCTGACATTTTTGCTGTTTCAGTGAATGCTGTCTCATCTAACGAGAGAGGAGAAACTGCCGTCCCGGGTTGTGAAACACCCTGGGAGCAGGACCCCGCTGGGCTGGCGTCCGGGCAGGTCCGGGGCTCGGAGGCGGTGGGTCTGGATGGGGCTGGGACGCCCGCTGGATCCGTCCCATCCGTGAGGGAGGCAGGGTGTGAGCCGGCAGCCTTCGCGCAACGGGGTGTCTCCTCGTTCCCGTTTCTGGGCTGGCGGTGGTGGGTGTCCTTCCCTAAGTACTGGGGTTTGGGATTAAGTCCCGGAGCCATCACATCCACTCAAACTAGGATTTCTGCTCCGTTTTGCGGGAGAGCGCGGCTGCGTTTGAGTTGCCGTCCCCTCGCCTGCGCAGCGAGGTCGGCGGAGCTTGCCCCGGGGTCTGCGGGAGGTCGGGAGCCATCCCCACATCACCCGGGCTTCCTGTGAGCCCCTGACTCACCCCGCGATGCCCAAGAGCCTCACCTGCCCCGCCTCCCACCGGAGCCAAAATCACTTTTTAGGAAAAACTGAGTGGAGTGGCCGACGCCGCGGGGCTGCGGGGATCGCTCAGCAGCTGCCGATGAATCAGGGTTTGCTCAGCGCCGGATGGGCAGAGGCTGCGCCCTCCGCACGGCAGAGCCGGGACGCGCACCCAGGGGCTGTACGGGTACGGGGTGAGTCAAAAAAACCCCACAGACAGCTCCGGAGCAAGTCTGGAGGCACAGCCCAGCCAGCCAGACCCTACCCCAAAGAAAGGCAAACCAGACCAAAAATACACCCAACACAGGGCAAGGATGCGTCTCCAGAGCCATTTTCCTCTGCAGTGCTCAGTTTCCCCAGGCAGGAGAAACAAATCTGCCTCTGATCTTGCCCACCCACGAGAAACTCCAGCAGTGCCAAGCACTCGCCGGGGCTGGCACCATCTCCGCAAAGCGACAACCCCCGCGGTGGCTGCCCCCTCTTCCCGTCCTCCCCAGTGCCCCTCGGCCGAGGTTCAGCGTGCCGGCAGCCCACCCTCACCCCCTCCCTCCCTCCCGCCGGTGGAAAGGGTTGAGCGGTAAACCACAGCACCTACCTGGAGAGATCGGACCAGTTCCTTCTGCTAGAAGACATTCCTGCTTTCCGGGAGTTTCAGGGAGCCCCCAAAACTTGCACAGGCATCAAGGCCAAGGTGCTGCCAGACCCGAGGGAATCTGTGCTGCCCGGAGACTCTGCTTCCCAAGGAGGGAGGAACTCCCTGCAAGGTTATTTCCCTGTGCACCTTTACCCTGCCTGCAACCCGTTTGCCACCACGCTGCATCACATGGTTTCTTATCTACCTTGACAGAGGCAAGGCTGTAATTTGTCTACTAGCGGCGCCGAGCGAAAGACGCCCTGCCCAGGAGTGCCACGCAAAAGCAAATCACTCCTCGCTGCCTGCTGTGCCAGGGTTCGAGCGGAGACCCGCGCTCGGGGCTCGATCCATCCAGGTCTCCCAGGGTTTCGGAGACAACTCCCTGCGGAGAACCTGTTTTACCAGCCGCTCTCCACCAGTCAACAACTCCTCCAGCACCGCTGGTGGAGGAGGTGAATTACCTTGGGCTGAGTGGGAGGAGGCTGGCTCCCAGGGATCCAAAACAGTCATTAAAACACCTCCGTCTGGGTGCAGTCCATCCCTTTCCAAAGAGCATGGGAGGGTGCCCTGCTCCTTTCAGCCTTTTCTGGATGTCTTGGATTGAGCCGTCACGGCCACCCCATCGTTATGAGCTTTGCTGCAGTAGAGAGCACCCACGCAGTCTCAGAGGAAGCAGCTGAAGCATGGGGGGGTCCAATTTTTGGGTGCTGAAGCCCTGTACCAGAGGAGGACTGTGTGCCCAGGCTCATCCTGTGCCGGGACCCAGTCCATCAAACCTATTGTCCCTCCCTGGGCTGGTCCCAAGACCCCGTCCCCCCACTCTGACATTGGGCAACACTCTCCTTCAAAGGGCGGGTGTGAAGGCCACGGGGGGGCTGTCTCATCGGGGTGATGGGGGCACCCAGACACACCAGAGCCAGGTCCAAGCCTGGTTTTCACCTGGGGCCAGCCCTGGCGCACAGTGTTGCCAGGACCCCAGTGCTGCCGCTGCAGGGGGCAGCCGGACAGCTATCGCGACCGATGCCTGCGGAAGAAGTCATCCAGGACCCCTTGAGTACAAATTCATTCTGTGGTCTTGGTGAGATCCGTCTCTCCGCCAGCCCGAGGGACTGGTTGTAGGGCTGGGCTTGCCACGCATGCCTCCAGCCCACAGGGGTGTGCCCGGGCCCTGAGCAACCGAAGGAACTATTTTAATCAAAGGTTCCTGATTAAAATCCCATTTCTAAAAGATAGCCCCGTCAAATGAGCCGCTCGCTCTGAGCAGGGCTCGTTCTCTGTTTTCCTTTCTTCTTGCAGTAACTGTTTGCCTTTCAAGTGTTTTCACACAAACAGAAAATTCAGCAAGTTGTGGCATAAGGAAAAAAAGATTACTTAAATAACCTTGCAAGCGTCCTGCTAATTGCTGACAAACTATATATAGCAGTTCAGCATCAGCACGGTACTATAAAGCAATAAACCTTTCTGACTAATGCACGGCGAGCACTTTACTTGCAAAATTCATTGCCAAAGGATATCACTGAAGCATAGGACTTAACAGTATTTTAAAAAGGATTAGACTGAACGTAGTGAAAGAACACCCCCAGCTAGGATCTACCCGGCAAAGGAATATAAAACCTCACAGTTTGTGATTCCTCTTATTATTAAGACGAAGAAATTCTATACAGGCATTTAGCGGCTGGGGATTAGGCAGAGGATGAGCCTCGATGACGCTCGCCCCTCACACTCCCCCAGTCTTTATTTTCAGCTCAGAGATCTTTTGATCTGAACGTTGTTTCCTCTTTATTTAAGACCCCCCTCAGTGGGTTTCTCCACCATGGATTTGCCCAGTTTTCCTCAAACCCAGGAGAGATGTTAGTACGAAAAACATCCTTCAGCAGGGAGTTCCCCAGGTCTATTCCCCACTGCTGGAAAAGCTCTCCTTTAATTTGGATGAGGTGTTGCTGAGCTGTTTGGCAGCACAAAGCATTGATCTCTCATGGTTTGAGATTTTTGCTGCCATGGAGCATTTAGCTCATGTTTTCCCTGATGTTCCTCGTTTTGTTTCACGTTCACCATAATCTCAAGTTATCACTCCCAAGTAGGTAGTGGCCAACCCAGTGCCCATCATCTTATATATGAAGTCATGGTGGCTTTTTTTTCCTCTCTGTCACTTTATACTCCCCCAAACCTACCCCAAAGTCCTGTAAGATCCTTCTGAATGTCTGCGTCATCAGCCTTCATCTCTGCCATGCCAAATACGCAAGAATTATCAGCACTTTGTTATCTCACCATCATTTCCTATCTGCTAATTGATTATTTACCTCTGCTTGGACTTTCCCTCTTAGCCGTGGCTGACCTAAAGGTCTTTGCTTCTGGAAATCCAGGAAAACTCTTATCTACAAGGTTGCTCTTATCCACAAGCTCGTTGATGCCTTCAGTGAACACCAGTCACTTTATGAGACTGGACTTCTCTTTACAAAAGCTATTTTGGCCACCCCGAGGTCATCACCGAAGCCCAGACCAAACTGCAGGTCCACAAAGCTGAAGGTGATGAAATTAGGCAGGGAAGGGATGCTTAGGGGAACCAGTCCAACATTTATCCAGATCTGCTCTACACACCAGGCTGTCTTATCTGCTGCCCCAGATCTGCAACCAGGAGAGGAAAGCTATGTGCTCTTGGCCAAGGGAGTTGTGCCACAGGACTCTGCTGCGGGCAGGCAAGGCTCTAATGTAAAACGGCACTTCTCCTCGAGTGCCCGCTTTGCCCGGGGTGGCTTTCCAGCCGCTTCACAGGAGGGCTCTGCCAGCAGACCTGCATCTGCCTGAGGAGCTCAGGGAGGCCAGATCTTCATCTGATGCGGATCAGCAGAAGACACCCATTTATACCCACTAAGGAGCCAGACCAGTATCAGCAGGGTTTGGTTGTTTTTTTTTTTTCCCTTGGGAACGGTGTCCTGTGTCTCATCCCTGTGCTGAGCCTGTTTCTTTGGCTACAGGGCAGTGGAGAGCTTCCAGTTTCCACAACTGTGCTGTAATTAGGGCATTCCTCAACCTCGCCCCGGGGCCCAGCGGTGAACCCTCCACCTCCACCCTTTTTGCCCGTGCCGGTCCCCCAGCATCGGCCACGGCTCAGCTCCTCCCTTGGCTCCACCGGCTCATCCCTGCTGCGCTGCCGGTGGTGGAGTGGAGTCAGCAGCATCATCTGCCCAGGCTTCCCCACTGGGATGGGGCATGGGGCTTGACGGCCAGGAGAAGGGGATTTTCATCTTTGCTCAGCTGCCACCCCATCGCTGCAGCGGTGCAACCAGCAAACGTTTTAAAAAGCTCCGCTCCCCACACACGTCTCCCTGCATCCCCACACTGGAGCTCTGCAGGCGCTGGGGTGGTCCAGGGCTGTCCTTCCCCAGCTACGGTTCCTTCAGCTTTTGGGGAAGATGTGTGCGATGCGCTAGAAACTGATAGCACAGAGATACCTCTGCTGTGCGAAGGCCAGAAAGTGTCTGATTGGTGTGTGTTTGCTCAGAAACCGAACAAAACCCGAGCACAGACTTTTCTGTTTCCTCTAGGAAAGGAATAACCATTGTCCAAACTGCCTTGCACCTAGCTAGCAGAGGGCTTTTTTTCATTTAAAATTTAAATTTTAAAAGAAAAAAGAAATACTTTAGACAAATCCTGGTTCAGAAATGCCATCGTGATGCACCACAGATACTATAGAATCCTTCAGGTTCCCACTCTCCTCTGCAGGTTGGCCTCCTCAGTAGGTGCTATCTCCTGCGATGCCCCAGGTCTAACAATGAAGAACCATGGCCATCCCCCAAAAGTGGCGTCAGTGTCAGTGGAACCTTTTCAGGTCATGGATAGAAAAAGTGTGACTCATTGGCAGAAGCTGTGTGGCAGACTGCATCCCTCATAGCACATGAAATTAGTAGCAATTAATGAGAAATCCCCTCTAATATGAGCAGTGAGTGAGAGGGCACAGGCCACAGCAAGGGAAGACGGACAAGATGGACATATCCCTCTCACAGCAAGAGCCGTACCCCAACCCAACCCCGTTCCTCCCCGAGGCTGCAGGACACGAGCCTGGAGGGATGCAGGAGGGGAACATGTAGGGTGAAGAAACCCATTTCTCCCCGTTTTATACTGCAGGGGACACACAGGACCCACAGTGACGACTCCCGGGGTGACGGGTGGTTATGCTATAACCCTGGGTCACCTCCTGCGCAGCTGCAGCCGCGGGGTTTGGTACTGCACCGGCAGCACCGTGGGGCCACGGGGATCACAGAGGGGGGAATGTTTAACCTTTACCCCAGGGAGCGTTAACCCCCGCGCGGGGCAGGGTGCCGCAGGGGTCTTCAGAGGCCGTGGGATAAACTTTACCCCTTCCCACCCCAGGGCTGTCCATCGCTGCTCATCCTCCTCCCCTTCCTCCCTCCGCAGCTCCGGCCGCCAGCTGAGCTGCAAATACGCTCAGGGAAATATTTGGGCACAGTTCAGGTGTCTCTGGGCATCATCCATCAGCAAGGAGGTCGCAGAGCACCTTAGGAAAGGAAGGGACCGCTTTACAACCAGCTAGGAGGGAAGTTTTTGAAAGGTCTCGTCAGGCCAAACCCTCTGCATCTCCCTCACTGCAGTTTTGCCAGCAAAAGCTTTCCAGTAGAAAATCATTGGGCTGATTAATATTTTTTTCTACTGTACCATTTAACTTGCAATTTCTGCAGTTTCAAGCTTCCAGTGTTTTGCTTTGCTTTGCTTTGCTTTGCTTTGCTCTGGGGGCTCTTGGCTGCAATGGAGCAACCTGGAGGAGGGTAGGGACAGGGCTCTGCTCGGTTCAAGGAGACAGCACTGACTCATCAAGTTCTGGAAATAAATACAATTTCATTAGCGAGTGTCCCAGCATCAGCTTCTCTCCCTAAGAAGGGTCCTGCAAGTCCCCATTTGGGCTGAATTTTCAGTAAAGACGGATTACTGTAGGTTTCCCTCCTAATTCAGAGAGAAGAAATTGAGTTCATTGTCACCTAGGAGGGAAGCAACAGTGGGACTTGCAGAGCTGGCGTGGTGCGAGGGAAGCCAGGCACGGCCTGGGACAAAAGGCTCCCCCTGCCCCTTTGACCAGGGGGAGAGCTGGGCTCCCAGCTCACCCACAGCCACGGGAACAGCTCCAGAGCCGAGGTGGAGGAGAAGACTTGGATCCCAGTCCCCCAACCCAACCAGGAGAGCCTCATGCTCAGAGCAGACAGCTGCATTTTCCCCTCGAGATTCAAATCCCTGTAAAGAGGTGGAGGGTTTCCATGTTTCTAATAAAGCTGAAATCCATAAAACTTTGTTTCCCCATGACCAATCAAAGTGTTTTTCCACTGGAGAAGGGTGAAAGCAAGACATGGTGACTTGGGGAGCACCATACTTTGAAAAACTAGAGGAACTTGCCGAGCAAAGAGTTTTGGGGTTGGGTTTTTCTTCCCCCCCGCTAATCCCAAACACAAGGCAGCCGTGCAAAGTCAGCTGTAGCCTACGATGAGCGCATGTGGGCTCTGCTGGGTCTCTGTGTGGCTGCAGCGACGTGCTGGCGAGCCCTGAGGTTTTGCTCTGCAGCAGTTTTGGGTGTCTTGGTGCGCCGGATCTGACAATGAGCTGGGCACGGGCACGGGCTGGCTGCCAGGCACCGACCGGAGCCTGGTCCCACAGCACCCATCTCCCATATTGCCTTTCATCTCACTACCATCCCTCCCCGCCCCACAAACACCAGCCCCCCCTTTTTTTAAAAAAAATTACCAAATTAGCATAATTACACTAGGCTCAGAGCAACTGTTCTCGACTCGGACTTGGCGTGCCATTTTCTGCTTCTGTTCCAGGTCTGAAGAAGGCTTTGTTTCCATGAAACCTCTCTTGCATTTTCCAGCTTTACCAGTTGGTCAGGTAACAGTTATTACCTCTCCCTACACACCTTTCTTCCTCTGCCAGGATCGCTGCCGAGTGTGTGAGTTCCCTCTGGGGATAGCGTGCGCGGCGAGATCCCAGGACGCTGCCTCGGCACGGCTCCCGCTCGGGCAGCGAGCTCGGAGGGACGAGATTGCAGCCGAAACCTTTTACCTTCAGCTGTGGGATCTCCCCACGCACCATCCCTGATCACCTCCGAGAGCAGAGACGCTGGGGTTGGCCAAGACGGAGACTCCGTTCCCAGGGCTGCGCCTGCCGGGAGCCCGTCCCGAGGTGCGCAGGGTGAGGGCACGCGGTCAGCGAGTGCTGGCGCCATCCTAGGCTGGGGCTGCTCTGCTGAATTTATCTTGGAAAGGAAAAAAATGGGTGGAAAAGGCTCTGCGTGCCGTGCAACTGCTCTGGTCATGCAGGGGGTGGTCCTGGCCCCAGTTAGTGGGATGCTGATGGGGATGGAGGGTCAGGTGGAAAGACAAAGACTGAGCATCTGTGCTTGCTAAGGGGGCAAATGTGTATTTTCCAGCTGACAGCCACCTCTGCTCTAACCCTCATTTCGCAAAGAGTTTTCATGTTGAGTCTTAAATTCTCTGCGAAGGGCGTTGTGGGTGTTGTGGCAGCCTGGGTGCTAATGACCATGCTAGAAATAAGCGTTCCCATCAGTCGCCATCTGCCCTAACCCTCTTTGCCCAGGGACAAAAGTGAGCGGTTCGGCTCAGTGTCTCTGAACTGGCCAAAGGAGGGGATGTGATGCCCGGAGCAATCCAGCTGTCCTCCCAATTTGGAGCCCAAACCCAAACCCACCTCCCAACGATGGCTCTCCTTCGCTTGCACTGCTGGCCACTGAGCTACATGAGTCTGCTGCAGAAAGTCCTGCAAAAGCCAACTGTGTGGGGACACCTTTTTCTGTCCCTAAAGAAATGCAATGTTTTTCTGGGAGGACTGAGCTCTGTTGGAGACCGTGCGCTTTCTGATGCCGTTTCCTTCCAGCTCTGCTGCCTGTCTGGCGACCTGCGCTTTAAAGTTTAATGCATATTCTGTACTTCACAAGCTCACTTCACAGGGACTGGGGTGTGCTGCAAAACACCCGCGGTGTGGCACAGGTTTGAAAGCATGGATGCTGTGGTTCCTCTGGGTACCTTGGGGACGTGGACAAGGCTACAGCCACCAAAAGCACCTCATGGGGGCTGAGCCTCAGCATCTCCTGCAGTGCAACCAGGCAGAAGACCCAATTTGGTGTGAATTCTCACCGGTTCTCCCCTCCAGCCCTGCTCTGGGGATGAGCTGGCACCTTCCCAGCTGCTGGCACTCAACCAGCTGCAGTCTGGGGGGCTGCGATGTAGAAAATGATAGGACTAGTGGGGAAGCGTGAGCTGTTTGGCCTGAAAGATGGATTCATCTCACGTTCTACTGAAACATTGCTCAAATTAAGCCTTGAAATGGGGCTGCCCCAATTCCCACAGCTCCAGTGCCTGTGATGGGGCAGCCGGTGGGAGAGTTGGTGCCTGGGTGGGCAAGCTCTGAAGGCTTTTCCAAAACCAGAGGAAAAGGAGGAGGGGTGGGGGGAGCTGGCAGACATCCATCTCTGCACTGAGCCCCAAGCCTTGTTGTTTGGGAGGCTGGTGCACCGCTGGAGCCCAGCGAGGGCTGCGGTGCATGGGAGGAGAGAGGGGTGGCCCCTGCATGGGGCCAGGGGGTCTCAGCAGAGCGGGTGGAGCAGCAGTGAACAGCCTGGGGGGCTGGAAGAGATCAACCCAAAGCAAGTCTGATCCCAGGCCATGCTGCTGGCCTGACCACTGGCATGGGGACATTGCAGGGTGGCAGGAAAGGACCAGGGTATCTTCCCCACCGGGCTGTGGACCAGCACCTCCCCCTGGCCAGTGGTCCCACAGTGATGAGCCCATGCGGCGCTCTGCCCAGGAGACCATCCTTTAATATACAAGCAGCCACGTGAGTACATCTCAGGCTGCACCCGTCGGAGGATGGGGCAGTGGGAGGACCGGCAGCCATCTCCGGGGCCTCTCTGCAGTGGTGGGAGGAGAGGGATGGCCAGTGGCCCCTTGGAGACAGCATGGCCCATGCAGGTGATACCAGGACCCGCTGTGCCGGGGCCGTGAAGGAGCAGAGCTGATGGCAGCGCTGAAAGAAAGAAGCTCATATCTCCTTCCCACACAGTTATCCACGTGTTTCAGCTCAGTGGTGAATTCAGGGTAAGGGCGTACAGAGCACGGAGGGGCAGCAAGGGACAGGGAGGCAGGCAGCAGGGTTGGGGAGGCTCTTCTTCCCGGTGCTCCTGTGGGAAAGAAACAGAGCAGAGCAGTGGGGCAGAAGAGGATTTTTCGGGCTGCTGGTGGTGCCAGTGGTGCCCATGGTGTGCAGGATGAGTGTGGCATGGGCAGCAGACCCCAGGGAACTGGGGAGGACAAGCTGGGAGAGGAGCATAGCTGCTGGTAGGGGCTCCATGGTGGGGACGTGCAGGCCAGGCACCCGTCCAAAGCGTGGGGTGGGAGATAGGGCACCACAGGGGAAGGAGGAGCTCTCCTACCTCTCACTGGCCGGTGGGGGACTTGGCAGCGTCGAACATCTTCTTTCGCCCCTCCATCCCCGACATTGCCTCCACGTTCTTGCGCCAGTCGCCCACTTCCACAGGACGCTCCTGCCAATGGACAGGGGCCGCAATGGCCGTGTGACGGGGCGGCCAGCAGCCCCATGCTGTCCCACCCCCTTGGACAGAGCCCTCATCCCCAGCACGAAAGCAGCACGGGGAAGGCAGCTGCCCTGTAGCAAATGCCCTCTCCCTCAGATCCAGCTCTGCCGTGTGTCCCTGCACGTGGAGCTGAGCGGGAAGACAGCAAACAGCAGTCTGATCCCCGCAGGGAGGTCTGGATTCATGTATATACCCCCCTAAATCCTGGCTAAGTTGCATTAAAACACTAAAAGGCACAAAATACCCAGAAAATGTTTTTAGAAGGAAGAAACCAGCACATAGGACTTACTCCAGATTTGCACCAGCATGGTGGGGCAAATGCAAGCAAAGCCACTTTCTGCATAGACCTCCCAGCCCACGTAAAACCCATCTCCACCTTCACTGAGGTTTTGGAGGGGACTGGGATTGCTGGTGTGACAGTGAGAGCCTGGCAGCCGCCTCCAGAACAGAACGGGGAGATGACGGCAGCTCTGGGAGCATGCCCAGGTGTCTGCTCTGCCAACCCACAAGCATCCATAGATTACAAACCATGCCCCAAAGTCATCTCACGACATCTAAAATAAACTCAGATCTATTCACCACCTGGTGTTGAGGACTGTAAACACAGTTTTCTATCCAAAGGACTGAAAACATACCATAGTATCGACAGGGAAAAAAAAAAAAAAGGAAAAATGATTGAAAATTGAGGTTCTCCTCTAATCTGCTGAGCTGGGACCCAAGGGCAAAACCCCTTTGGGGAGAGGCCCTAGGAAAGCAGCACAACTCTTGCCGTTGGGGTGCCTGCACACCCCAGGCAGGTTTGGGCATCACTCTCCATCTCTGGTGTTGAAATTTTCCCCTCTTGTATCTCTGCAAAGCCAGTGTGAGCTGGGCCGTTCGTCTCAGGCCAAGCGTGCTTGCTGGGCTTGCTCTGTCTTATCTAATCTGGGTCTGGGAGTCTCCCAGGTGCTTTCTGGGTACGACTGTATCGACCAGGAGCTCTCCTGGTTCCCTAAAAGACCAAAGACCAAACTCTCTGCAAGTGCAGCTCAACAGACATGCCAAGGGGGCCCCAGCTGAAAGACCCCCACATGCTCTGGGAGGGAAGAGCATCACGGATGCAGCCCTACATTTCACTTGTTATTGTCCACCAGTTACCTGGCCCAGCCAAATGGCTCCCACACGGTCACACATCCCACAATGGGCAGTGCCTCACAAGGTCTACCCCGTGCTATTTCTGAGGCTTACAAGGGATGAGCACAACCCATGCAGGTTTCACAGGGGACCTTGGAGAAGGGCAAGGGCATCCCTAGAAGGTGTCTCCATCTCTGGCCTCTAGGAGAGTCAATCACCTTCTCCGTGTCCTCCTTCTTGACAGACTTCAGGTTGGCTCTCAGATCCATGGACACCTTGTGCTTGGAGCCCAGCAGAGCCCTCAGCATGGCATCAGCAGAGACACGGACTCGCCGCAGGGGGGGCCGCTTGAACTTTCCTCGGAGATCAAGCACTTTGATTTTCAGATCTTTAATCTGCAGGTTGAGGAAAGGAGGAAGAGTGGGAGCTCATCACATGGCTGTCTTGCACAAAAAGCTCCTGTGTGAAGCAGGAGTCTCTGACGACACCAAGCCCTAGAGGGGTCTACACCTCTCCTGCAGCCATGAGGACCACCTTCACCAAAGGATTGTCCACCTCAGCACAGAGCTGTTGTCAGTGCCTTGCCCCAGCCAGCTCAGATGGCAGCTGTACCATGAGAAGGAGCTCTCAGGCCCACAAGGAGTGGCCAGGGGAGCAAGGAGGTTGCCTGTGGACCCAGTGGACGGTTTGAGTTCCCTGAGGCAGAGATGAACCTTGTTCTGAGTGATGCACTGAAGAGCCAATACCAACCCTTAGATAATCCTGGTGCATGTCATGTATCCAACCTCAGCCCAGTCCATGAGAGACCCCCCTCAAGGCCCAAGCTACCATCTGGGAGGGAGTTAATGTCAAAACAAACAGCCCATCCTGCTTCCTACCTCCCGAGTGTTATGGTTGCATTTCGCTTCAATGTCGTATCTCTCTTCATCCACAATTTCAACCTTCTCGTGCAGCTCCCTGCACAGGTCCTGGGGGCCAAGCACAACAGGAGAGCAGTAAGTGATGCCCCTCTGTGCTCCCAAGGACCCCACTCCACCCTCAGACCTGAAAAATACCTGGAGCTGGCTCAGGGAAAGCCCACTGGTGTGCAGTGGTGTGATCCTCTCAGACAGGTATCTTTCCTTCTCTGACTGCTTGTCCACGATCTCCTGATCCCACTCCTCCTTCGCTTTTGCCAGCATCAAACTCTACGAGCACAAGTAAATGGCTGAGGTGTGAACGGACAGTCTCTTCTGTTCCCTCTGAGCCTCCTCGTGCAACATCTGCAGGATGGGACCATCCTATCTGCCTCCCAAACCTCCTCCCTGCTGTAGCTGTCCTCCCAAAATCATCGTGCTGCTGCAACACACATCAAAAAACCCCTACACCTTTTGTGTGGCAACCCTGAAGGCAGGGGCAACAGCATGGCCAGAGGTACCACGGGGCTGCGGTGGTCCCGATGGATGCTGACGCCAGCACTTTCTTTGCATTGGTTCACTCTGCCGTGGCAGCAAATGATTTTCCCAAGCCGCAACCCGGGGAGGTCCCAAGCTTGTGCTGCAGAGTTGCTGGTGCACAAACACCAGGTCTGTGGCTTTAGAGCTGAAGGCATCAGAGTCTCTCCCCACCTTAGTAAAGTGGAGGTGAGGGGAGGTTTGTTTGGTGCATGGACCACAAAGCCCACATGAGTGAGGATTTTTGAGAAGACAAGAGGTGGGAACGGGAGCTGCTCCCCAAGGCCCATGCTTCTGCTGTTCCTCATCGCTGTTCCACCGACCACGCACTTCAACCCCGGCTCCTTTTCCCCAGTGAGACAAACCCCAGGGAGTTTCCAGCCCTCAGGACTCACCTTCAACAAGAGTTTGCGTGAGGCTGTGATCTTGGATTTTCTCTGGGGGAAAGGGAAGGGGAAAAAAAATTGAAAACAAACTCACAGCAAATACAGAGTAGCATCGAGATCTCTCCCAAAAGGAAAGGCACTTACCTCCCTTCAGGCAGGCAGGAGTTCGGGAAAGAGCAGTAAGGAAGAAGAGAAGAGAACAGGGCATCAGTGAATAAGAGTCAAAAAGAGGTGACAGACAAGAAAAGCATCTCATGTGATTGCAGTTGGTTTCCTTATTTCTCTAATAGTTGCCACCTGCAAGTCAGCCAGGTCTGAGATGACCATGCTCTCTGGAAATGCAGTGGGTGCTCCGGGCCACTGTTCA
Source organism: Anarhynchus alexandrinus (assembly GCA_008711295.1). Taxonomy (NCBI): domain Eukaryota; kingdom Metazoa; phylum Chordata; class Aves; order Charadriiformes; family Charadriidae; genus Anarhynchus; species Anarhynchus alexandrinus. Next base: position 203,652 of record VUYV01000265.1, read on the forward strand.
GAAAGCCAAAATGCCACTCAAATGTGGCACGCGAGCTGTCACGGTGCCCACGGTGCCAGCCCCACCTCGGTCCCTGCGGTTTGGGCCACAACACCCTCCTTCACACATTTCCCGTGCAGCCAGGGGCTGGCACGCAGGAGGGCTGGATCCTGCTCAGGTTTGCAGCACTGGAGCATCTCCATGTCATTGCTGGATGAAACCTTGCAGGGAAGTTTCTCCCTCCTGTTCTCACTGAGGAGCGTGTTATATTTGCATGATGAGCTACAAAGAGCCTCATGGCACAGCGAGTGGTGCTGCCCACCTCAGATCCCTATTTTGGGATATAGAAAAGCTCCAAGGTTTGAATTGGGACATTGAAATCGCTAACAATTTGTATTGAAAGATAGTTTTTGCAAGGGGAATGGCACACAGGTCTCAAGCACAGGTGGGTTTCCCACCTGAACCCCCCAAAAATGGACAAGCTCAGATGGCACGAGCAGCGCAGCAGCCAGGCGAGGATTTTGTGAAATCCGAGGGAAATTCGTGCTACTTACGGCTCTGGCATTGCGGCGGCGTGCTATTCGCCTGCAAATAAAAAAGGGAAAGAAGCTGAAACAAAGGAGCAAATCCCAACTCCACCCGAACCCAGAGAGCGGCGGCAGCGGTGGGATGCTCCCGAGGTCCGGTGCTGCCCCGCGCTGTCGGCGGAGGGAAGCGACTCCGCAGCTTCGCCGTCCCGCTGTGAAACACCGAGACGAACCGCCTGGCTCGGAGGAAACCTTATTTCGGGCAAGCTCCAACCTGCCTCCAGCCGGCCCTGCAGGACTCGGTCTCCTGCTCCTCGGGGGTTTTCCCAAGCGCCGAGCTGCTCCCCCGCCGGCGGCGGCACCCACCCCAGCTCGGGGCGAGGGGACGGAGGCGAGCGTGGCTGGAAAGCGCAGGAGAAATGGGGTCCCTTGGGGTCCCCCACATCGCGTTGGCTCAGGGTGTCCCACCCCACAGCTCCCCGTGGGCGATCACGGAGCCAAAATCCGTCTCAGGAGTGACGGAGCAAAGGGCAACAAGTCGTGGCCAAGCAGCTGAGCAGATTCCTTTAGCATCCGCGTCCCCGGTGAAATACTCGCGGTTTCATATTATAAATTTGCTCGGTAACCCCATGCCCTGGCAGCTGCTTCAAAATGCACTGCCTCGCTCGCTTCCCCGGCACTGCCCCTAACGCTTCCCGCTCTTGCCAAGAAGCCAGGGCACTGCGTAAGCCCGAGTAATAGAAAAGTATGGGGGGAAATGCCAATCAATTTTTTTTTTCTCTTTTCTGTGCTTTTTTCTTTTTCTCAGTAAGAAGCTGATGCCATATTTCAGAAAGAAACAGCATTTTCCCGTGGTGGGTTTAGTCCTTTCCCTTAGAACTGGAATGGCAAAGCTGGGATTTTTTTGCCTTGATCTCTTTGCTTCCCCCTAAATTTGGAAACTGTTTTAAACCCCAAAGATTCCTGCTGGGGGTAAGAAAAAGGAACAATTCTGGTCTCAAAAAGCTGCTCCCAGGCGTACGTGGAGCCCGTGCCGAGCAAATCTCAGTGCACCTCCCGGCTCCATCTGCTTGTCCCTGTCCCATCCCTGTGCCCCCACTGCCTGGGCAGAGCCGTGGCCTGAAGGAATGGAGTTTCAGGGTGAAATGCCATAAAAACCCAGCAGGAATCATCTCCCCCAGAGCCTGCCAGATCCCTGGATTTACAAGGAAAAATCCCAAGAACAGGGGTTTTTTTTCTCCCAAAAGCCACATCAGTCAGATGCAGCCAGAGCCACCAGTTTCATGCCTTTTTGGAGGTTTTTGGGGTACAACAAATGTCCCAGAGGATATGCAAGGAAGGTGGCTCCTCTTGCCTGACACTGGTGCAGTGAGTGGGTCAGGTCCCAGCTGCTCCCCCCCAATTTATTTCGGGGGAGGCAGAAAAGCCTTCAGCTCTCTGGAGGTGAGCAAGGGCTGGGTGAAGCCTCTCGCCGTCCCCCGTCGGAGCAAAGCCCGTCATCCCTAGAAGGTGGGTCCCACACCGCACCTCGGGCTGACGACCTCTACCAAGGTCAATCAATTTTTAGGGCCAGATATTTCTAAATTTGCTTCCCAGAGGACAGCCAGGACTCAGCTGTGCCAGTGAGACATCCCCAACCATCTCTTGGAGGGACTTTTGGGCTCCAGCCTGATCTGGAGCATCCCCAAAAGACTTTGGTTTCTGATGGGGATGAGAGGATCTGGACAAGCTAATTCTGCACTATCTGCATGCCCCCAGCCGTGAAAAGCTTAAAAAAAAACCTTATTAAAACTTTAAATCATGGAAATCCTTAAAAGAAATAACCCCCAGTCAATCCCAACATCCTCCTCCATCCCAGGGGACCGGACACATACCATGACCACGCGCCCAGCCAAGGCAATGCCACACACACACTGAACCTCACCTCCCCGGTCACACAAGTGACTGTGAGCAGTCAGGCTAAGACACAGGGGCAAATTCTCCCCCCAAAATGGTCCCGTTTGCCAGTTTTCAGGAAAATCAAGCAAACCTCAGCTCCAAAGCCCAGCTGGGTGTTTTAGCGGTATCTCTCCCCATCGTGGTTTCAGCAATCCTCTCTCCAAGAGCAGAGAAAATGTCTGAGCACCCTCAGGGAGGGGGAGAAATTCAGGCAAATTCACGTGCCGGGGGCTCCTCTCTGCCACGCCGCCCCGTGCGAGTACCGGCGGTGTCACGCTCGCGCCCGTGTCACCGCTAGCGCACCCGGGGAGTCGCGGGTGGGGGGACCCCCGGGCAGCGCCTTACCTCGGGGCCGTGCAGGAGGGAGGTGATGCCTGGCCTCCGGAGAGCCGCACACTGCCGGGGGCCGGCGGCGGAGGGGGAGTATGAAATCGCAGCCTGCCTGCAAGTGGTCAGTAAAAATAGCACAAATCCCCTCTTGTGTGCACACGTTTGCTCTGAGCCCCGGCACCCCGTGACGTGCTGCACACACCTGGGGCACCGTCTCGGACACGGGGTGACACATGCCCATCGCCCGCGCGCGTCAGCGCACCCCTGTTTTAGTGCACCCGTGACCCCCCCACACACGATTCGGTGAATCCCTGTGCTGTTCACACGGGAATTACCTCGGCGCTCTCTGCCTGACACCGCACTCACACGCGTGCTGTGTGTGAGCACGCAGACGTGCCAGGTCAGGCCGACCGTGGTGCAACGGCGATGCTGGTGTATTCTTCATGGCACAGAATACACGGGGTGTATTCTTCATGGCACATCTGCCTTTGCTCCTCTCCAATGCAAACAGCACCAGAGATGCTGGAAAAGCCCTGAGTCTGCATGAGCCGAAACACTGCGGTGCTTCTTCTGTGCAGAAAATCTCCTGATTTCTTTTCTTTCCTTTCCTTTCCTTTCCTTTTCTTTTTTCTTTTCTTTTCTTTTCTTTTCTTTTCTTTTCTTTTCTTTTCTTTTCTTTTCTTTTCTTTTCTTTTCTTTTCTTTTCTTTTCTTTTCTTTTCTTTTCTTTTCTTTTCT
>VUYV01000265.1:207194-237543 GCA_008711295.1 Anarhynchus alexandrinus
CCTTTCCTTTCCTTTCCTTTCCTTTCCTTTCCTTTCCTTTCCTTTCCTTTCCTCTCCTTTCCTCTCCTTTCCTTTCCTTTCCTTTGCTTCATTTCATTTCATTTCATTTCATTTCATTTCATTTCATTTCATTTCATTTTCTTTCTTTTTAATTTTCTTTATTTTATTTTATTTCTTTTTGAATTTCCTTCTTTTTGCTTTTCTTTTTTTCTTTCAGAAGGTCTCTGAAGGGGGAGTGGAGGTGTGTGAGGAGCCTGGAGAGCTGCTGCGATGCTGACCCCCATGCGCGATGGCACACGCGCTCCCTGCAATGCTGCAAGCAGAGAGGCGATTCCTGGGGTCGGCGGGCCGAGGGGCCTCCCTGGAGCTGTCAGAGCCGTCAGGGCTCTGGGAGGGCACAGCCACCCCCGGCCAGGGCACATCGCCGAGGGGTGATGGGGAAAAACAGCAAAGGTGGGGTTACAGCATCGCGCCAGATGATGGGTTGGGACCCAGGATGGGGCAGTCCCCGTTTTGGGGGAGCAGGACTGGCCAGAGGCGCCCAGCACAGTGCGCCGGGTTGGGATGCGCGAGTAACTTTCAGCCCCTCACAAGCTCTGATGTTTTCCCACTGAAATTCCTGAAAAGTGGTAAAAAAGCTGCTGTCTCGCCCCCCCCCCCCCGCACCCACAAAGCCCCTCGCCCGCGGCGGGAGGCAGGGGACCGCAGGGGCAGGCGGCACCTGTTCCCTGGGATATTTTTAGGGGCAAGTTTAGGAGCAAACAATTCCCAGCGTGCAGCCCAGCAGGGACAATGCCCGGTATTTTAATCCTGAGGCTATTATGGTCGTGGAGGGACACGCAGCTGCATGCACGGGGTAGCTCCCATGGTGGGAAGCAATGACAGCCCCCCTTGTCCTGCAGAGCAGGGGATGCACGGCTGCCTTCCCCGGCTCCTTCCCCCCTGCCTGGACACCATGGGGGGAGCTGTGCCCTGGTGGTGGGGGGCGATGCAGCAGCCCCCCCCAGCTGGTGCGAGGTCAGGGATGGTGACAGTGGCAATGGCAGTGGCCATCCTTGTTTGACCTGCACTAGTCAAGTCCCAGCAAGCACAGGACAAAGCCCCCCTGTGCCCACCCTCCTCGGGGACCCCTCCAAAGATGTTTTCCCCTTCCCCGGCTCCACGTGCCAGCGCAGAGGATCTGCTCCGGGCCGCTGAGGAGGAGACTTTATACCAGTCCCGTTAGACCTTTATAAGGCAAAAGCCCCCGCGGGGCCATGCCTCCAGCATCTTTCCTCCCAGCTGCCTTGGGATTGTTTTCGGAGCACAGAGGAGCCAAAATTAGCCCGTGACAAAGGCGCTGCATTCCCCGCAGCCATGCCCCAGGGACCCGACCAGCGGGACTGGGGCTGCTTCGGATGCCATTTGCTCCAGTCTCAGGTTTCGTCCTCCGCTGGGACCTGGAGTGAGGAGGAGGAAAGGGCGAGTGAGGAGTGGGGTAGCGGGACCCCTCAATTCGGGGCTTCAGCATTGATTTCAAAGCCCCGGCTCTGCTACGGAGGGCCGGCAGCAGAAGGACTGTCAGGAACCCACCATCTCCCCAACCCTCCTCTCCAGCTGACGTGATGAGGACATTTTGGGTCTCCATCCCTGGCTCACAAACCTGGCTTGAGCTGCCTCAAGATGAGGGATTGTTTTATTAGGTACCACCTGAGGGTGTGGGCAGCCCTCTGAGCTGCTGGCAGGTAGGAAGGGGATGGGCTGGAAATCTATGGGGCAGACCAGTGCCAAATTCAAAGCAAAATAATAACCCCCCACTCCTGGGAACCACTGATTCAAGTGAAGGTTCCCCATTGGTGGCCACCGAGGGGAGGGATGCCAACAGAAAATTCCCAGAAAGAGCTGTACGGGGAGGCCAGACCCACCCAGGTCCAAGTCCCCAGGGACAGCCCACTTGTCCCTAAATGTCCCAGTGGTCCTACAGGTCACCTGTGTTCAGTCTCTTAAGAGTGGACAACCTTGCATGTGTTTAGATGGATGTGGACAGTTTCTCTCTCTGGACATGCTGAGTCTCTGGAGAGTGTTGACACTTTCTCATCATTGGGCATGAACCCCACAAGGATGGCAGGGCCTACCATGTCTGCCCTTGGGCTTTGGGAGAACTACACTGGGGCTGCAATGGTCCCTGGCTCCTTGAGATGTTGGGCCTCCAAATTCAAAGGTATCTGACCCCTATGAGCAGTTTGGTTGCCTCACATGAAGCCTGTTTCCCTGAAGAAGCAAACTTGCAGCAGTGCTGGAGGGATCCCTTTCCCTCCTCAGGGCCCTGGAGCCATCCCACCCATCCTGTCCTTGCCCTCTTCCAAGCACCGTCCTCGTTTTGTCAACCCCGATGGCATTCACAAAGACAACGGGCTTCCCAGGGCATCCAGGACAGACTTAGAAACAACAGCTGAGCCTCTGTTGTCCTTTGGGACCTCACCCTCCAAACACGTCCATCCCACCCCTTAGTTGCCACACTCAGAGCCAGCCCCAAATGCCAGGGCAGATGGCAGGAGCCCACCAGCTGCCTCAGGTTTCTCACTGGGCTGGGACAGAGGATGCCCCACAGACTCTACATGGGGTGCAAGAAGGTTTTCCCTCTCTGGAACAGCTCAGAGACACGGGGACACTGAGGTCACCTCCTACAAGCAAGATGATTGCAAGGTTGCAGGACTTCAGTGTCACGTTGAAATGGAGTCGTGAGGGTCCATGTGACTTGTCCTGATGAAACGGTCCCCGCCTGGGTGTTTCTCCTGCAGATCGTCCGGCAGCTCTCACCCCTCATGAGCTGCCAGAAGGGAGGGATCCAGCTAGTCCCAACTGCTCCTTCTATTTGTGACAGCAGAAGGTGGCAGCCTCAATCAATGCTCTTTGTAGCCCCATGAAGGATTTCCTCAGTCTACTGCGTTTGTGAGTCTTACCAAACCCGGGTGATGCGCCGAGGCATCGAAGCAGACCTGGCAGTGGGGACAACTGTGGAGATGGAAAGTGAACCAGAATTTGGATGATCATCACAGCCCGACCTAGGAACCAGCGAGGCCCCAGGCCAGACCCCAAACATGCCCTATGGGGCTGAGACTCTCAGCTCAGACCTCTACACTGCCGATCTTCACTACATTGCATCAGCCCCACCAGGACACCCTCTTCTCCCACCGCCTGGCGGGGCAGAGGCTCCTCATCCGTTTGGGATCTGCTACTCCATGTCCAGGTCTCCCAGGGTGAGGACAACTGCTACTGCAGCTGGAGAGCCATGTTCTCCAGCCACCTACCTGGCTGGACACTGTCTGGGGACAATGCTTGTGTTCAGCATCCGTGGGCATGAGACTCGCTCTTCCCACTTTGCATCTGCTGTGGGGCTGGATCCGAAGTCAGGACAATTTTCACAAAACAGGAGAAATACTCCCAACTTCTAGAAATATTGCGGGATAAGTTGTTTTTCTCAGTTTGAATGCTTTGGGGAGACTTGAAAGGTTTGCAGAAGGGGCCAAAGCTGAGGAGGGGTCTCTCAAAGCCAACAGGTTCTTTGCAAACAGCACATGCTCCCTGCCTCGTGCCAGTCGCTATTAAATCAGGAGGAATTATCTACTTTGGGATAGTGGAATGACATTATTAAAATGGAGCTGAGCCACCCACTGAGGACTTTAAGCTTTCTGCGGTTTTGCCAAGTGACATATGAAACCTTCCCAATGTTGATCTTGTCAACTCTTATATACAAGAGGAGGAAATCAGATTTTCTGTCCATATTAATGGGCTGACACAGTTCAACAGCAATGTCAGGTCAGTTTAAATATCCTAAAAACCAGCCTGTTTTTCAGCCTAAGGCAAAATATTTCACAGGAAAAAAAAAAAAAAAGATTATTCCCAATAATATTCAAGCCCGGGCAGGGTCCCTGACACACTTTTGAGACATTTTTGGGGTATTTCCAGGCCCTTCCATCTGTCTCTGAGGCGTTCTGATGCATCTCAGCATCCCCTTCTGCTGCAAGGCTGGGCTGAGCCGCCCCCAGCACCAGGGCCGCCTGGTGACTGCTGCTCGGGGACAGTGGGTGAGGGCCGGGCGCTGGCGTGTCTTCAGCTCCGTTGCTGCCCTCTGCAGCTCCGGCAATGCCTGGCCACTATTTTTGGGTTTTTTTCATGCTGTGCCAGATGGGGTGCTGAGCCCTTTCCCCCGCCTCAGCTCCCGCAGCCCCAGCTCCACTGCTGGATGGTGCTCACCACCACATTCATTGCCCACCACCTCCCTGGGACACCCTCTCCGCGACACACCATCAGGACATCGGGGATGGGGAATTATGCCATGTACAATCCCTGTAATCCATGCCTGGACCCCCCCGCGCAGCATCCCAAGCTCTATATTACAGATGACAGCATTTCTTCCTACACTCAAGCGCAAGAGGACTTTATTGGAGATGGCCAAACCCACCACAGCGGTGGTTGTGGATGTCCCGGCCATCTGCTCCCCCGCAGCGTGGGCACGCAGACCTAGCGGGGCACGGGGCAGCTCTCCAGCCTGGCACTGCCGGGGGTGGGTGCTGGATTCCAAAATGAAATCCAGTGCTTTAGGAATTATAATTAAGGATGGTCAACAGGAGCATCTGAAGGAAGCCAGACGCTTGACCCAATGCTAAAAAGAAAAATACTGCTTGCTGCAGCTGTGATATCTTTTTTTCTTTTTTTTTATCTGAGAAACCCGACGTTTGCAGAAGGGATGCACTGCCACCCTCCCTGTGGGGCACACGATGGTGGAGGACATATACACGGTCTCACCTGCCGAAAAGCATTGGCACCATCATGCTGCAAACCCCCGTCTCTTCAGCGTGACCCCCACCACCTTCATTGGCTCTCAGCAGGGTCCAGCCAGCCCCAAACCGACTCCAAAGCCAGGGCTGGGCACTGGGGTTTGGTTGGGTGGAAAAAAGGGCCCTGAAGCTCCCCCTGCCACCTCCCCTGCACCCAAACTCACCCTCGCGGTGCTGCACGAAGGGTGCCAGCGCCGGCACCCATGGGTGCTGGCAGACCCCCTGTCCCCAGGGGTGGAGGCTCAGGGCAGCCCCCAGCCTGTGCCAAGGAGCCCCAGCACCGGGGCATCCTCCGAGCAGCGCGGGGAGGGTCGATGGAGCGGGGGCACCTCGGGGCTGGGAGCAGCAGAGCCGGATTTTCAGGCTCCTGCCTTTGAACTCAGGCAGCTCCGGGGCACCTCGCTCCGTTTTGGGGCTCAGCCCCAGCTCTGCTTGGTGTCCCCAGGAGCCAGCCCCTCCTCGCAGCCAGAGCCGGTGTCCTGGGGGGGGACTGTGAGGCCACATGCCTACCAACCCCCCTATCGTGCCTCAGTTTCCCCACAATTCCCCCATCGTGCCTCAGTTTCCCCACCTCCAGGGGCACTAGAAATGCTTCCCATGTGTTCTCTCCCTGCTTTTCGGGCTGGCTGGGAGCGCCCCGCGAGCTCCCTTCCATCCCTAACTGTGCAAATAGCCAACGAAAAACGCTTTCCCAGTGCTTGGCCTCCTGCAAAGCTCCTCAGGCCCTTCTCCCCCCTCGCTTGCTTTCCCCTGCAGGCTCGATTGCTCTCTGAGGCCCTGCCTGCAGGAGGTGTTCATGCAGGTAAAATCACCCCATTTACCCAACTTTGCCCATCAACGCTGAGCCGCATCCGGGCCAGCAATGTGCTGGCACCACGTTACTGGTGATGGGGGATGCGCCAGGCGCCGGCCCCATCCCCGCTCCGCTGCCCTGGCTGAGCCTCTTTGGCTGTTTATTTGCTTTTCAGTCTCTGGGTGACCTTTTTCCTCTGCCTGAAAAATTCAGCCCGCACAGGCGGCGAGTGAAGCCGTTCCTGCCTCCCGCCCGCACGCCGCTGGCTCGGCTCTCACCCCGCTCCCAGGGTCAGGCTGTGAATCCACCCGCCGAGGCTGGATCTGGCAGATTTTGGGGGTCTGCGCAGAAGAAAATCCCGAATCTGGGGGGATACATGGTACAGGCAGGGGCTCTGGCTGCGTGTTGGTCTGCAGAGGGATGAGGAGCTCAGAATGGGGACGGAAAACCTTGGCTTTCCCCATGCCCAGACCTGAAACACCAGCATAGCGGTTTGCCTTGCTCTTTCTGTCCCTCTCCCTCTATTAACCCCCTAAATTTCTCCCCAGCTCACGGGTACCATGGCCTCTCTGCTGCCTCATCCGTTGGTGTACGGTGGATGTGTCCACAGTCAGGGCTGGCGCTTACACAGACCCATCTTGACCATTTTCTTCCCCAGTTCCTTGCTGGGACTTGGAAAACAGAAAATACCTATTTACAGTGAGTAAGAGAGCAGAAAAGTGGAAAATGAGGAGTCAGACCACCCAAAAGTGGCTCAAAATTCAGAATACTTTGGAATACCCCTTGCGCTGGGTGCTCCCCACCCCTGGGTGCTGCCCCGCCGTGGCACAGGCTCAGGATGCTTGCAGGACTTTCAATGAGCCTCACTGAATCCCCTGACTCCAGGAGCTGGGGATTTATGACAAACCCTAGGACAGAGATCCTTGCCATGGAAATGCTGCGTGCATGCGAGCACCCTCCTGCAACCACTGACAACCCCATTCCCTCCCAGAATGTGCGCGGGGACGTGGTTTGGGGGGCTGCTCCACGCAGGGTTCTGTGCCTGGAGCATCTCCCTGTGGGCAGCAGACTGGGTCCCACCACCCCTGGAGCCCCACCACCCCTGGAGCCCCACCATGTTTTGGTCCCTCTGTCCCTTCCGTGGCACAGGGATGGTGCAGAGCTCTGTCTGCGCGGGGTTTGGATCTGCCTTCATCTGCGCCCCCCCAGCTTGGACCCCCCACTTGTCTGTGCTCACAAGCAGGGGGGGGTTCTCGGCAAATGAAGCTCTGAGGACCATGAATGGCCGAGCAGGCTTCCTTGGGTGGAAAAACACCAAAATGCGTATTCCCAGGCTGCTGGAAAGAGCCAGCACGAGCCTGGCCCTGCGCGGCGAGCGGGCTCCGGCCATGCCACCATCCTTCCCCAAAGCCACCCCGGAGCCGCCCTGGCACGGGGACGGTGCTCCGCGGGCCCCAGGCTGGGACCGGCTGCCGCAGCCCGTGGGGACGGGGCGCCGCGCTCCCCGATTCCCACGCAGCCGGGCAATCTCCGGGAGGATCTGCAGCGCCTGCGGCCGCGGGGCTGGGGCTCAGGCTCCGGCTTGTGGAGCACGGTGGCTCGGGGCGCTGGCGTCTGCGCTGCCTGTCGGGGCAGAGCCACCCCTTCCCCTGCCTGCCGTCCCTGCCTGCAAAGCCAAGCAGCGCCGCTGCCGCGTCGCCTGCCCGCAAACCGCCGTGGGAATCCCTGGGGACACGGGCACAGCGGGATGGGTGACCGGAGAGGCTTGGGGAGGCAGCGGGGGGCTTTGGAGCCTGACTGTGAGATGCTGGCAGATTTAGGGGGATGGCAACGACCGGCGAAGCTCTGCGCAGGGTTTGTGCTCTCCCATACCCTGTGGGGTCCCACAAATCAAAGCAACACCAGGGTAAGCAGCAGAAGGTCCTGTTTGGGGACATTTTTGGTACAGGGAGTCGGGGTCCCCATTGCCTACCCCAGCGTCCCCCGTTAGCCCAAGGACAGCGGAGGGCAGGACAGTGTCCAGCAGCACAGCCGTGTCACCGCACCATCCGGGTACGGTGCCCGGAGGGGTCCCTGCTGCAGCAGCAGCTCTCCAGCCCCTCCTCAACGTGGGGGCTCAGGGGGAGCCGTGTCCCCGGCCATATCCGTCTGTCCCAGTGTCACTGGTATTCAGGCAGAGCTCATTGTCACACCGCTTCCTTCGTGCTCAACCTCATCTGTCCCATCCCATCCTGTCCCGCAGGAGAGGCCCGGGGGTCCCCACCAGTCCACCAATGTCCTGGCCATGTCAGCTGAAGGATGGTGGGCCCCCAGGCGGGGATGTCACCTCCTGCCATGTCCGGAGCCCCAGGTGGTGACCCTGACTGTGTCCTTTGCCCCAATGTGCCAAGGGGATGTGGCTTGACCCCTGCAGCCGTGCCAGCCCAGCGCCTGCGGTGCCTCTGTCCGGCCCCAGGATGGGGGGAGCCAGCGCCCGCACTGGCCTCCCCGGGGCCACCGTCCCTTGTCCCCGGGGCCACAGACAGCAGTGGCCTCACTTGCCCGCGGGGATCCCGTTCTCCCCACCACCCGCCGAGCCGAGGGCCAGCTCCATCCTGCTCTTCGGGTGCTGCGCGTTCGCGGGCTGTCCCACCGGGGCTGCGTCGAACTGCACCACTGCGGAGAGAAGGCGCTTGTTACCCGCCTGGCGCTGGGACGCGGGGCACGATCCAGCCCCGAGGGGAGCTGGGGAGCGGAGCCAGCCACGGGCCTCACCGCCATCCCACGTGCAAGAGGGCAAAGAGCCCCATGTCCCTCAGGGCCACCCCAGAGAGAGGGAGGGTGTTAGAAAGCCCCTCTCTGGGGATGCGGGGAGGTGAAACCCAGTGGGGGTTGCGAAGGGCAGAGCCCAGCCGGTGCGGGGGGACAGGGGACCACCACCCTGCAGACCCATCCCCACCCATGGGACTCCCTCTGCGATTCCCATGGGGAAGCCGAACCACTTAGAGATGGGACCCGGTGGCTGGGGACCTCATCCTCTGGAGGGTCCTGCACCCCGTCCCGCGGTGCGGAGGGGGGTCCGGTACCTGCTCGGCAGCTGTGCCGGGCGCGGACGACCTGGATCGCCTGCTGGTTCTTGAAGCGGACGAGGCCCATGGTGATCTCGGCGTTCCAGCCCGGGTCCTCCTGGGCGCAGCGGAAGTCGATCTCGTGGCTGTCGTCCATCACCACCGTGAAGTAGATGTGCCGCTCCTTCCACTCCACGCACTCCACCGCCTTCATGCGGGCGAAGCTCAGCTCCTTGCGCCGCGAGCCCTTGGGCTCGAAGAGCTGCAGCCCCTTCTCCGTCAGCAGGCACCGCTTCTTCTTCCAGAGCTGCAGCAGCCCCCCGCTCCGCTTCTCCAGCACCCCCTCTTTCAGCACCTTCTCGGGGGTCATAGCGGCTCTTCAGCCCCCCCGGGATCCTCAGCACGTCGTGTCGGTGCAGCCGGGCATCACCCGCCGGGGAAATTCCAGCCCCTCCACGTCGGAGCCGAGCTCCCCGGGGCCAGGACCCCCACGGCGGCCGTGCTGCCCCCGGGGGACTCGCCGCCCTCCGTTGGCTGGCTCTCAGAGGGGGAGAGCGATGGGGTGCCCCATGGCGGCCGCCAGCCCTGTTGCCGGGGCTCTGCTCCCTGCCCCGCGCAGCGTGTGGGATCCCCGACGCCGCGCGCCCCAGGAGCTGTCGCTACATGCCCGGCCGCTCTCCCACTCGCATTCCTCCCCGCCTCGCCTGGCCCCTCCTGCCGTGCAGGCACCCTTCACGCCCAGGCGAAGCCCGGCCAGGCCCGGTGCAGCCCCGCTTCACCCGGGAGGCATTTTTGGGGTGCCCGCGGGCAGGCGCTGCCCCCGGGGTCCTCCTGTGAACAGGCAGGGTGCGGGCACGGGTCTGCACGGCAGCGGTGCCGGGGCAGGGCTGGGAGACTGCTGCACGGCAGCCTGAGCACGGGGTGCACAGCCAGATGTTGGGGGGTGCAGTGCCAGCTGTTGGGGGGTGCAGAGCCAGCTGTTGGGGGAGTGCAGAGCCTGCTGTTGGGGAGTGAACAGCCAGCTGTTGGGGGGTGCAGACCCAGCTGTTGAGGGGTGCAGAGCCAGCTGTTGGGGGTGCACAGCCAACTGCTGGGGGATGCAGACCCAGCTGTTGAGGGGTGCACAGCCAGCTGCTAGGGGGTGCGGTGCCAGCTGTTGGGGGGTGCAGACCCAGCTGTTGAGGGGTGCAGAGCCAGCTGTTGGGGGTGCACAGCCAACTGCTGGGGGATGCAGACCCAGCTGTTGAGGGGTGAAGAGCCAGCTGTTTGGGGTGCACAGCCAGCTGTTGGGGGGGTGCGGACCCAGCTGTTTGGGGTGCACAGCCAGCTGTTGGGGTTGCACAGATGGCTTTTGGGGGACTGCAGAGCCAGCTGTTGAGGGTTGCACATCCAGCTATTGAGGGGTGCAGACCCAGCTGTTGAGGTGTGGTGCCAGCTGTTGGGGGGTGCAGAGCCAGCTGGCACAGGGCTATAGGGTGCAGTGTCGGGGCGGACAGGGGGCTGTGGGGTGCAGCACCATCCAGGCAGAGGGTTATGGGGCACAGTTTCACTTGCAGATGGGGCTGTGGGGTGCAGTGTCAGTTGGGGCAGGGGTTTCTGGGGGCAGCGCCAGCCTGGAAGGGGCTATAGGGTGCAGTGCTGGATGGGGTGGGGGGCTGTGGGGCGCAGTGCCAGCCAGGAAGGCACCATGAGGTTCAGTGCCAGCCAGGGCAGAGGGCTGTGGGGTACAGTGACACCGGAGCAGAGGGCTGTGGGGAGCAGTGCCACCCAGGGCGGGGGGCTGTGGGTGCAGCACCAGCCGGGCAGGAGCTGTGGGGACCCCTCGGTAGTGGCCCAGGAGGCGGGACACATGCAGACAGGAGATGTCTGGTGTCACCACTCCGAGATGGCTGTGCAGGGCTTCCCTGCAACGGGGACAGCCTTTGACACCCACCACACACCCGGCCCTGCACCCAAGGGTGCTGGCCCAGCCCTCAGCACACAGAGGTCCCATCCCCCAAATCCCCCAGCTCACAGGGGTCTGAAGCCCCCCGCCTGTCCCACAGCGAGGACCAGCATCCCCCAGCCTCGTGTGACCTGTGCAGGGGGGGACGCACCCCCGGAGCGGGGCCGGGGCAGCACGGCACAGCCCGGTCCCGCCTGAGTCCACCCTCCCCTGCAGCGAAACACCCGTCTCCTTTCCAGCCCGTCTCGTTCCCGGCCACCGCAGCTCCGTCTGTTCCTCTGCCAGTGCCTGGCACGGAGGGGTTCACCGCGCCATGCCGGGCTGCCGGCGGGGACATCTGGGGCCTTCGCGCTGGCCGTGGGCTTCCAAAGGGGGTGACGGTCACAGCCTGCTGGGTGGCTGGATGTGCCCCTGGAGACGCTGAGGGTGCGGAACCCTTCACCCAGGTGAGGTCTGGAAGGGGAGAAATTCCCCCCCGGGGATGTGCCGGGTCACTGTCTGGGGCTGGCAGCCCGCAGGTGGCCCGCGGCTCCCTGGCACACAGCCGCTCTCCCAGCGCTCACCTCCCAAATCACCCTGCTCATGCCCCCACAGACCCCAACCCCCCCAGTGCCCCCCAGCTCCAGCCCCTCTTGCCCCAAACCCCTCCATCGTCCCCCATCCCTACTGGGGGTACTGCCTGCAGCCGGCGTGGCCGGGGGGCAAGTCTGCAGCGCCGATGAGATGCACCTAATTATCCCTCATTAAGAGGGCAGGGCTCCTGCCGGAGCCAGGAACTGGTTCGTGCTCCCCGGGGCCAACCTCGCCACGCTGGCAGAGATCCCGGCTGTCCCAGGAGACCCGGTTTCGTGACGTCAGGCGGCCCCGGCACCCCTGCGGCCCTCGCCACCCCCACAGCCAAAGGCAGCGTGGGGCCGGGCAGAGCTGGGGGGGGTCAGCGCAGCACCGGAGGTCACCCCGAGCACCCCAGCGCTTTCGGGAGGAGCACAGATGTGTGGGTTCCCTCCCCAAAGGAGCATCCGAGGCTGTTTTCCCACGCACAGGTGACGCTCAGGTCCAGGGATGCTGAGCCCTGGAAATTTGGGGGTGAGTAGTTTTGGGACTGTCGCTCCCGGCTCTGCTCTGGCGAGCTGGGATGTCCACAGGCACTTTTGGTTCACCAGCCAGCCCGATCTCCTTCCTCACCGCTCCGGGGAGACCCAAGGGCTGCCAACCCCCCCCCAGCTCCGCTGCTCACCGCCTCTCCGGGCTCCAGCCACCAAGGAAAGGTCATTTTCCCACAGCCGTGGCTGTGAAGGAACTTTGACAAAGTCCTTCTCCGCTCCTCTCTCCCTGGCTGCCCGTTCCCAGACCTGCGGGGCAGGAGGCCGGTCCTGCCGGGCTGCCCCAGAGGCCGACGCCGCAGCTCCTGCCCTCCAGCAAACCCAACAGGACTCACTGCGTCAGGCTGCCGGCGAGCAAAAGGCTTTGCTCCGCGGGCTGCCCGCAGTCCCCACGCACGTCCCGTCCCCACAGAGCCCTCACGGGCAGGTAACGGGGCTGCGGGGCTCAGCTGGGCTGGGTGACATTCCCACAAAGCGCTCACGGGCGGGATGGGGCGGTGGCAGTGTGGCATCCCCTGCCGCAGGATCCCCCGGCACCACCAGCCGTGGGGCTCCAGTCCGACCCGTTGAGTGATACCATCACCACCAGCCTCCAGGGTGCTCGGCCACGAGCTGACACTCTGGTTCGTATCTTCTGAGGCAGGATTGGATCCCCCAGCCCCGTTCCCAAGGGCTGGCAGCCCCCGTGCCAGCAGCAGGAGGGACGGGTGCTGCTGGATGCAACGCGGCTCTGCTGCCGGTAAAGGGACTTGGACTTGGACAACGCTTGGGTGCAGGTGTCCAGACACGTCCGGCTGACCGGTGCGGGGCCGTGCCCGTGCACGGGGAGCAGTAACCAGCAGAGGGTAGCAGACGGTCGCAGCTGTCCCACTGCAGTTTGGGCAGGGGATGCCCAAAAAGCACCTCTAATCCCACCCTGCTTCTCCCGGGCTTTGCCCCACCACGTCCTCCAGCACACCTCAGCCCCAGCGATGCCTGTCCTGGTCTCCCCATGCCCACAGCCTCTAACGCTGTGGATGTTGGTCTCCGTCACTCCCTCAGCCATTCTCAGGTGAACAATGCAACTTCAGCAGGCGTGCAGCACCCATCGCAAACCCTCAGGGCAAGGTCCCTGTCCCAGGACACTGCCCATGATGTCACCTGGGACCTTTGGGGCCAAAAGCTCAGCAGAGACCCACCAGCCTGGAGAAGAGAGGGCTTGGGGAAACGAACTGCAGCTTTCCACTACCTAGAGAAGGGCTGTGGAGAAGTCAGGCACAGCAGCGCATGGCAAAAGGACAAGAGACAACGGGCACAGGTGCCACAAGGGAAACTCTGATGCACATAGGGAAGATAACCTTCTCTGGGTGTAGGGTGCAACGCTGTAACAACACCCATAGTGGTGGGACCTCCATCCCTGGAGGGTTTCCAAACCTGACAGGACATTGGAGGCTCTGATCAACCTGACCTTTGGAGCTAGCCCTGCTCGACGCAGGAGGTTGGACTCGAGACCTCTGCAGGGCTCTTCCACCCTACGTCTTTCTGGACCCCGTGAAACCCAAACGCAGCATTTTCTCCTGGCTTTGACGAGGTGTCCAGGAGCAAATGGCCTCTATGGGGTCCATCACACTTGCGATGTGTCAGCATCTCCCCTCTCTCTGACACAACCTCTACAACTATGGGAAGAAGAGACTAAAGGAAGACTTGTTCTAGCTTTATTGACTAAACAGTGCTGCCTGGGGGCAGTCCCTGCCTGTGGCACCTCCAGTTGAAATGCCGCAGCAGCACAGCATCCACCGCAGGCTCACGGAGACAGCTGGCAGCTTCCTAACCCCCCACGCCTCCGCGGGGGAGCAGGGCCTCTACCAAACGAGGCAGCCATGTTTCGGCCTCCGCACCGAGGGCGGTGTGTGAGCCCGCTGTGCTACAGCTCCCGACCCACTGCCACATCCCTGAGCCCGGGCTCTCCGCTCCACACGCCAAGTGCCATCTGCGGTCGCCTCACCAAACCCTAATGGGGGTCCCCAATGGGACCAGCTAGAATTTGGGTCCCAGACTGGGAAACCTGGGGGGGAAGGAGGGGGAGTTGGGGGAGGTGGAGATGTTTAAGGAGCTCACTCCCCATCTCAGCTCCAAAAATCTCATGTAAAAAAACATGGTGTGATGAATGGGAGAAAGTGCTTGAGTTGATAAAGGCGGCCGAGTCCTGCCCCACAAAAGGATTTCTGCCTCTGTTCTGCTTCTCAAAACACTACTGATCTCATTTACTCAGCCACAATGTTTATAACTTAAAAAAAAAAAAACAAAACTAAATTCCCTGTGGAGTTCATAACTCTAAGCTGCAGAGAGACTGATCTTGTGGGCATGTCACACCGGTCAAACGCGAGACTCGCAGAAAGAAAGTAAAGAGTTTAGATGAAAAAGAATTATATCTGGGGAGCTGCCAAACTGACGGCTTAATGATCCACAGTGCTGTTAAAATCCAGGCAGTAGGTGAAAAGCTGTTAATTATTCGGCACTGCTGGGCACGCCTGTTTGGAGAGGCGCCACGTAAAAGCACTGATAGGGGTTTCGATAGGGCGTGCACACGCGTTGTGCTACCAACACACCCAAGAAGGTCTGTCCTGGGCCTCCCAGCATCAACCGCTGCTTTTTTTAAATGGTTATCCACCGCGGGAGCACGGGGAGAGCCCGACGCGCGGAGCTCAGCTGGCCACAGCTGGGCCACGTCAAACCGCGCCGAGTTCCCACCACCGTGCTTGAATTGCAAACCACGATTGCGAACGTTTCCCGTCCTCCCTCTACCTCCTGACCTCCCTCTACCTCCTGACCTCCAGCTCTGGTCACCCAGTGCACCTCCTCGGCCCCAGACGGGGAATAAACTCTCCGGCGAGGCCAGGCATGGATCAGCTTTGATGTTTATTGCTTGCTCGGTGACACGGCACGGCGCGGCTGAGCGCGCATCCCGGCGGGATGGGCGACGCGGAGCAGCAGAACGTTTCGGGCGCACGGGGCCTCGCTGCGGGGGGTGTGTGAGCTGTCTCCCCGCCGGCACCCGCACCAGCAGGACCCCGTGGGGACGATGCTGGGACTCCTACGCTTCGGGGTGCGCTGGGTCAGGGCGGGGAGGAAGGGGCTCGTGCTGTGAAGCAGCGGGTGGTTATCGATGATGATGCTCACTGCGGGTGCGGGAAGGGTCGGGCAGCGGAGGTTGGTATGGACAAGCCCTGAGCGAGCGGAGAGCCCGGCTCCTGGTGCCTCACTGCGAGTGGATGAGCGCCCCGGCGCCTTGCCCGAAGCCAAAGCCCTTGGGACCGAAGTTCTTGGCGTAGCAACCTGGGGAGGATGGGAAGGGAGAGACGGGTAAGGCCGGCAGCCGAACAGGAGCAGGTCCTCCCCTGGAAGCAGGCGCTGCCTAAACAGGACGGGGTTTGCCGTATTTGTTGGGCAAACAGAGAGGCCCCAGGCACAGCAGGAAATCCCCGGGCTCCGCGGCCAGACGGCACAGCCAGTCCCATAGGCAGCTGCTGGGGCCACCACCTCCCCAAACCTCAGCCCCATCCCGGTCCCCCACACAGGGGTTTCCACCCCCCCGCCTCCACCCTTCGGGGTGCAGGACAAGCCAGCGGGGAGGGTGGCACTCACCTTTGCAGTAGATCTCCCCGTCCTTGTCTGCCAGGGTGGTGGACTCCAGGCTCTTGCCACACTTGGCACAGCGGAAGCAGGACTTGTGCCAGGACTGCGGGACAGGAGCAGAGCCCGGTCAGACAACACCCGGGGTCAGGGCAGCAGCGCTTTGGCTATCAAACAGGGTCTGACCCAAAACGGTTGGCAAAGAGGCCTGAACGGGATGAAAGCTTTATTCTGGAAGGAGCAGTCCTCCCAGCCCCGGGGGGGGAGATACAGAGAGGGAACATCAGGTGTGGTCACTGCTCCCGTGTTGATCTGGTTTCAGAGAGCTTTCACCCCGACCCCCAGAAGACATTTGTACAGTAATTTGTACAATAATTTGTAAGGAGCAACCCCCCACCCTCTTTGGAGATTGTCCTCTCTTGAGCAGGGTGATAAATCCCCCGTGTGACGTAGCCGAGACCCGCGGCTGTGTACCGGGGGTGGCAGCGGGGGTGGGACACCCGCCCCCGCACAACTACAGCTCCAAGGAAGGCAGCAAACGGACACTAAGAATGCAGAAATCAGCCAATGTTTAAAAATACCACCCCCCCCCACAGCTCCACCAGTCCTCTGGGGATAAATGAGCTCACAGCCTTTGAGCAGACCTAGAGTAGCCAGAGCCGCTCACGGAGGAATTTAAGTAAACACTTTGGAAAACATGAAACCTTTTTTGGAAGAAAATGTGAAATTAGGGGGGCTGGAGGAGGAGGTAGCGGATGGAGTCATCCCGCAAACATTAGCACATGAAATACATGCTCTGGAATCCTCTCCGGGTTTGCTTGAGCGTAATTGCTTTGCCAGCTTTGGTTCCCCGTAAACACCGAGGCCAGAAGCCTACCAGGAAGCCCAGATCATGATTTTAAGGGTAAATTTGGCTTCTGACCCTGGGCTGACCCTCAACGCGTCCATCACAAACCCCTGCGCTGCCAGCTAGGGTATGATGCTGCTGGGAAGCCCTTTCTGTTGACTAGATGCCTCCTTTCCTTGCTCTGGGGACAGAGGACAAACACAGAAGCCCCAGGGAGGACAGAGCACAGCAGGGCCAGTGAGTGACCCAATGTCACCAGTGGGGCCGTGAGGCTTTCCCAGCACGGCCATCCCGTCCCCTGCGGCACGAAGCCAAGCAGCCTGACCCAGCTGCCTCGGCAAGCGCTGCACATGTTCCTGACCTCAGAGGGAAGGTTGCTTCAGGGCAGGGACCTCACCCGGGTCCTCTCCAGGGCTGAGAGAGCAGAAGGTGTCCCCATGCCTTACAGAGAACTTCCCAGAGCTGGGCTGGGACGAGGCCACAGCTCGGGGTGCGAAGGACCCTGGTGAAGTGATGAACTTGACATAGGAAGTACCAGGGCTGTTGCAGAGTGTCCTTTACATCTGACCCTGGGCAGACCCCGTCCACCCGCAGAACAGCCCAAGAAAGATGCACCCAGCCCATGCCCACACCTCCAGCCACCATGCCCTGCCTGTGGGCAGTGCTGACCACTGGAATTCATTCCCTGCCCCGAATTTTGGCTGCAGCGTCCCAGCCTGCGTCAGAAGGTGGAGCAGGCTCGCTGGATGTTGCACTTGTTCAGTTAGTGGTGGCAGCGGCCATGGCCCACATCACTGCTCATCCTCCCAACACATCTAGCAGCAGGGACATCCACCATGACCTCTCCTGAGCAGTGCTCCAATTATTTAGTATGAACTGTATTTCTCTCCCATCTACAAGCCTGTAAGAGCGAGGCAGCCTGCAAAACTGTTTGCCAGACATGCCAAGATCTCCTTTTGGTGCCAGGCTTCTAGGTGAGCACGGCCACCAGACCCCAAGCCCAGCCCTGGGTGGAGGCACTGGTAGCCCAGCCTGCAGCAGCCTGTGGGTCAGGTCAAGACCTTCTCTGAAGGTCTCCCTGCCACACAGCAACTTGTGGCATGTGTGTGCCCCATCCACTCCATCCCCCTTCTTACCTTTCCAGCTCCAATCACCTTCTCGGCTGCATACACCGCTTGTCCACAGCGAGGGCACCCATCAGCACCTCCGACTTTCTGGGCCATTCTGGATGCGTTAGGGTTGGTGGGTCGGTGGGGCTGGCCCCTGTGGGTGGGAGGGAGTTCATGATCAGGGCTGCACAAGCAAGGTGAAGGAGGGAAGAGTTATGGGATCACAAAACCCGACCCGGTTTTGAAGGGCCCAGAGCTTTAGGCACAATGTGTTGAGCCCCATGGAAACTTCAGCCTCACAGCTGTGTGCTCAGAGGGGATGGGCAGCATGCTCAGGCTATGGGGACGTGTCCCGTCAAGCCCCATCCCACCCTGCATATAGGGTTCAGCAGGTTTCCCCCAGGGAGCAGAAAGGCAGGGCAGCCCACGGGACTCTCCGGATTAGATACTGCTGGAAGTTCATGAGCTACGCAGCCAAGCACCACAAGATGTGGGGGAGAAGGTGCCCACAACAGCCCCAGTTTCGAAAACAAGACTTGAACTCACTCTTCATATTTGATTCCCAGAGACTCGCCCTTGTCAGTGCTCAGGGTCCCTGCTCCCTGCCCGTATCCATAGCCCTTGGGGCCGTACTTCTTGCCGTAGCAGGACTTGCAGTAGATCTCCTCTCCATGCACAGCAACGGTGGTGCTGTCCAAGTTCTTCTTACAGACCACTAGAAAAGAGGGGAGGGCAGTGCCGTTAGCCTGCTCATCCAGAGCTCGCTAATTAGCTGGAGTAAACAAGTCCTCACAAGGTCGAGTACAGCTCAGCTTTCAAGGAGTAGGAAACCCTAGACAAGATCCTGGTTAAAGGGAGCGCATGCAAAACAGCCAGAGATAAGGATCACAAGAAGAACATTGTCGGGCTTTAAAAGGAAGCAACCACCAAAGCTACAGGGTTGATAGGAAGAAAAAGCTCTGTTAACCCTCTTGATGCCGGTATCCTGGAGATGCACTTAAATCCAGGCAGGGCGGGTTGGAATTTCCCTACAAATCGCTGCCGGATCCACAAGAGCAGGGACGGATGATGTCCCTGCCCCGCTGCAGCTCTGCCACGCTCCCAGTCCCCTGCAAATACGCAATAGGCTCTTGGGGGAAAGCAATGTACGCTAATCCATTTTTCCTTGTGTTTAGGTAGACTAAAAGCAGACCTGTGGCCATCACCGCAGCTGATGCATTGGCACGTTACGCTGTTGTGCATAGGTGCCTCTCCAGACCCCAAGACCACAGTGGAAGGGTTCATGCTAACATGTCACCTCCCAGTCCGTGCCATGACGAAGGTGTGCGCGTAGGGTGGTCCCAGGTGAGGAATGCTACCTCAGCTGGGTATGCAGCCTTGGGGATCAATCAGGGACATAAGATGGGACAGGAGGAGACGGCAGCCGGGGGTCCCAGCTGAGCCCCTCCAGAGCTTGAGCTTGGTGCTGGGCTCCAAGTCTGCCACACAGACCGTTCACCCAATTTTTAGGTTTTCCTGACTCCTGTCCCAGCTCTGATCTCAGCCTCCACATCAGCTTCCAAACCCGTCCCGGAACACACCGCCCTGCAAGCCAGAGCGGGAGGCGAGCAGCACCCAAACAGGCTCACAATGATCTCCGGTGTTTACCTGCCCCGGTGCAGGATCCAGACGCCCGGGGCAGAGTCCACAGCGCTGGCAGCCGCCCCGAAACAGATCCTGTTACAGCTGCGACACAGCCTTCCCCCATCCCGCTTACATGCCTTAAATGTCGAGGCTCTCAGCAGCCCGTTGGCCTCTTCGCCAGCAGAAAAGTTTTCTTGGCCTTTACCAATATCTCAGGAATGCAAACACAGCCGAGCTCTCCTCATGGAGCCGCGTGAACCGCGGCACTAAACGCGGGGGCGAGAGGCAGCCTTCCTCGGCCCAATTACTAAATATGGTGCTTCTCCTCCGGGGCCACGGAGAACCCCGTGTGCTGCTGCCGGGAGAAGGAGGTGGAAAGGGAAACGTCTCCTGCCATCTAAGGAGGACCTGGCAGGGTCCTCTCCTGGCTATGGGCTCCCCCACCCCACCACAGCAGGAGCTGGCGGTGGAGCGCACATCCCTGTTGAGAAGGACCAGCTCTGGTTAACTGGTCCCATGGCTGCCAAGCTAATGGGCTGGTGTTGGGGTTGTCTCCGCATTACCCTGGGACTCATCAGGAGCAACGCTGCTTTCAGACAGACCTTCCAGGAGGGGAATTTGGGCAATTTTACTGGCACATTTAAAGAGCTTTGTCCTAGGGGTGGGAGTGAATGAGCTCAACAGCATCTGTCCTTCTCTCACACCGTGCTGGGTGGATTTAGAGCTCTAACCTAAGCTTTCACAGTCCCTCATCTGTACTACCCACCGACGCTTTGAGAGGCAGCAGAAAAATTCTTTCCTGGGCTGCTTCCTAGAAATCAGCCCCCAGCTCCCGGGTTTCTGCATTGCAGGAATTCCAGCGCGCCGCACTCATCGAGTTAAGGACCCTTTGTTTTTCTATGAGCAGCGGAGCTGCTCCACAAAACAATTAGACAAGAGCTGCTGCTACTTTCAGAGGCCAAACGGTCTCATTACAGTACATTTCTGCCGGGTACTATTGACTCAGTTGGATCGACGCCATTGAGTCAATCATCAAGTCTCTCCCTGAGCCGATCTCCAGTTCTAATGCGCTGTGGTAGGTTTGGCTCCTTTTTGATTATTGTTTTGGCAGGTCAGGTCAAAGTATTTGTTTTTCTCCCCTAAAGATAATGGCTTCGAGTTCCCTGATGAGGCCCAAGCTCGGCACTGGGAACAGGCTGGGAATGCAGGAGTTCGGTGCAGCTCAGCAGCACGGGACTGGGAACAGCAGGCAGCACTGGGGCTGGCATGCAAGCCATGGCCTGAACTGGGGAGCTCACAACTGGATGGGCAGAACTGCTGGGGTACGTGTGGAGTGTGATTACATCCACCTGCAAAGCACAGGGACAGGAGCCCCCGCTGTGGTCGGCTCTGGACCACTCCCTGGTGACTTGTTTCCATGAGCAGATGTGGGATGACCTTCTTCCCCACTTTGGCCATGTATTTCTTTCTGGAAGCAATGCCTTTTGCCTGATTTCGTGGCTCCTGGAGGCCTGCCCCGTGCTCTGGGTGCCAGCATCGCACGGCAGCAGCTTTCCCTGGCAATCCAGCTGCGTGCACAGGGGTCCCAGGGAAGGGCAGATGCGGTGCAATGGCATCTTAGTCCCCATACCGAGGTCCTCCACTGATACGGACTCAGCCAGTAAAAGCCGGGGGGAAGGATGGACATGAGGGTAACATTCCCCACCCTCCTTATCTGAGCCTGCAGAAGAACCATGATTTCCTGCTGCAGAGGACAGAGCCTGCCACCCCCCTGCCCGCCCGAGGACAGCCTCTCCGCAACTCCCCTTCATAGTCCTCTAGAGAAAAAGCAATGTTTCCAGCCTGGAAACTCCCACATAGGAGAGCTGTCGGCCACGCTTGCCACTCTTCACGCTGCGCAGGGAGCGGAGACGCGGCTCTCTCACATCTGCATCCATCTGTGCATCCCAGGCAGGATGCCCAAGAAGTGTCCGGTATCGGTGCCAGGTGGAGACAGGAGCACGGCAGGGATCAGCCCCGTGGGGACACTGGTGTTTCCCTGCTGGAGTAGGTCTACTGGGATTAGTTCTAGCTGTGTGCCTGTTTATAGACCCTCGCCCTGCTTGCTGCCCGTATGGAAAAGATCACGTCTGTGCTCCCTGCTGCAACGGGACGGTGGGACTGGGGACAGGGTACAGGCACCAGCTGGGAGAACGTTAAACCTCGGTGGGGCCGTGCTGCAAGGGCAGCTCTGAAGATGCACGTCTGCTGCTCCGTGGCAGATGCAATGTGTTGACGAGCCACCACGGGCAACGTGCACGCTCCTGTTAGCGCATGAGAATCGCTAGTTCTGCTGTGTTTCTGCTATGCTCTATTTCTCCTCTGAAAGGAGGTTGCAGAGAGGTGGGAGTCAACCTATTCTGTCAAGTAACAGGATAGAACAGGAGGAAATGGCTTCAAGTTGCACCGAGGGAAGTTTAGATTGGATATTAGGAAGAATTTCTTTACTGAAAGGGTCATCAGGCGTTGGAACGCGTTACCCAGGGCAGTGGTGGAGTCCCCATCCCTGGAGGTATTTAAGGGTTGTGTAGATATAGCGCTCAGGGACATGGTTTAGTGGTGGGCTTGGCAGTGTTGGGTTAAGGATTGGACTAGATGGTCTTACAGGTCTTTTCCAATCTAGGACTTTCTGTGATTCCGTGTGATTCTGTGGTAGTCTTCAAGGGCAGGGGACAGAAATCTGGTAAAACACAGGCTGAGGACAGTGGCCATTTTTTATCCAAAGGTCCTGCAGCCCCCCTGGACGTGGACGCCCCAGGTTTAAGGAGCTGCTCTCAGCACCGTAACACTACTCGCCTGTCCCTGCACTGCTGCCCTGGGACCCCCAAAGAGGGGGAAGGGTGTCTGGGGACCTGCAGCATGAGCCCAGGAGTACCTGTGGGACCCTGCAGAGCAGGCAGAGGGAGGGATCTCCGCACCGAGTTAACCCACAGCCAGACCCTGTTCTGCTGCCCTTCCCTGGAGGAGACGCTTGGGGCCAAACATACAACCGAGACGCCCTCCGCAATCGCAGATTTGCAGTCAGGCTGGAGGTGGTGCTTTAGCACTTCATAGTAGGCCTTCCATCAGCAGAAGGGCCAGGACAGGACCACATCTTCTTCCCACCATCTCCTGGGACACAGAGGCAGATCCCATGCCAGTTCCCAAGGCCCAACCACCTTTTTAGTGTGGCAAAGCCACTTAGAAGACTAAAGATAGCGTCGCCTCAGAGCATTGCATGGGATGTGCCACCTCCTGCCACCACCGTTCGGAGACTCCCTGTCTCATGCTCCAATCTTGAGCATCTGAAGACAGTCTGGAGGACTCAGCCCAGCCTTTCCCCGCTGTAGGGACAGGCTAAGGCTTTGCGTGGGTGCTGGCTGAGGTCAGCCCTGACAGCTTGGATGGTCCCGGGTGTCCTGGGATGATCTGCGTTCCTTCAGCAGAACTAATTTCCAAGTCTGGAGAAAAGCAGAAAGCTCCCACAGCAGGGCCGTGCGTAGAGGAATCCTAATGAGCAATTACAGGGCCCATAAACAGGACATGACAGGGCGCCCAGGCGGCGGAGAGCCAGGAAGCGGGGCCGGAGGGGCGAGGGAAGGGCTGGTACTCACTGCACAAGAAGCAGGACTTGTGGAAGCTGCTGCCTTCGCATTGCACCTCCTCGGCAAAGTACACCGCTTTCTGGCAGACGCCGCACTTCTTTCCTCCTCCCCAGTTTGGCATCCTGCAGAAAAAGCACGGGCAGGAATGGTGTCAGGGCGGGAGGTCAGGCAGGAGGCAGGGATGGGGCAGAGCCGGGCAGCCGGAGCGGGCGCCCGCCAGCAGCTGTTCCACATCTGCACGTGCGGAGCCCACCCACGGATGTTGGCTGTTGGCAGAGACTCACCAGGCTGGTAATTAGCAGAATTAGCAGATGCCCACGGGACTCATCATTACAGCACCCAGCGGTATCAGCTGCCTCCCGGGGACCACTGGTCCTGCCGGGCAGGAGCAACAGAAATCCGCCTGTCCTGGGAGCCGTGAGACCTCACAGCTCCTGTGTGTGCCAGGAAAAGGGAGGAAGCGAGACAATGATGGGAGACGGCGCTTACAGAGGTACCCACGGCACCGGCACCTCGTTAGACCACGGCCCTGCTTATCACCCCTTGGCAGGGCAGCGCGGCAATGGCCAGGGTGACTGACCCTTGGTGCTGGAGGGTGTACAGGCTGTCACTCCCGCTGGACACAGTTCCAGCTTCTCCTCCCTGAACATTTCCATTTCTGCCACCTGCAGGATTGCAGTCAGGGCTGCCCAAAGGGCGGGAGCTGACCCCTGAGACCACCGAAGAACGGGGTCTGGCACCATGTCCCCCATGGCATCGTTAGCTTGTGCCTTTCCTGGCCAACTGCTCTCAGGTTCCCCCGTCTCAGTCCATCTCAGCCTCCTCCAGGACTGCAGGTACAGCCACGCAGGCTGGGGAATCGGAACCCCCGGGGACACGGGCTGGCGTGCAGGGCAAACACCTGAGCACCATCCTAAGCTACCATGCAGCTCCTTGGCAGGATACAGGATCCTTCCTCTCTCCTCTTTCCTGAAACGTATCTGATGAGACATGATCAAGAGGCGCCTTGATAACCCCAAAACACTGTGAGCAGCTAACACAAGTAGCAGAACTCCAACCCAGAGGGGCCTTGATACTTTTGAAGACCAGGCCAACATAAACCTCAAGACATTCAAGCAACAAGGTCCTACAAAGAGATTCTGAGGGAGGCATGGCTGGTTGAGTGTGGCCAAGAGGAGGCTAAGGAGGATCTAACGGCAACCTGGGGTTGCTACAAAGACAAGAAAACAAAACACTTTTTGATGGTACCCAATGATACGAGAAAGGTCAATGGGCACAAGCTGCGGCTTGGGAGGTCTCCAGAGGCCTCTGTCCATCGATACTTCTGTAATTCCCCATCCTGCTCCCACGTGGGGACAAGCAGCAGAAGTCCCCCTCCCCGCTGCAGGCACAGCCGTGTGCTTCCCGACCCCTGAACAGCTGAAGCAGCAGGACGAGGTCCCCACTACACGGTGTGCCACCCCACAGCAGGCGCAGGACCCCATCCCCTCGCTCAGCTCGGCCGCGTGGCTACGAGGAAGGGGAGCCGGGTCTGTGGGGCACACCGGGGCACAGCCTTTGAGCCCACTCCTTGCCCCGGCGCCGAATCCCCGGGTCACCTCGGGCAGCTGAAGCCCCATCTCTGGGTCCCCAATCGCCCACCCGACGGCTGAGCCTGCGGTGGTGGGGGACGGATGCTGAACAGGAGAGGACTGGGGGCTGCATAAATGTCGAACGGAGAGATGAGGGAGGACAAAGCACGGCAAACCCTCTGCTCACAGGCACAGCGGGATCTCCGTACCTTCCAGTACGTGGGAACGTCGAGCTTTTCCCTGTGTAAGAGTATTTTGTCAGGCAAGAGGAAAGGGAAATTGCTCTCTTATACCGGCGGGCAGGGCAGGGCAGGGCAGGGCAGGCATGGCGCGGGCGATGGCCGGCAGGGCTGCGCTGAGGCACTGGCCCCACTCCAGCCCGGCCGCGGCTCCCGCGCGCACGGAGGGTCTGAGCACCGGACAGACGGACGGAGCTGTGGAGGGTGCCGGGAGCGGGGGCTGAGGGGCTCCGGGGGTCCGAGGAGCTGTTGGTTGGGGTGGGATTGAAGCAGCCGGGAAGTCTCTCTCCTGCAGGCCCTGCTGGGCTTCCCACCGCCACGCAGCCCGTGCCAAATCCCTCCCTTCCAGCCCGATCCTTCCAGTCCCAACCTTTGGATTGCCTTAAAAGGACACAAACTGTTTCTCTCCGGAGCCTGTTTTTCCCCCCTGCACCGGGAGGAGGGCCCGACCTGGTTCAGGAGTTTCCTTGGAGGGCAGAAACATCTATCGGCACCCCTCTGCCAGCCCCGCCAGGGGACGTGCCCGCACGGCGTGGGAGCCCACCGGCCCCGTTTGCCCCCGTGCCCACCTCCGTCAGCCCCCTCGCCAGCCATGACACGACACCAGCTACAATTCCTCCAGTTCCACTATCCCTTTCCAAACACCGCAGCCGGCATTCCCCATCCCTGGGACTCCCCAGCCCTGATTTCGGCGGGCAGCCTCACGCGAGCCCCCTGCCATGGCTCCCTGCTCCACATCTGCAAGCAGGCTCGGGGACAAACCGCCCGGCGTGGTTTGGAACCAGCTGCTCCCCTCCGCCTCCACGGCACATTTTTCCCCCCCCCCTTTACCGCAGCAGCGAAGGCCAGGGCTCTGCTTGTCCCGCACCGTGGGGTTCACCTGCCNGGGGACACCTTCCTCTGAGCTGCCCGTAAGTCTACGGGAGGAGAAAAGCAGCTTCTGGGTGAAGCTCAGCTGATGTTTGCCACCAGAGGAGTTTGAGCCCTTTTGCTGCTTATGTTCCTTCACCCACCATGGGAAGGTTGCAGGTGCCTCCCCGCCGTTTAAACAACGTCACCCTGATTTTGGCGGGTCCCAGCAAGACCTCCTGGCACACAGCAGGATGGGGTTTCTGTGGAGAGAGACCATGAAAATCATAGAATCATAGGATGGTTTAGGTTGGAAAGGACCTTGAAGATCATCGAGTTCCAACCCCCCTGCCATAGGCAGGGACACCTCCCACTAGACCAGGTTGCCCAAGGCCACGTCCAGNAGGTCCCAGCGAGACCTCCTGGCACACAGCAGGACGGGGTTTCTGCGGAGAGAGACCATGAAAATGACTTTGTCCTGGGGATACCTGTGCTTGTGGTAGCTCCCAGCTGGGCACAGGGAAAGCCTGGGATAAGATTTAAGTTGCTGGGAATTCCCTCTTAGTCCACAGCACGCACAGGCACATGCTGAGAGCCCGTGGCTCAGCCCCGGAGCCGGTCCATCATCCGCTCTGGATAAGGCAAAGGGGCCTCAAAACCCCAGACACCATCCTTTCACCAGCAGCTGTGTTGCTGGGAAGCACAGGCACAAGGGAGGCTTGTGCAGAACCACAGGTCTGACACTTTTTGGACATTAACTCTAATTTAACTAATTTAACTCTGATTGGCAATCCCAAGCATAAACACAGGCTGGGCGGGGAATGGACGGAGAGCAGACCAGAGGCCAAAAAGCAGTTTCTGCTACAGGTCAGGATCAGCGGGGAAAAAAAAGAACAGGAGCAGTCTGCTCACAGAGCCTGAGACCTCCACCAGCCACATCAGGAGCAAAATCCTTACAACAGCCATCTAGACAGAGCCAGCGTCCCAGTTCCCTAATTAACAACCACCTTAAGATACGTCGGAGAGCTTGCAACCCTTTCAACATTTTTTTCAGAGTACTTTGCACCACGAGCACCATATTCTCTCCAATTGCAACGCTTGGTGACCACAGTCGCACTTCTCCAAACCTCTATTAGACCCACACAGAATGAGGAACAAGAGGTGACTGTCCCACAGCCGAAGACCTCACTGAGCACAGGCAAGAGAGACACTCGGGGCTGCCAGAAAACAAGATTATTTTCCTCCCTCCTGCAGCTCCACATCCCAGGTACCACAACACAACCAGGGCCCTGCAGACAGCATCCTCTGTGCCGAGTGTGGCTCGGCCCCGGAGCCGGTCCGTCATCCGCTCTGGATAAGGCAAAGGGGCCTCAAAACCCCAGACACCATCCTTTCACCAGCAGCTGTGTTGCTGGGAAGCACAGGCACAAGGGAGGCTTGTGCAGAACCACAGGTCTGACACTTTTTGGACATTAACTCTAATTTAACTAATTTAACTCTAATTGGCAATCCCAAGCATAAATACAGGCTGGGTGGAGATTGAGAAGCAAGCTCCTCAGAAGATTGAGAGCCGCCCTGAGGAGAAGGACCTGGGGGTGCTGATTGATGAGAAGCTCAACATGAGCCGGAGATGTGCGATCGCAGCCCAGAAAGCTCCCGGCACCCCGGGCTGCATCCCTAGCAGCGTGGCCAGCAGGGCGAGGGGGGGGATTCTGCCCCTCTGCTGCACTCTGGGGAGACCCCACATGGAGTACTGCCTCCAGCTCTGGAGCCCCCAGTGTAGGAAAGACATGGACCTCTTGGAGTGGGGCCAGAGGAGGCCCCGGAGATGCTGCGAGGGCTGGAGCCCCTCTGCTGGGAGGACAGGCTGGGAGAGTTGGGGGGGTTCAGCCTGGAGAAGAGAAGGCTCCGGGGAGACCTCAGAGCCCCTTCCAGTGCCTAAAGGGGCTCCAGGAGAGCTGGGGAGGGACTCTTGATCAGGGAGGGGAGCCACAGGATGAGGGGGAATGGTTTTAAGCTGCAAGAGGGGAGATTTAGATGTGACATTAGGAAGAAATTTTCTCCCGTGAGGGTGGTGAGCCCCTGGCGCAGGTTGCCCAGAGAAGCTGTGGCTGCCCCATCCTGAGAGGTGAGAACCATCCTGAGAACACCTGGAGGTGTTCAAGGCCAGGTTGGACGGGGCTTGGAGCAACCTGGGCTGGTGGGAGGTGTCCCTGCCCAGGGCAGGGGGGTGGGACTGGATGGTCTTTAAGGTCCCTTTCAACCCAAACCATTCTGATTCTATGATTCAGTGTCTGATGTCTGACTTCGCAGCACTGGCTCAAATGTAAGCTACACCTCACCCACATTTTGGATGTGCTTGTGTTGCACTGGTTTGGGATGCAGTCTAAGCTACACTAAACAGCCAGGCATAAACCAGTACGGAACCAGTATGTCCTGGTGCTTTGGGGTGTCATCTAAAGCCGGGCTGTAAGGGGAAGCAGTGAGCAGCTGAAGCCAGGCCATCGGGCAGTAGGAACACACGGTCACCCCCTCCTTAGGGTGTGTTGGAAGATGAGTGTGCTCACGTCGCAAACGCCAAAGCTGGCAACCACTGCTTCACCCGAGAGCAGCTGGTTTGTAACTGATGGAGCCAAAGCAGCACCCGCCGCCCCACCAACACAGCTTTGCTGCTCCAGGACACTCAGAGCAGCGCAGGTACTCCCCCTTCACCCCCTACTGAACTTTACCTGCGGCCACCAGGATGTCACCTCAACCATTCCAGCTTCTGCTATAGCTGGAAAAGCTTTCCCACATATGAAACCAGATGTTCTACTGAAATCCTACAGTAATTAATTGCAGAGCAATCACTCTGTGCTTGGAGGAGATCACCGAGGAACAGCAGACTCATGCTGGCCCATGTAAAAGGTTATTGTTTTTTTTCAATGAGAGCATTAATACAAGCGGATGGCAGGAAAGCACCATCAGCGCCGCACAAAATTCACTCCTAATGACGTTCACAGCAGTCCAGGCAGGATTATTACATGGCCTGGCAAAGGGACAAGTCAAAGGGAAGGAAACCATAGGAGGAGCCCCAAGCCCTGGGGTCTGATTGTGTCCTCCCAGTTTAGAGCAGCTGATATAGCCAGGAAACGAGCAGAAATTGGAAGGAGGAGGCACCTGGGCAGATGTGGTGTGTGGACAGAGCAGAAAGAAACCAGCTCATAGGGACACACGTAACACCACCTGGGAAATCACCGGGATGGGGCATCGGGGGTTCAGCACCCATAACTGCAATCGGGCCCATGGGGGACTGACTCTGCCCCAGAGAAACAGCGTCTGTCACGGAGCCCGGGCACAAGGGGCAATGGCCCTACAAGAGGCAAGTTAGAACTGTCCCCACTGTCCCTCTGCCATGCGAGCAGCTGGGTAGAGCAGGGACGTGAGGAGACTCTGGGCTGCCAACAGGGTAAAAGAGGATAAATGAAGGTCATTTGTGCTACAGTGATGTCAAACTAGTGACCAAGAGAACGGGGTCCTGAGGCTGGTGAGCACTGGGACATGGCAAAACACCGGCATCACCACGGCGAAATCACAGAACTGACCCAGGAGACGCAGCTGCAGAGATCAGATGTCTCTGAGGGCTTTGCCATGAGAGGAGGGGAGAAAGTCAAGGAAGGTCTGAGGCCCAGAGTGATACTCCCCTATGGCTCATCTGCTCTACAGTTCCCAAAGCACCGCAGTCAGGCGTCACTTCTGCTGCCTCCGCGAAGGCAGCCCTCCGGTGTGCCAGCACCGCGCCGAGCTGCACTGCCACACACGGCTACCGGCGAGCGCTCCCCATCCGCGCCGCGCCTGCGGACCCACGCACCGCTGCCCGCGCTGCTCCACGCTTTGGCTACAAAGGCAACTTGAGAGCTTCGCATCATAAGTGGGTTCCTCAAAGAGAATCCCAATCTTATCCAGCACAAAAGCCAAAAGCATTTTCAGGCATGCTATGAAAAGCTACTGACTCCCACAGGAATCAAAATCCATAACCTAACCAAGCTCGCTTTAGCTTTTGCAAAGCCAAATGGGTCGCGTCCTTGTGATTTTATGGTGCCTCCCGGGAGCGGGGAGCCGAGCTCAGCGGCTCCAGGGGCTGTGTTCAGGCACTGCCATCCCGGCTGGAGAGGCCCCGATCCAGGAGACGGGCCGGCTGCAAGCCCGAGGCTGGGCGGACGGTGCCCACCGACCCATGGGAGCAGACACCACGCTGGCTGGCGAGGAGCAGCAGCAGCAGCAAGCACCGAGCTACTTGTTAAGCGGTGAGTCCTCCCCAGGGCTCCCACACCTTTCCAGCCTCACCACCAAAAGAGACAGGAGGTGCAGTGTCCAAAGCCGAGCTCACACCCGATACTATTTTAGCGCTTGCACCTTCTCCCCCCAGTCCATCCCTCCCTGTTTCGAATACTGCGACTTGACAGCATCCGGTATTTTTGCCAAGTGCTAATTAACACCCCCTCCTACGCGCTGGCCCCGCTGCCGGCTCTGAGGTTTGGAAAGCGGCACCTGAAGCTGTGCTCGAGCGTGTGCCCAGCCAGGTCCCCAGCGAGGCACATCCCCTCTGTAAAGCGGCATCAGCCCACACCAGCGGAGAGGACGGCGCTGGCTCAGCCTCCCCGGGGTGTAAACTTTTTTCAGGCTCCAAAGCGACGCAGCGGCAGAGCCCGCGTTTTGGGGAGGGGACGGGGCGCAAAGACCCCGCTCCCAGCCCAGCCCGAGAGCACAACCCTGAGCTTTCCCTTTGCGAAAAGGGAAGCGGAACGCTTAGCGGAGGGTTAAGATTGCCGCCAGCAGAAAGTTTGGCATCGCGGTGGGAAGTGACCGCGCTGCGTGGATGCCCGCTCCCCGCCGGGTCAGGGGAGTTCACCCCATCTGATGCAACAGCTTTGGCTTCCGCATCTGGCGTCATGTGCGCCGATGCTCACGCCGTGTCGTGCCTCGGTGGGCCCCACCGTGCCCGCGCCCACCCCAGGGACACACGGTGGGGTCTGTGACCCCGCTCCAGCCCCGTATTCCCAGCCCCGCATCCCCAGCCCCGCATCCCACCCCGGGTGAGGTGCCTGGGGAGGGGGCGGAGGGGGGGGATGCGCAGCTGGAGGGGCTGAGGGCTGCCCGGGGAGGGATGGGCATGGGGGGTCGAGGGG
>VUYV01000265.1:245686-263885 GCA_008711295.1 Anarhynchus alexandrinus
CCCCCCCCCCCCCCTTCGATGGTCGGCCGGAGCGGGGAGCGCCGTCGGAGGGGAGCGGCAGCAGGTTCCAGTGGAGCAGCTCGGTGTACCCAGTTCTCACAGGGATATTAAGTAGCTTAATTAGCAACATAAAGCGTTGGGCTGGCGGAGCTGAGCTGCGAGCCTGCCTAGGCGGCCGGTTTATTAAATTTGGGAAAGCTCCGGACTTTGTGCTTGGGGGTCTGCTGAAAGAGCAGCAGCGCCAGGAAAATTTCCTCGGGGGGAGGTTGGTTTTTGCAAGGTCAGAAGTGTCTCGTCGGCTTCTGTGTTTGTGTTATATCGGAGTTGCCTTGAAACTCCCCAAACTGCTCTTTGGCAGCCTTTGGAGAGACCAGCGAGTGCCCGCGTCTCAGATAAGCGACGTAGATTCTATTAATATTCATCCAAATGCGCTGAAGATCATACAAAAGTGGTCGTAGAAGTTGGCTTTGGAGCGGTAAAGCTTTGCCCATCTGAAAACATGTGCGTCGTTTCTTCTGTAGCTTTTGCTGTCCTTGTGTAAATGAACAGGAATGTAGGGGAGCATGTGAAATTGCTACCCTTCAATATCGGGAAACCTGTTGCTATCTAAGACCAATTCAGAATTTAGCAGGGCATGCGAAATCGGCGTCCCAGATTGCTGCATCTGGTCAGTGAAATGAATCTGATTTGAATCCGCGCCAGCCTCGGGAAGAAAATTTTCTTAGCTCAAGATCTCGTAGATTAAGCATGTAGTGTAGCGACGGGACCGGGAAAAGGAGCACAGTCCAGGAATAACATCTGGAAATAATGTGGTTGTAAAGAATAATGCTTTAATAGCACAAATAGCAGGACAGTAATTGAGTTGATTGGGCTTTCTTCTTTGCTGGAGTGGTGTTATTGAACTGAAGCATTTGGGACGTTTAAAAGCTCGGTTCACAAGCTCGCTTGCTCGTGGCTGTCAGTGAACAAGGGGCAGGGATAGTTATTCATTTGGTTCTGGAGTTCCAAAAATAAGTTATGAAGCAAAGAGCAGAGGAACTTACGGACCGTCAGGTTGAATAAGACTTCACTTGGCAAAGCAGTGAGCTTTATAATGGCTCAGCTTTTCTTTTTTTTTTGGTATAGCAATAGCAAGTAAGTCACGCTGGTAAAGTAATCTCCAATACAACATGTATACGTTTATTATCAGATAAGTAATCGTATAGACACTGGTAAGAGCCAGTTACTGAAGAGCTGGTTATTGAAAGCGTTTTGACAAGCAAGAAGGCTGAATCTAAGGTGGATAAAGTAAGGTAGAGTTGGGATGAGTTCACGAGGGCTTTCCAGCCAGGATTGATTATGATCTTTTCAGAAGTGTCCGGGTATCTTGCTGATGTACGTAATGTGACACTTGGCCAAAAGTGTATCGTGAAGTGCATTAGACTCATCAGACAATGGGCGATGATCTCTGCAAGGTCGAACTTCTTGAATATATGACAAGTCATATATTGACAAGCAGGCTGCAAATATAATTCTGTATACTTGTCTTAGAGCTAAGTATCGGGTAATGTCAACAGTAATACCTCAGGTGGGATGCTTGGAAGAACTTTAAGATGAGTGAGTCGTCAAGCAGATGCTAGATGTACAAGCACGTCTCTTACATGAAATGTCCCTTCAGAAAGGTTACAGGAAGGGAGGTTGACCTTACTTTGAATTTAGTAACAGCTTTGTTCCAATGTCCCATTGATGTATTAACATTTTCTCGTCCACGTTTCTCAGACAAGACTGAAGAGCGCTGAGATGGAACAAACTGATTCGTTAGAGGTTTTGCTGTACGTGTGTATCTTGAGTCCATAACTCTGTATCAGATGAAAATGTTTATTATTGTGGTTGAAGAGGTTGTTATGAGTTCCGTATCACTGAAAGTGTCCCAAATATGTTTGTTTTCATATTACTTGGGGAATGATACTGTCTATGGTAAAGTGTCAGCTGAGGTCCTGTTAGGTTGAGGGTCACCGTTGAGGTGAATGTAGTACACGTGAGGATTTTTTTAATAACTTCTCTTAGTATTAAAAACATAACGCTATGAGATATATGGCAGATGCTAGTGACCGTCTGCTCTCGTTTCATACCTGTAAAACCAAACAGCCATGCAGGGAGAAATGAAGTCCTACACATTGAAAAGAGTTTGCTTTGTGGAAGCAAAGGTTGGGTAAAATGTTTTTTTCTTTGGTTAAAGAACTTAATATTAAGTGAGACTTGCTCTGTACGAGCAAATGGCATTTTAGGTAATGGAAGGGTTAAGCAAGTCAATTGGCTTAATTTGTCAGAGTCGGCATCTGCTTCTACAAAACCTAAGACCAATCTTACAAATTGGGTTAGTTTGTTTGAAGTGCACAGCGGCCCCAAATGTTGCATGGCATTCAACACAGGTAAAATTACACTTTCTCCGGTATCTGGGCCACTGTGACTAAACCATTGTGTACTTGCTGGGTGAGAAGCTGTCTTTGCTATTTATAGCTATGAAGCTGTGTTTTGAAAATAACCTTTTAAATTACAAGTGGTGTTTCTGAGCCTCCAGCTTGCATCGTCATCCTCTTTGGAGGCATCAGGTACAGCATAAACCTACACCACAGGCCAGCGTCTGTTATCTGTGTTGTGGCTTCAGTTATACCTGTATCTTCACCTCAGGGCCTGCAAGATGCTTCTGGGTGAACATCAATCCTGTATTTTCAGTGATTAACTTAATTCATTGAATATAGTGTATTTTTGGCAATGGGTTTGTGTCTAATGCAGAATGGAAAGGGAGATATTAGCTAAATGTGAGTGGACATTTAGAAATCAAGAAAACTGCCACCAGTAGGTGAAACAAACTATTGGTCGCAGCTGAACTTCTTTAGTGTTTGCAGATGGTGAGGAGTGGGCATGGAATGCACTCGCTTCCCCCTGAGCAACACATGGAACAAGAGTAAACTTTTACGAAAATTGCGTCTTAAGGGAAAAAAATTCTCATGCTTCTAGTTGGGAAGGCACCTCCAAATGTAATAGGCGACGCTTGTTTGTCTTTAAGGACTGGTTCACAAAGGATGACAACAGAAAAGATTGTTTATCCTTTGTCTGCCCTTTGATGATGTACCCGCTGTTTCCCTTCTGCGTGTTCTTGGAGAAGTGAGTTGCTCATGAAATAACTCCTGTGTTTCTGTCATTTACAGTACTCGTACTGTAGTGTGGCACTTCCTTTTGACTTATTTTCAGGTGCTGGGTGCCTGTGGTAATTCAGAAGCTGCTTTGTGAAAAGTCAGGTACTTTGCGCCGTGATTCTGGGTTGGATAGCGGGGGCTGTAACCTCTCTGGCGGTCCCAATTTAAGTTGTTCCTGCTTCTGAGCCAGAGCTGTAAAACTGCAGGCATGCCTAGTTGCTCTTCAGAGCTTTATGAAGCAGCATCCGTGTCAAGCTAAGGCTGGTCAATTTTTGGTTGCTGCTCAGCAACGTTGGCCCTGTACTCACTTCCAAGCGTTGTGTGCAGTCCTAGCAAAACAGAAGGCAGCAGAAATTTTGGACAGACCAAAACCACAGCCAGGGATAACACGTCACAGACCACTCTCCCTAATCACAGCGGTCTGGAGACTGTTGGAAGGATCATCAAGGTGCTAACACCGGAACAAAATCTGGGAGACTGAGGGTCCTACGTGGACTGGTGTTTTTTCTAGCTAGAACATCACTGCTAGAGAGCCTGGAGCAAAGGGTTGGAACTGCAGCAGTCGCTGAAGCAACCTGGGTTGGTTTTACAGAATAGCAGGGCGAGGGAGGGGATTCTGTCCCTCTGCTCACTCTGGGGAGACCCCCCTGCAGTGCTGCCTCCAGCTCGGGGGGTCCCAAGAGCAGAAGGACACGGAGCTGTTGGAGTGGGGCCGGAGGAGACCCCGGTGATGCTGCGAGGGCTGGAGCCCCTCTGCTGGGAGGACAGGCTGGGAGAGTTGGGGGGGTTCAGCCTGGAGAAGAGAAGGCTCTGGGGAGACCTCAGAGCCCCTTCCAGTGCCTAAAGGGGCTCCAGGAGAGCTGGGGAGGGACTCTGGATCAGGGAGGGGAGCGATAGCACAATGGGTGACGGTTTTAAACTGGAAGAGGGGAGATTTAGGCTAGGTATGAGGAAGAAATTCTTTGCTGTGAGGGTGGTGAGCCCCTGGCGCAGGTTGCCCAGAGAAGCTGTGGCTGCCCCATCCCTGGAGGTGTTCAAGGCCAGGTTGGATGGGGCTTGGAGCAACCTGGGCTGGTGGGAGGTGTCCCTGCCCAGGGCAGGGGGGGTGGGACTGGATGGTCTTTAAGGTCCCTTCCAACCTAAACCATTCTATGATTCTCTGATAGCTGACACAGATACAACTGTCAGTACCCGTGCAGAGTGCTCATATGACAACAGCTTCTAGGAGAAGTTTCTTAATCGCCTAAAAGCAAAAGCTGGCTTGTGCCTTGAAATGTGAGGGCATAACACAATGTCCTGTGGCATGAAAACTCTTGAATGAAGTATTCAGGTACTACATAGACCTATGTTTGGGGCATCGCAGCTGTACTTTAAGGTAGTTTAGCTTCTGATCTTTTAATCGGTGATGATAATGTCATACATCGGGCTACGTTTTTTAAGATTGGGTGGCGGCATTGCCTAAAAATACATTAGTCCTAGGAAGAGGAGGTTATCTAGGGAGAGCCATACCTTTTCCACCACACTCTGCAAAGTTTCTTTCCGAAGGTATGCTTCTGCCAATGAAAATAGAAGTCGCAAGCTGTTTGTACTGTACTTAACACTGCTCATCAAACTGAAATATGACACTGTCAAAAATAGGGTTTATCACTAGGGTAAGTGAAATACTTTGTTGGGGTTTTCACTTATAAATGGGAATACAATAGTATGTACTCTGAATAGAGGGAGAAAGCTTGGAAGCTACCTACAGTGCACCAGGAATTTATTAGACAAAGCTGGTTAAAATCTGAAGTGTTGTTTTACCAACCTAATGCTTTTATTTTCTTGTTTTTGGCTTAGTCAGTCCCTTCTTTGGCTTGATGTTTTGTCCCTGTGGGTTAGTTCAATTGTCTGTCCCTTGCATCTCTATTTCCAAACAATCTCCGCAGTGGGCAGAATTAACTCTAGACTAAACAAACTAACCTTGAACTGCAATGAGTTAGTGCCTTGGAGACTTGCTCCTCCTTGCAGCAGTTGGAGGAAGTCTTCCTTTGTTTTGGTTAGGGGCAGTTTCTCAACTGGTTAGTGAGGCTTCTGGAACTGAAGCCAACCGCAGCATCACCCGGCTACTGGAAGCGGAGAGAAATCATAGAATGGTTTAGGTTGGAAGGGACCTTGAAGACCATCTAGTTCCAACCCCCCTGCCCTGGGCAGGGACACCTCCCACCAGCCCAGGTTGCTCCAAGCCCCGTCCAACCTGGCCTTGAACCCTTCCAGGGATGGAAACTTACTCTGTTTTAGTGAGTAGATGGATACTTGTGATGGGAAATGTGCATCTTCATTGTTTCCTTCCTCAGCCTCTGTTTATCCTATGTAGTGACGAGAGGAGTCAAGCTCTGTCGCTCCCCATAAACACCCAGCAAGTGAACTGGTAGGATTTTCAGCTACAACTTCCTTTATGGCAGGAGCTCAAAGTGATGACCCTGGTCCCTTAGTGCTGTCTGTGGCGGAGTTCTCATCGGTACAGCAGTGCTGCTGGGCCGCCCAGAGCGCTGGCCCCACGTGGAAATCTCCCTTGGGAAGCAAAGATATTTTAGGGAAAGCTTGTTATACTTAATGTATGCTGAAAGCTTTCTGGCTTTTGCAAATAAAATTCTTGAGCCTGCATTAGAGATGGAGACAAGTCTTTAATGCTGCGTATTTGTCTGAATCAACAATGTTTGATAAGATTGAAAGCCGGCTCAGCAAAAAAATGCAGGAGTGAGCAATGGATGCAGTGCCTGGAACGGTCGCTGCTCCAGAGCGGTGTCTTCCAGCTCCTGTTGGCATGGCTGAAACCTGCTGAAACGTTAAAGACAACGTTTATGTGCAGGACTCTCTCAGCTGTAACCCAGACAAAACTGTCCTCATCCTGGTATTATTTTTGCAATTTATAATGCCTCTTGCTTATTTTAACTGTGAGCGTTAGGGGCTGGGAGCTGTTTCTATTACGAACAGGTTGAGAGACTTAGAATTCAGATTAGGTACTGTGGGGCTTGTGAGACATCTTAAGTGCTGGGTGTTGTAATATACTGAGATAATAACTGACTAATATTAAAATATAAGACTTTTGAGTTGTTATGCTAGCTCTCAATTGAGGATTATTATATACCATAAGTCAAAAAGGCCTGTCAGACTGTGCATATTAGAGCAATCTTTTTAAGCAGGTTGGGAGAGGGGAATATTGAATATTATGTAAGTGGTTGTATAAATTGAGATATTTTTTTTTTCTTTCTAACTTTTGAATGCAAATGAGGGCAGGGGGAACATTAAATACTCTGAGACGTCTGCTTTGCTTTGTAAAAAATTGTGGTTTTGCACTGGGTTGGGATTAAAAAAATGAACGACGGAGAAGCCCAGACCCTTTCCGAGGAACAGCAGCCCCCAGCCCCCAGCCGCGAGCGCTCCGAATGTGTGAAATGTTTGACCTAGCGACGATGGTATGGCCCCAGTGCGGTGAAGGTGCCCAGTATAAATCCTGGGAACTGAGTCTGCAGTTTATTTTCAGCTGTCCTTCCGAAGGGAGGTGCAACAGCTGTCCCTGCGATCTCCTTTATTGGGCTGCAGCAAACTGATCTGCGCGGGGCTGAAAGGTGCAGCGCGCAGGAGGAGGTGCTCAATACGCCCCAGCAGTAAAATTTCAGTTTATAAGAATTCTGAGGGAATTTGGTGGGGATTTAGGTGCCTGTTTTTACGGGGCTCACTTCAGCATGAATGGATTGGTGGTGAGTGTAGTCCGTACAGGCCTGTGCAGAGGAACATTTCGGCTGCTGGAAAACGGAGAGCGGTGTGAGCTGCCGGCGCCCTTCGGAGCTCGACCGAGTGCCGGAGCTCCAACCTGCATAGCGTAGAGCTGCCAAACTGTATTTCCCCTCTTCACGCCAGAGATGCATCTCTTACTGTGGTGGAACAGGACCAGTCTTAAATACTTTGTTCTTAAAACATGTTTCTCAGAGGAGATTTGCTTTCCTAGATTCCCCGGCCAGCGAGGATGATAGCCGCACTGCTGACAGCCGAATCCCCGGAGTCAGGCCGCTCTTTCCTCATCAAGCTGTTGACAATCACGAACACCAAAATTCGTGGTTCAGACACCTACGCAATTTCTCATGACAGCGTTCATTTGTAATAATTACAATTTACAGTGCTTACAAATTACTAGTATTTTAGAAAATACATCTATGTGCGCTCTTGTTAAATATTTTCATGTTAAACAAATTTTTGAAAGATCAGTCTCCTTCCAGCTTTAAGCTCTCAGGCTAAATATAGTCTTTGCTCACCTGAAAACAACTGAAAATAACTGAAAATTCACTCTTTAAGAGTAAACGGTGTGGATTTTTTTTAATGCTGTTTTTTCATAGTGGTTTGTTTCCTGTAGCTGAAGAAAACAGAACAGTCTTAACTTGTAAGGGTCTCACTAGAAATGTTTCCATAATACAATAAGCTGACCTTGCAGAGGGACACCAGCAGTTTCAGCATTGCTTTTCCAGCATTCAGCCTTGCTCATAAATCTTTGTGAAATGTACAGAATGCAGAATGACCACCTGCCATTAGCCTTTTATGTGTCACTGCCTTTTCAGGGTAAAACTAAACCTGGCCCCTCTCCGATACTCTGAGCCCGAGCATTGATTTGCCACAGTGATTGCTCACCATCCATTTCTGGAATCTGTCTGAAGCCACCTCCTATTTATAAGTTGTCATTCCTCGCTGTCTTAGACAGTTAATGCGATTTCGTTACAAAGCTTTATGCTTTTTTTACATCTGAAATCATGCGGTAGCAACAACTCGCAGTATCAGTCCTTGTCTAAACACAGCGGCTGGTTTAGCAAGAGGCGACTCCAGCAGTGATTTAGTGAACTGGTGCAACTTTGTGTGTGGGCTCTGCTGGCCGAACCTGCCTTACGTCTGTTTAGTTGGGACTTGTAAATTTAATACCGTAACCCCAACGGATGTAAACCAGCTTGAAGCTCCCCGCACAGGGAGCTGTGCTGAATTCACCGTACTGGTTTTGCGCTTGAATTGGTGCATCCTTGAAGTACGGCGGCAATGGTTTCATTCTGCAGTCAGAGTGTGACGCAGGGTTTGTCTTCCTCTCCCAGGATTTGAATTCATATGAATTGTCAGCCTTACCCAAAACAATTATTAATTATGGATTGATCTTGAGTGGCAACTCCATGCGTGGTGCGAGAGATGTTAGTGGGGATTTGTCCCTTGGAAGATTGCTGGGGCAGGTGGACTCTGCCCCTGCAGGCTGTGAGTAATGGGCCTTGTTTTGCTTGTTTTGGTGTAGCCGGGACACTGCTCTGAGTTACATCATCAAGAGAGACCCTGCCTCTGCCAGCAGAAATCATCAGAATATTTGCCTTAAATACTGTGCTGGTTTTGGAGGGTGAAATGTAAATTTTTATCAAACAAGCCGTTTTTCAACCCCATTTGCTCGCTGGTTTCTGTACGCCAGATGACATGCTCTCCAGTGTAGCAGGTTCGGTGTTTTTGTGGATAACAACCAAACCTGAGCCAACCGGTTGCATTGGCACAGCCGACACCTGTCCGGGAAGAGCTGCATATCCTGAGCCCGCGTAGGAGCTAACTGCACCCGGGACAGTCATACAAACACTACAGACTTGCCAAGTGTCTGATTTAATTTTATTTTTTTTCAGTGATGTGATCGTGCCAGCAGAAGTTCCTGTGCTAGCAAACCGCATGCCCTTGCTTGAGTCTCTTAATGAACATCGCAGGTGATGTTTGTGCTGTTGGTATGATCCAGACATTGCATTACTGTAACAGTTGCAGTTACCAAAAATGATTACACTGGCAAAGATGCTTTCAAAGCAACTTGATGGCACATGCAAAATGCTACGTTCCAGCCCATGTTCACAACATCTTCCTTTTTGGATGCAAGAGGTGGTTTTTAGGCAGTCTACAGCAAGTATTTTAAGCAGATTTATGAATACCGAGCTGACATAGCTTTCCCCAGAGAAGGTTAGAAAGTGCTGCTGACTTGCTTCCAAAGGAGGAAGCGTCTAGGTTAAACCTTCAAAGCTGGTTTCGTCACTTGATGTCGGCTTTCAGTTCTTGTTTTGCTTGGTGCTGCTTCACCGTGTTCTTAGGAAGCCGACTGATCTGCGCCGTGCTCCAGCCAGCTCAACTTACTACGTGCTGATATCCCATCAGTCTTGTTGGCCTTTAGGGGATTCTGTGTACCGTGCACGAGCTTTGAAAGGTAGAAGTTGTGTTCAAAATTACTGTTTCAAAGACTTTTGAGAAGCAGAAAGTCAATGTTGTGTATCAGAGTCTCTTCCAGACAGTTATATTGATAGTCCATAAAAGCAGTTATTGTGACTGCCTCTCCTCTGTCTGCTCTGCCTCGCTGAGAACTTGGCAGGTCTTTTTCTGCAGAGCTGCTTTACAGCCAGTTGCCCCAGTCCGTGTTGTTGCAAGGAGTTATTCAGTCCTGGAGCAGGACTTTGCCTTGCCTGACCTTCACAAGCTCTCCGTCAGGCCACTTTTCCAGCCTGTGTGAGTCCCTCTGAGAAGGATCTCCTGCCCCAGCCGCGCCAACCTGTTTGATATCATCTGCAAACTT
Organism: Anarhynchus alexandrinus; assembly: GCA_008711295.1. Classification (NCBI taxonomy): domain Eukaryota; kingdom Metazoa; phylum Chordata; class Aves; order Charadriiformes; family Charadriidae; genus Anarhynchus; species Anarhynchus alexandrinus. Next base: position 255,464 of record VUYV01000265.1, read on the forward strand.
GTTGAGAGCGCTCTCTGTCCCATAATTGGTGTTAATCAAGTTTGTTAATAATGACATTGAGTCGTATTGGCCCCCAGGTTGATACCCTGAGGGATGCCACTGGTAATTGGCTGCCAGCTGGACTTTGTACAGCCTTTTGAGCCTGATATTCTGGACAATTTTCCATCACCTGAACATCTGCTTCTGTAGTCCAGCTCTCGCCAGTCTGGCTATTAGGAATACTATCAGCGATGGTGTCAAAGATGTACCACGCTTGCTCTCCCGTCATCCACCCAGCCAGCTTGTCATTGTGGAGGGCAATCAAGTTAGGCAAGATTTGCCACTGGTAAATCCATGCCGGCTGTTCCCAGTCACCACCACCTCCTGCAAGTGGCTGGAAATAGCTTTTGGGAAGATTTACTACAGAGCCTTTCCAGGGACTAATGTGGGACTGTCAGACCTGTAGATCCCTGGATCCGTCTTACATGATGGGTGGTGTTTGCCTGTCATCAGGAACCTCCCTTTGTCACCATGACCTTTGAAAGATGACAGTGACTTTGTGGTGACATCAGCTAGCTCCCTCCTCAGCTGTGTCTGCGTCCCATTTGGTCCCAAAAGTGATCCATGGCCATTCCTTCCCCTTTATTCCCTGGGTTGGGGCTCTGGTGCTGCACAGTGTAGCTAGCAGGACCAGTCTGCTGTTCCTGGGAACTGTCCTTAGTCTGTTCCATCTGGCATCTGTGCCCGTCTTGTCGTACCAGACTCAGCCGCAGCACTTCTGTAGTTGTGCGTGCTGCGTGGAACTTCACTCTTACTTGCCTGTAGCTCCTTGCAGCGGCCGTCAGACACTCCTGTCCACAGCGAACTAAACATTTCTGGGGCGTTATCTTGATTTCCTTATCTCCCTGATTTTTTTATTTATTTTTTTTCCTTCTAAAAAATTTAAATATTAAGGTGAGGTCCCTGCTGGGAGGGACATGGGAGGGGTTCTTTCTAGTTGACTTGTCTCTTAACTTCTTGAGAGTTCAGTCTTGCAGGAGCAGGGCTAGTGAGCGATTGCTGTCATCTCATACCTGCGATGCCTTCCCTACTTTTTCATGCAAACTTGCACAATGACTTAACCAATGATTCAAAACTGCTTATCTGTCAGCAGCAGTTCAGTCGTAAGGCATGTCGTGACCTCTTTTCTTCAGGAGTAGGCACGCAACTAGAAGTACTGCCAGGTAATATCTCCCAAGGGAGATGATGATTGTGAATTTCTGTTTCTTACTACCGCTTCGGTAAATGCTTCTTAACCATCTTGCAGTATGGACATCAGTGGCTCGTAAGGCTAGGGGTATTCTCTTATCTTTCTTGGCTGCCTTAATTTTATTAATGGGCTTAGCAATTGCCTTCCAGTTGCTGAAGAACGCTTCTCGCCGCTCCCCTGTGCAGAGCGGCCGACACTGTGGCAATGCTGTAAAGCAAGCTGAACTGCCGGTTTTGGCTTGAGAGTCCACTTCGGTGGAGCCCTTTTTCCTTTCAGTCCGGCTACCAACGTAGTCACTGCTGCGCTTCAGATATTAACTGGTGCTCAGTGCCGTCTGAGCGTGGAACGGGGGTGCAGGATGCCCGGGGGTACGGGTCGGGCTCTGGGGGGGGTGAGGTCGCTGCCTCCTGGGGATCCCCTGCAAGGGCGAGCAGCCGTACGCCGGCAGGGCTTAGCTTGTGTCCTTGCAAAAAGCATGTCTTGGGGTCCAGCTTTGCTTAACCTCAGCACCCACACGAACTTGGGAAGGGTCGGCCAGGGCTGTTCGGCCCCGTGTGCCCGGCCTGCGCCCAGCAGGAGGATTTGCTACCCCGGGGAAATGGGTTTAAGAAGTAGCTTGGAGTGCCAAACCTTCGTGCAGGCAAAGCACCGCTCCTGCCAGCGGGTGAGGAAACCTGGGTGGTAGGTAGGACTGAGCGGCTCCCGAGATTTGTAGTAGAGCCTTTTTGCAAGCAGGGAGCGAGGGGAGAGCGGGTTTTGGGAGCTTGAGTCCCTCCCGTGGACCAAGCTCTGGCGAGGAGGAGAAGGAACCGGTGAGGGAAATAGCACTGTTTGACAACTTGTTGCATTGTATTCCTTTTGATAGTCCTGGGTGGGATCTGAGTCCCGTTTGTTTGCTGTTCCTGGGCAGTTCCACCGTGTGCTGGCTGCTCCTGCATCCCCGAGGTGCGTGTGCTGCTCCGGGGCAGCACGGATGCTTTCTGGACCAAAGTGCCGCTGCAGGGGTTTGGACTGCCCCGGAGGTATTGAGCTTTTCTCCAGTCCCCGTATCACTTGCCTGCCCACTGCCTTTTGGTTCCCACACCCTCTGCCTCTGAGCTTCTCTCAGTCTAATTAATTTGGGGGCGATGAGAGTCCCCTGCAGCTCCTCAGAGTCTCTACTTTTCATCCAAGTACCATCCCCAGTGCGAGGTGAGCTGCATCGGAGATACCGGGTGTGTTAGACCTCTGCGCAAAGGTACAGTACAGGAGCCTTCCAACTTTCAGGTGAGATTATCCACACCTCTCCTCTTAGAGTTTGTGTCCCCTCCCTGTTCACACACACATTCCTCACTCTCTCCTTTTATCCATGGAACTGGAAGGTGGGATATGTTTAGAGAGGTGGGCGCGTGAGGACGCGCGTACTAGCTGCAGACAGACAGAACTTGTGCAAACTTCAGCGTGTTCTGTGTATGGAACAGGGGGACTTGCAATAAAGAAAATTGAAAAGTGATGATTTAGTGGAATTTAAATCCTAATTATTCCAAAATTGAAAGAATGATACATTGTTCCTTGTGACACATCGTCTGTTATAGGGGGTAGCCTGTGTGCTCTCTCCTCTCGGTGGTATGCTGTGTTCAGGGAGCACACAGTATCTTTTTTCTCGGGGAGTACTGGGAGAGTCTGAGTCTTGGATACAGCTCAACTAAATAGTTTCAAATGACAAATCTGTCCCAGTTTTGCCATTGTGTGCTGAGCAGTTTTGTATTGCTTCTCACTAATACTGTGTCTGCATGGTTTCAGCCTTTCCTGTACAAAGATCTCTTAAAATAAAAAAATCAGCTTTCTGAGCTTTACCAAGCTGCAGTATTGACAGAAGAGGTTCCAGAACTGCTCAGACAAATGAAAAGTGTCGGAGCTTCAGCACCAGCTGGTATTTGTTGAGCAGGAACTGACATATGAAGTCACTGAGCTGTTATCCGTTGTGTATAACATATCACTAAAAACAAACCAAGTAGCAGAGGACCATCCCTGCAGCGGGACCGTGTCGATGGGAAGGGACAGTTCTCCATGAGGTGCTGGTTTCCAGAAAGGACTCCAAGAAGAACCTGGGAAATGATAAACCCAAAGGAGTCAACAAGCATGTGGAGAGGAGAAATCTGGTTGAGGTGGTACGTTTGGATTTCCGAAACACTTTTGACAAGGAAGCCCTAAGAAACGAAGGTGTTGTGAAATAAAAAGAGATTTTCTAATTGATTAATTACTGTCTGAAAGAGATAAAACAAAGGCTAGGAATAAAAGATGAGTTTACAGGAGGAAGGGGAGTTATCCTGTGCATCTCCCCTGGAGTCTGTGCTGCTCTGCACACCCATCTATGAGATGGAAAAGGGGATAAAGGGTGAGGTAACAGTTTGTCGATGGCGCTGCATGTTCAGGATATTAAAATAAAAGCTGGCAGTGAAGGGTTTCACAGTAGTGGCTAATTTGCTGACAAAGTGGCTGGAAAAATTTGGGCAGTAATGGGAAGTAGTGTTTATGGGGAAACAGTGGATCCCAATCCAGCTGTTACAGGCTGGAAAAGGTTTTCGGGGGATTTATTGTGATAGCGTGGAAGTAGTGCAGTGGGTGAAAAAGCAAATCAAACACGAGGAATTATTAAGCAAGGAATCAATAAACAGAAGTCATAAAGTCAGTACAAGTTCATGTTGTGCCTCTGTGTAGATTAGTGTGTGCTGTCCTCTCTCTACCATCTCAAAAAAAAAATGTAGTCAATGGAAAGATACGGGAAATAACAGCGAGGGGATCAAAGTCCTGGAGTGGCTCCTGTACAAGGTCAAAACCCCACGATTCTTTCTGACTGGTGGAAAGCCGCAAGCACAGATATGATAGAGGTATCCAAAATTATATGTAAGATGTGATTACGAATGTTTGCTTTTTCCCCACAAGAAAGAATTAAAGGACATAAGAATTTTAAAACACATGGTTTTTCATCCAGTGTAAAATTCAGCTGTGGAACTAATTGCTTTAGGACATAGTTCATGCCAAAAGCTTAGATATGTTCGGAAACTGCTTGATGGGTATAAATTCTGACTCTGTAAGTTAAGGTACAGATTGCCGGGCTCTGGGATGGTGTGGCAGGAAGACTGCCTCTGTGATATAAAGAAAAATTAAAAAGGCATTATTTATTTACAGAGTCGAGAAATAAGATAGGGGAGAATTAATAAGGCCAAATACATTCTCAAATATTGGAGCAATAGTTTTAAAATGAAAATCCGGCAATTTTTAGACTACTAAGTAATACTATATTGCATAAATGGTGGGCAATTATGCTTCATATTTAATAGGCAGTTTTATTGAATTTTTGGGTAGCTTGCTGCAGTGGCATGAAGATTGTATTTCTTACCGTCCCTTAAACTAGAAGAAAGACTCTGTATACGTATGGGATGTCACCGTGCTAATCCACGAGTTTTGAGCCTTTTTCTATTCCTGTCTCACAGTAGCCTGAACTGATACATCTGACTGACCACAGGATGTAGGTATTCTTGCAGAGGATGGATTTCATCTTTACTTCGCCGTTTGCACTAGCTTTTCTTTTCTTTCTTGGACGACTGACAAACAGAATTTGACCTTCGCAGCCCTAATTGGTTTGTCTTTTAAATTGATATCACTTGAGTTATTCTGAACAAGCATTCCCTCACGCTGAAAAAGATAAGTGGTGAATTTGTCTGTCTCTTGATGAGAGACTTCAGGACCGTGCCAACCTGTGTGCCAGTAGAGCCAAGGTTTGAACTTCAGAGCATATTGCCTGAGTTATTTTTGATCCCTTATTAATAGCTGCTATAGAAGGAGCTCTATGCTTATGGCCAAATATTGTCTTATAGCTATTTCGAGTATTGGCTTGTCTTCAGTCTCTACAACTCAGTCGGTCCGCAAAATCCATTCTTTTCCATTTCGTTTAGGTGCTGTTAATCTTTAAGAAAACTGTTCAACGTTGCAGAAAGTGAACAAGGCACAAAGAATTGATTGTAGTCCTTGGGAGGGGATCCATGTGCTGACATTATGCCCGGCTTCCTGCGAATTTTGCCGGTGACTGAAAAATTCAAGCCCTGTCCAAAACAAGAACTGCTGCATTAGGGGAAAACAAGACATTTAATGTAATCTGATTCCAGGGTTATCTTTTAAAATACAGTTTTATGGTGATGAAACCCTCAGAGCCTTGGAGATTTGGGGATACATGTTGTTGACAAAGCTACCAGCTCTTTTTTTAATTATTATGATTATTATTATTTTTATTTGTCACAATGGCCTGGTCTCAGTTCCACTGACCACTCACCCCTTCTCCGGTCTATCTAAGCTGCTTTCCTAATCCTTTGGCCTCTTTGAGCCGTGCTTCGATGGTTCTCCTTCTGTTGTATGATGCTGAGAGCTGCATCTCTTCCTCTACCATTTGTTTGGCTTTTTCTCATTTGCTCTTTCTCAGACGCGTCTGGGAAGGACCAGTCTGTGCTGTCTGGGCGGTGAGGGCAGGCTGCCGCAGTGGTGGAGTTACGGATGCCTGGCTGGAGGAGATCACAGAAGACCTTCTGGTCCAGTCCTCTGCACGAGCAGGATTATCAGAGCTTTTTTCCAAAAGACATCTTCACAAAGAGCTGGTCTGCACCTCCCCTGGCAGCCTGCTCCAGCGCCTGGCAAGCGGAGCAGTCAAGAAGCACTTCTCAGTGTTTGACCCAATTCCGCTTTCTTCCAAACGAAACGGAGTTGTTTTCCTCTGGTTGCAGTTGCTGTCCCTTTCTTAACTACTGGAAGACTCTGTTCTCCTCAATTATATTTTTTTTTCTTTCACCTAGATACTGTAAAGCTGCTTTTATTTAACCTTTCCAACTAGTTGATGTCTTCTAAACTTGTAGTGAGCCTTGTTCTCCTCTGGGCTCCTCAGGAGTATGCTGCTTTCAAATTGAGTGTGCTACTAAAGTAGAGATCCCTCCAGCCCAAGAATAATTTTCTTCAGGGCCTTACTACCAGCAGTTGTCTGTAACGTATTCCAGAATGAGATTTGCTTTCTTCTTCAGCAGCACCCCGCTGAGTCATTGAGCCAAGCCTTAATCGCCCAGCGGGGACGGAGATGAGGGGATGGTAAAGCAAAATTAGAAGTAATGGTATAATTCATTAATGCTATAGCAATATATTTAGCAAATGTTGCTTTGAAAGATGAAGACCCTAAGCGAGCAGCGTGCTCCCTGCGGTGCGGGAGCTGTCGGAGCCGGTGTGGTGTGTTGGCCATGGTGGCCAAGACCCGGCAGGAGCAGAGTTGCCCTCAGAGGAGTGAGACGTGTCGCACAGCGGCGCGGTGGTTGGGCTGTTTTCGGCCCAGCCTGTCTGCAGTGGGCGTCTAGGCAGTGATCCGCTCTGAGGCACAGTCCTTTTCGTCCTTGTTTTGCCTTCAGATGTCTCCCACTGAAGTGTAGAAATCTCCCTGTTTCGCTTTGTTGTAAGAACGTTTGTCGGGAGCACTTTGAGTCGTGGTTCTGTTCCCCGGAGCTCTCCACCTTCTCCGCTTTGTACTGGGGGGAGATGAAACCAATGCGACCTCAGTTTCTGCGTTTTTGTTGAACGGGAGGAACAGAGCTGGGCCGTGTTATTCTGTGCTGGTGAGGCTTTTGGACGAGTGTTTACGCAGGCTCAAGGTTTTGTGGGCTGTGCTGAATCCTGTGCTCTCCTGCGGGGACCGTGTCCCTGCCGGCACAGCTGCGGTGGGTCGAGGGTACAGCGGATGTAGAGCCAGCGTCCTGTTTTCCCCAAACCTTTTACAGCTTGTTCTCTTCTCATCTTTCTGAATTCTTCTTTAGCCCGTTTTGGTTTGGTTGTTTTTCTTTTTTTCCCCAAAGCATTATTTATTTCTGTGGTGCCCTACAAACAGTATAAACCATGTTTGTGATGCCACAGAAGAAATTATGGAAAATGGGGAAGGTTGTTTGCAGGATATTGTGGGGTTTTTTTTCCATTTTTTTAAGTTAAGCTTTTTCTAATTCATGTCTACCACATCTTTTTTGGTTGTGAAGACTAGAATTTCTTATGATACTGAAAATCTAGTGCACCATTACAAAGGGCCTAATGATACTTTCTGGTTTGTTTTGTTCCATTCCAAATAATTTCTAGAATTTGCTTTGATTTCTGAGCTTGGAGCTGATATTTTCCTACAGCTATTTGTTATAATCCTAAGAGCTTTTTCCTGAATGGCAGTAATAAGCTCGGAGCCTTTCATTTTGTTATATGACATTAGGTGTATTTTTTGCCTGTGATTCACACTACAGTTATCTGCATTGAATTTCATCTGCCATTTTATCACCAGTTGCTCAGGATTGTAAGATTCTTCTTCAAGTAAGTACTTCATCCTTTTCTATACCCCCTTGAAGTTTTTCATCAGCAAACTTTATGACCTCACTAATCACCTCCTCTTCCAGATCCTTTATTGAGTACATTTGGCAGCACAGACCTCAGGAAAGATTTCTGCAGAGATCTGCAGGAAGAAAATTTATCACGTATTTACCCCATCATGAAAATAGGTTTAATCGTGCAAGGATCTTCCCTCTTACCCTTGCAAATCAGTGTCTTCGGGAGCCTTGGTGAGGGGCCTGGTGAGAGCCTTTAGGGGGTCTCTGTGGATTGTATCACCTGGATCTCCCTTGTCCTCATTCTTATTTACCCTTCAGAGGACTTCAGTGGCTTTCTGTCGTATGACTTCCCTCTGTAAAAGCCTTCATGGCTCTTTTCCAAAATACCACAATTTCCCGTGCCTCCACTATTCTGTATTATACCATCCACTAATGTAAGCACCAGTAGCTTGGTTCTCTTGGGGTTTGAGAAGGTCTCTCCCTTTCTCTATTCCAGGAGTTTCCTCACTTCCCAGTGACTCCTCCTTTCTGTCTTCTCAGCCATACATTGAGACACTTGCTGCTTGTCCATCTGGCTGGTCCTAGACGTAGCTGTGATGTGATTTCCAAGAGTGATGCCCAAGCAGTACTACTGTTCAGCCTTCTGCCACAAGCCATTTTGTTTCTAAAGCCTCTCCCGGCTGTGTGTCTGTCACGCCTCCAGCAGGCAGGTCACCACGCAGTCCGTGGTTATCACCACCCGCCTGTCTGTATCACCAAATCCCTTGCTCATGGCCTAGCTCTTGCTTCAGACTGGCCTGCAACCAGGGGTGCAGGGGTGCGT
>VUYV01000265.1:264539-332394 GCA_008711295.1 Anarhynchus alexandrinus
GATGGTCTTTAAGGTCCCTTCCAACCGAAACCATTCTATGATTCTCTGATTCTCTGTTCTGCAGGATTGTTCTCCCAACCATCAGCTCACTGCTTCCTCCTGTGAGCTCTTCCTCTTCCTTCGCAGCTGGCACAGAGATGGGGCTGCATTGCGATACCTCTGGAAGTCCTGCATGATGCTCCTTGCTTCTCTTCCCTCTTCAGCAGAAATGGGGTGATCCACTCAGAAGTGAGACTGGTTCATGGCTCTGGCAGCTGGGCTTTGTCAGCAAACCTTACCCTCTCCTAAATTTCTCCTGTTCAGGTCATGACACTTTGTCCCTGAGGATTGCCTGTGCCACCCACCTGCAAGGCAGACTAATGCACAGGTGACAGAGTCCAATAAACGTGGAAACCACCATCCCCTAGCTGGACTTCTGCCGGGTTTTGTTTCACTGTAAGGATGAGTAGTGGCTGTGGCTCACCTGTAGCCGGGTCAGCGCCTGGCTGCTCTTCTGTACGCGGTAGTTAGAGGTGGAGAGCTCTGCCCCGCCACTCCTCCCTCTGCCGTGCACCTTCATTGCTCTGTCCATTTCTGGCTACGTCCTTTTTTCGGCATCTGCTAGCCAGGGCTGGGTGACACTTTAAAAGTCCTGACAGAGCACTCAGTCAGGAGTTCACGCCGGGCTGCCAGCATCTAAACCATGCAGGGCATGTGCGTGGCGTCGGAGCAAGTAACCGGGGTTACATTACTCTTATGAAAACATAAAAGTTTGTGTCGGGTCTGGATTTCTTTGATCACAGAGACCACAGGTCTTGATGAGACTCAAAAAGTCATAAATGTCACTGGGGAAAGTTGACACCTGATTTGTGTCCATCTTCCAAACTTGCAAGATAGGCGGTGTCATGCTTTGACGAGATTTCGGGGCACGGCAGCATCCTGAATACGCGTACAGTGCTCCGTTACTCTCCGAAAGCTCTGTGCAAGGCTCTAGTAAAGAACTGTCAGTCAAGCAGCGCTTGTCCCTCTTGGTGACCTTATTCTACAGGTCATTTTCTTTAATAGATCACTTGTTCTTAGTACCATATTGGCCACCACCTCTCTTTATCCGTGGGCGTCACCAGAACAGAGTCCCTGACCTCTGCTGGGCTGCTGATGGCAGCACGAGGGTGATACACTCAGAAGCCATCAGTGAATGACTCTGTTACTGGTGGCCGTGCTGAGATTTGCTTTAGTTTGTTTCCCACAGGATTTAAAAAAAAAAAAAACAAAACCAACCCACAAAAAACCCCCCACAAACCAAAAAAGAAAATTTCCTAAGGCGGGGGGAGGGGAAAAAGGGAAGANCCTCTAAAAATGCCAGCCATAGTCCAGACCTTAGATAGGTTTTTTTGCTATGTTTTAAGAAAATATATAGCTTCACTTCTGCTGTAATAGCAAATTATATGGAGGTTTCACTAGCACTAAAAGAAAACATTTCCTTAAAGCTGCACCATGTTAAGTGATGTTGCAAATCCGCGTGATTTGTGTTTCCACAGAAATGCTTGCAAAATCTTAGCTATGGTCCTGTCAGGAAGGAATGTGGAACCACTTTCTTTTTAGACATATTTCTTTATCCATCACCCTCTCTGTCTGCTCCATCGTGTGTTACGCTTCAAAGACGATTCTGTGTCCTGTGGTGCCTTTTTCTGCTGGGAATGACGGTGCTTCGTGGCGGCTGAGCCGTGGTGGATACCAGTTCAGGTACCGGGCAGGAAGAATGGCAGAACTCAGAAAAACCACTTGGTTACTTGTTTGTGAAGGCTCTGGAGTTGCGCAGGACTGGAAAATGCCTGAGGAAGCTGCTACGTGTCTGTCTAGTGATGATTTTCACCATCACTAGGAGCACGCAGACTGATACTTAGAGAGTCTTTAGCCACCTCAACTATAGCTGCGAAGATTAAAATTTCAGTTTTCCCAGGCGCTGCGAGGTTGGCAATGAGAATGAATAAGTAGAATTGTTGAGTGTATGATTGCCTTTTCATAAACCAACTTTTATTTTTCTGGCCACAAAGGTGAGATTCAGATCTTGAAACAAACCCTGACGTGGCTGCGAGACGATGTGCATGGAAACCCGGGGCTGATATCCTGCTTCTGAATAAACTCTCTGAATCCACCAAAGGAATCTCCTCTTTCTTTTCATTTGCAGTCATGTTGAGGTGTTTCTGCCTATACCCACTCTCTTCATCATCTTCACCCTTAGTTAGTGCTAATTGGGCACTTCGTGGTGTTTGCAGCAGCTCGTGGTACTTCCCCGACATGAGCTTTGGCGTCTGTAAGGAGGAGCTGCTTTCTGGGACAGCATTAATGGCCCTCGAGTGACTTTGTTGCTTTCTCTGTTGAAAAAACCCAGTTTTTCCCTGGGCCATATGCGGTGTGAGCTGTCTGTCTTGACATAATCAAGATGTCCAAGGGAATGGTTAAGGCAGCTTAAGACTATCCCTTCCTGCTGCTTTTGTTATACGCTTTTCATAGCAGTGTAAGCGCTCATCTGGTCCCACTGTGAACCAGTTTAGCTCCTGGATCTGTTTAGTGGGGTGTCGAATGAGTGTGACTGCCCCGTGCTGGGGGAGAGGAGCTGCTGGGCAGGCGTGCGACAGGGCAGGACGAAGGCAGCCCTGGCTTGAGCCAGCAGAGGCTGCTGCGAAATCCTGCCATGGGAGAGACTAAAGAAAGCCTGAAGTGACCAGCGGAGATTTCTCTGGCTGTCTTTGAAGTCTATAGTTAGGTAACACAAATCTCATCTTTAGTTTGCCAAGTTGGAGCTAAAGTCATTTGCAGCTGTTTTTCCATGTCTCCGACCAGTTACGAGAAGACCCAGAGAGCCTCTTCCCGTAGCGGGTGGTTTGCTGGAGCACGGGGTGGCCCTGCCGTGCCCTCCCACCCCATCTCACCCTTCTAGCAGGTACGGTGCGAGTGGAGTAACCTTGCCAAGTGGGCTGAAAAGTGATTTTTGGTTGGTTTTTTTCCCCATAGTTGACAGTGGCGTTGGCCTCACCACGCTGCCCTGCAGCCTCCAGCGGCCGTTGAAGATGACGGGGCGAGTGTCAGCCCTGGGCTGCGGGAGACCACGGTAGTTTGGCTGAAGCTGATCGAAGGTCGCGTCTTGGAAATTTAGAATGTTTATGTAATATAGCTGATGGCAGAAGCCACCTATATACATTTTGCTTGCATTATAAAAGTGCCTTTAGGACCTGCGTTAAATAGGTACGGTATTACCAGTGGTGTAGCGCCTGTGGAGCTGAAGAACAAGGGGGTTGTTGGCAGAACGTTTCTTTGCGAAGCAAACCTGCAGTAGCTGCATTTCCATTTTCCACGCAGGAGTGAAATGCCTTGTGAGCTTTCTAATTATGAAATGTAGAGTTATTTCAGGCAGGAACTAAAATTTCAGTAATTTAAGGGCAGGATTTTATATATGCTGTCTTGATCCAGTGCCAGAGAGCACTGGCTGAGTGGGAGAGAGATGACATACTTATTGGTCAGAATGACTAAACTGGTGAGACTTGAAAAGCTAATGCTGCTCTACACCATTAGAAAACTGGCAGTCCCTGCTTTTTAGTGACAGAAAGACTTTATTTTTAGTGTTGGCACTTGATCAAGTACTGGACTCATTTCAGGCTCTTCTCAGATGGTACAAAGTATTAGCCTCCAACTGCTGTTGAAATAATGGGTATTAAAAATCATGTTGGAATTAGGGGGATGAAGATGATGAAAAGGAAGAGAGTAAAATGCTAATCTAGATTGGATTTTAGAGTCAGTCCCACATGGCCTGTCTCTGGTTTAGAGCTATGTGTTCTGGTCTGTGAATGCAGATGGCGAACCAGTCCATGGGCTGCAGAGGAAAAGCGTGATGGAAGTGGAAAATCACTGCATTGGGTCCTGTTTGAGTGAGAGGTGAATTAAGCGCAGGTTGGCGCACATGTGGGAGCACAAATAATACGAGGCTGAAGGGGTTGGCGTAGGGGGTTGGTCCCTGTGGCTCTTTGCGTAGTGGAACACTTAAATCTGTGGTCTGTGCTGATCTTCCCAGGTTTGCCAAAATGCTGTTTGATTAGAAATGTTAAATGAGGGGCAAAAAGACGGCAATCCTGCACGCCTGTGCCTATCATCCCAGCAGAAGTAAAACCAGGGCAGTTCAGCTTTCTTCCCATTTTCTTCCCGTTTCAGTAACACGGAGCGTGTGAGTGTCCAACTGACCTTCTCTTTCTTTACAGCAGCGGTTCCTGTTTGCCCCAAAGAAGCAGAGCTGGAAGCTTTGGCACGCGGAGCCTACCTCGCTGAAAGCAGATAATGGAGCAGGCAGTGGTGAAGTGAAGCGTGGTGCTTCAGCATTCACTGGCAATGCCATGGCTGCATAGCTAAAGCAGAAATCCCGATAATTATAAAGAATTTCACAGACATTTAGCTAAGCCATCTATAGTCTAGTGCCGTAGATGTTTACATCTACCTCCGTTTAAATAAGGTGATGGCCCCAGTGCATATATGAAGGCGTGGAGAGTTTCAAAATGTGGCTTCTATTCAAAGCAGTTCTCCACCTGACATTTCGTGCTGCTACTTCATCTTGAAAATGCTACGTTCATGAAATAATTATGCCTTTGCACGTATTCCTCTCTTCCCTTGTGCTCTACTGGCGTTTTTGTTGTGCTAATCATTCGAAGAGATTTGTTGTTGGTTTCTTTTGATGACTGGCATGGATACTGCTGAGTACTTCTAGTTGTTGTGATTTTTTTTTTCCAATGGAAAAATCTGACATAATCCATATCTCTTTTCCTGCTTACATGAGAAGTATGACTCAACCGCTGTTAAAAAATGAAGCGACGTAGCTAATTAATCAGACAAGAAAATGAATAATACCCATTTTATCTCATTTCCCTCCCTTTGCCCCTGCTCCCTTTAAAACAGAATTTGCCTCTTTCTGCTGGTTCTATTACAGTTGTGTCAGATTTGCTCAAGGATTTTAAAGCATAAAGATTTTAAAACTGAGTTTGTGGTAGAGAAGTGCCCGTGCAGGATATCGTAGCCGTAAGGACACCCTAAAGCCGGGGCTGAGAAGAGAGAAGGGGAAGGTACAGAAGCTCTGTGTTTTTGCAGGAGCAACAGTAAGAGCTGTTGGTTGTTCCCCGAATCAGTGGCGAGCGTAATCTGTGCCGCTGGAGATACAGGATCACTTGGAAGTGGAATTTTTGGTAGTGCCGGTTCTGACAAATGCCCCCTGAAGAGCAGAGCTGTGATCAGGAGGCACAATGGCAAGGTCATACCTTCCCGTGCTGACAGTCGCTAGTGGTGACAGTTGCGAGGCTATTTTGGGAGTGCTTTTCTCTTTGTTTTCTGTGAACTCCTCTCCCTGTGTTCCCAGATTTAACCCCGGTGCTGTTCAGCTGTCACCGGGTTTGCTGCCGTTTGCGGGGCGCTGGCTGGTTTGCACTGGATGTTGACATCATATATTTACTCTTACTTTGCATTCAGTGGAAGACTGACTCCCTTCATCTCCCGGCTAACCTTGTTCCATATGTTTTAGACTTATGACAGGAGAACAGTAGAGAAGTAAGTCTTGTCATTTAATCCCTTTGACTGCCACCTATGTGTTGTGACAGCGCGACTTAACCGGCCTGCTGTTCTCCCAGCCCGGCGTGTTAACAGTTAACGTTGCTGCTGGTGGCAGTGTCATCCTCTGGTTTGCAGTAACTCTTTAACCATTTCTAAAACTCCTCAAAAAGCTCTAGTTGCACTAATTATATATCATAAGGTTGTGGGAAAGAAAACCTTCTCGAGCCTCAGGTTAAGGAGCGACCTGGTAACTCTTGGTGGTGTCCCATGTGACGGCTGGTGAGTCCTTGAGGGTGGGATTCATCCCGTCCTGCTGTAAATGGGTTTATGCTGGTCTGCAGGCAGTGGGAAAGGACAGGTCCTGTGAGGGTGATACATCCTACTTAGCTTAGACAGGCAACCCCCCTCTGGGTTCATCTGTTTCTTTACACTTTGAAAATGTGAATGAAATCAATCTTGTGGAAGGCACGGGGACGTGGCTGGGGCAGGAGGGACCCTGGCAGCCTGGGCGTAAGCCTGCCGGAGCTGTTGGGGGGGGCTCAGGTTGAATTCAAGACTGCGTTTGCACACACACAGAGAATGTTCTGCTTTCAGTGCTTTTTAACACAGCCTGTGTTCCCTGCAGTACCTCTCTGGCTCTTCATTTAGCCCAAAGAAAACCTTTTAATCAGTTTAAGTGTGATGTGGATCTGTCTGATCTTGTCAAAAACAGTCCCACTGGTAGTGTTAGGAAAGGGTGTGCGTGGTTTGTATGAACAAACCCCACTTTTGTCGCCCCGTATCTAAAGCAGAATCTCTCGTAGCTCATGGGTGGTGCAGCCTCTGCCACCCAGATGAGTCTCAGACGGGTTTCCAGCATGAGAACATCCTTCGGGAGGAGAAAACTAGAGGCTTGGGCAGTGGAGGTGAGTCAGTTCTGGATCAGAATGGCTGCAGACACATGACACAAATCTGTGTATACTGGTCCTTCCCCACCATTGTAAAGTTCCCTGGATTTACAAAGACTAAATATGAGTATCTGTGTTTGTACATACGTAGGTATATGCACACACAGACATACCATGCACACGCACATCCACAGCGCTGCTGAGCATTCACTGCAGACCCTGCCTTGAGCAGGAGGCGTTGGACTCGAAGTCTCCTGAGGTCCTTTCCAGCTGCAGCGATCCAGTGGTGTATATGTTGGTGTTCTTTACCTGGCTGGCACTGGTGTGTGTTGAGAGCTGGGCGCTCTTTAAACGGCTGCACATGTCCCAGCTCTGAGGATCTCATCCTCTAAAATATCAACTGTTACCGCGTGGAGGAATGGAGCGGCTTTCTGGGCAAACTGACATATGGAGAAGGGTCCTGAAGATCGGTGCAAGAATGCCATACCCTGGGTGTAGGGCTGTATGGAAAAATCTCAGAGGTGTCTGTAAATACTTGGACTTAAAAGTTACAGAATTGGGGGTCAGTGATGGAACAGAGGGAGACAAACCATGGCAGGGGAGGGCTGGGTGTACAAAAAACTTTGGAGATGATATCAACACTTGATTTCTGGATTGGAGGAGAATCTGGTAAATGGGGGTTTCACGAGCAATCTGATTTAACAGCAGCATTTTGCACAGGCCAAGAGGTAACATACTCCTGGGAGGCTCGGGAGATGAAGACTGGAGTAATTAAGAAGAGGTGAAGCATGGCCTCTACTGGCCCGATGTCTCTC
Source organism: Anarhynchus alexandrinus (assembly GCA_008711295.1). Taxonomy (NCBI): domain Eukaryota; kingdom Metazoa; phylum Chordata; class Aves; order Charadriiformes; family Charadriidae; genus Anarhynchus; species Anarhynchus alexandrinus. The sequence goes on from VUYV01000265.1 coordinate 271,807, forward strand.
ATACTCGATTAAAAAAGCTGGCATGTGTCCGACTAGCTGGTTTATGTGTTGCATTTACGTGTGACAAGTGGAGCTGCCAAGTAGGATTTCTGTGTGGGAGCCATGCGGACTGCTACCCGAGAATCCGACGCAGGAGGATTACGAGATTTTCGCTCTTCTGCACAGAGGAGTCCCCGAGATGGGGCTGTGTCCCAGGACTGATGCATTCACGGGAGAGCCCCGTAACCCAGCAGCCGAGCGTGTGGCCCTTTCTTCTTTTCCCTTCTTGCATCTTTCCTCCGCCTTGAGAAGACGCAAAGGTTCTCTCTCTCAAATCCTGAGCAACCAAGGAGGGAGCGCCAGGGAATTAAATATAGCCAAAATTAAAACCACAGCAGTTATTACAGGTTTCCTGGCTGCCTTTGATTCCAAGCTCTTGTGTGCACACTGCTGCTATTTTATTACATGATCATATGACGCCGGGTGATGTGACATACTGTTTGTAAACTAAATATTTACTCAATGGGGCTGCGTTTAGAAATGCAATGTGCCCTCAGCCAGGTTGACCCCGGTTTAGATGCGCTACTGTACGCGGTGTCACCGCGTTGCGCGGGGGGGACGGCAGCTGAAGTGGCCGTGCCACGAAGGAGCTGTAATGCCGAAGGTACTGCTGAAACGCTGACGAGAACCGTTCCGCCTAAAAACAGTTGCACTGAGTGTTGTTCATGTATTTCTGTTAAACTACCAGAACACCGGGTAAGTTGTGGAGAAAACAGTTGCCTTAATGTGGGCGCGTGTGACGGCACTGCTGATGGATGTGCAATTATTGCCACAGCTTCTGGGTTTGGTACCAGCCCCTTTTCTCCATGTAGAGGCAATAAGGTGGGGTGTTTTTTCTCACTCAGCCGATCCCAAGCAATTTCTTAGGAATTTGTCAGGTGGTTTAGTTGCTCTCCTCCCTGCCATGCTGCGTGTGGTGGGAATCTAACACCGGTCATGGGCTGGGGTTTGCTAAATGTGATGCACCCTCCAGAGAGTGAGCAGTATTAGGGTGTTTACACCTCGCCACAGCTCGATTCTTGGTCCTCTGAACCCTTCGATCTCATCCCATCTGGCTCCTATTACTCCCTGATCTTCCGCTCGCTGTCCCGTGGGGGATGCCCAGGAGACAGGCAAACCAGCAGCCCTGGCAGGCGCTTGGAGCTGTTGCGTTGCTGATGCTCATCAGAAGTTCGACGACGCTTCTGTGCTCTGTACGCTCTGAGGAAGGAGCAAACACTAACAATACTATTATAATCCTGAGGTTTCATTCAAGATAAAGATCAGATTTTGTCTGGTTGTTGAACGAGCCTTGCCAGACGAGCAGAGTTGTTCTGTAACGTTTCCTGGTGTCCCCCGTTTGGTTATTGTAATGTAAACTTCACGCTTGAAAGAAGAATGCCTTGGCAATAGCTCCGGGCAAAAAAAATAAATAAGAAAAATATGCAGTGAGTGTCCCTGGCTGTAAAGGGCTACACCTGTTATCTAAGAGGGGGAAGCTAATATGCCGTATCTGCAAATTTTAGAAACTGAGCACTTCCTCCCTATGGAAAAACTGCTAAATGCTGGTCCCCTGCCAGGAGCCGAAGGAACACAGCGAGCCGTGGCTGGAGCCTTGCCCGGCGATGCCCGGGATTTAAATCCTATGAGCCAACTTGCTTTGAGCGGTTAGTGGGTAGTTCTGGGCGCTGGATGCAGTTTGCATCAAAGACTGCTAAAACTGTAATACATCAGTGCCGCTCCAGAAGCCCTCGGAGCTAACCGCCGGCCAAGGGAGATACAGGGATGGCAAGAGGGAGCCTGCTGAAGATCCTCAATGAGAGGGAAAGATAGTCACCGCGTACTCCCACCCCATCTCATCGCCTCGAAGGGTGTGTTATATCTTGTACAGAGGAAGAAGATAAAGAAGGAATTAAAAATTTAGAGACAGAAATGCTGTGCTGGGTCGTTAACCTTGCTTTCAGCCTCTTCTGCGTGTGTAACCCAGCAGCTGAGGGTGAGCAGAGCCTAAAATCCAAAGAATTAAGCCTGTCCACATAAGTATTTTTCTTTACGCGAGGCAAATTTCAAGGGTATTTTAGGGGTGGGAGTGCTTCCTCACATTAAATAACTATCCACCGAAAAAACAATGTTACTTCTCAACCAACTTTTTTTGCCTTTCTTTCCCCACTTTGGGGCTGGAGGGGCAGGAGTCTACTTTGTAATACTGCTGTCCCCTCGAGTTATTCTTACAATGTTCCCAAGGAACGCTGTATCAAATAAAAGAGGAGAACTTTGCATAGCGATAGATCCTCTCGGGTTACTAAACTTATCCACTCTCCTAAATTTAAGGTTGGAGGATTAATAGTACTTAAAGGAGGACTCATCTACCCCCGTTTACTTCCTCTTTGTCCTCTTCTCCTTCCCCCGGTAACCTCAGGTAACCCATTGTGCTTCGCCGTAAGATGGTCTTTATCCTCTGAATCTCAGGGAATGCGTTTTTCTTACGTGGTGTTTCGCAGTGCTTCATTTTGGCAGATATACGCAGCAAAGCGGAGGCTTTCTGGAGGGCTGTCGGCAGTCAGGGCTCTCAGAAATTTCAGGTGGGCAAGTGTGTGCCCTGAGCACTTCTAACCAGTGAGAATGTCTGTTCTTTCACGTGTAGCTTGGTAAAATGCCATCTATGAAACCGTTAATACCATTAATGTGTGCGCAAGTATGAATTCTGTGATGACATGTAAATGGTAATGAGTTGGTAGTTCAAAAGCACACGCAGGAATGCATTGCAGCCCCCAAAAGCCGCCGTTTAGTCTGTCATAACTTTTGTACATGTTCCTAAAGTTCTTAAAGTTTAGAAGATCTTAAGAAATTACCAGTTTTACTCACTATCCCAATTGTTGGCCCCATAATTATTGCTCTCAGATGCGCTAAATATGTCATAGCATATTAAGACACAAGCAGTGTGTTCTTTCAGGGCCTCTGACTAAAAACTGATGCAAATAATGCTGTGCCTGATAATTCCTTGCATGAGACAACGATGAGATTTGCAGAACTGAACAGGGGTTGTTCAGTACCTCCGTTTGTCGAATGCCCTTTTCCGAAACTCCTCCTCCACCTCGCTTGTTAAAATCTTGGCCAATATAGTCCGTATTATGTCATATTACAAAAAATGCAAAGATTTCTTGCATTTCGGTAGTTGGGGCATTCCAGAAGTCACACCTGCCAGCGTTAACGCAGCCTCAAGTCATTTTAAAAACTGTTCGTGTTGCTCAACTCTGGGCTCATTTCTATTCTTCTGTGTCGCTAACTAATACTAAAGTAAATATTTGCCGAGCAGTGTCACGCTGCTTGATCGCATCACTGGAACGTAGGTGCAGAGGGGTGGAGTGTGGGTTATTTTTCTTCGATATTAAAGAATACATCGCTGCTCCGTTAAGGACCTAATACACCTTTGCGCTTGACTTGATCTTGGTGGCAAATGCAGACGGCGAGCGCGGAACGCATTACGGCTCCCTTGGGGAGGCGAGCGAGCGCCTGCTGTTGTCAGCGCCCGTGGAGCTTTGTCACTTTGTCATCGTTTTATCTCTTCAGAAGCCAGGCGAGTCAAATTACTGCAGATTTGGGTGTCGGAACAGGTGGGGTTTGATCCCATTATCCCTTCTGTTTCTAGCATGCATTCCGTAGGAACCATGCGAGACGGGGGCCAGCAGAGCGACGAGGCCAATAACAGGCAGAAATTTAAAAGAAGGGGTGTGGGGGGGCTCTTTTATGCGTCTAAACACATATTTAATTTTAGAGTCCAGTATATCCAGTGGCTTGAGCAAGAACTGGTCTTCTCTCCTGTCCACTTCCCAGTATGTGCTGATGTAGTGGGCGTATTTGGGTGGTTTAAATGATAAACAATGTAAATATAATTCTCTATCAAATATGTACAAAGCTCACAATACAGAGACATTCTTCGGTCTAAATTTAGATTTACACTCAAACTGCAGGTAACACTTAAACAGATAGAGCAGAGCAGTGAGTGTGCCCGGGCGTGAGACGGCGACCTCGCTGCTTTGTCAGAGCCGCGCTGATAAAATTCTTCTTTGAGGCTATAATTCTGTAGTCACAACCAGAAGCGATTGTGCGCAGAAGAAACCACTGCATGGGCGAACTTTTCTTGGCTATCCTTGGAGCAATATGCTTTTAGATGAAGTCAGTTTTATTTAGAAAGTGATATATAATGGTTGTGTTCCCAGCTCAAAATGTAAATTACTCATCAATAAGACTGTAAGTGTAATTTACTTGAGGTGTGTTGGGGGAAAACTTGAATTCTATCACAATAAATACGGGCAGCAATAAAATATAGCTCTGAGTTTTGCTGGCTCAGACCCGAATTCCCAAAAGATTGCTCCTCGAACTGAAAAGGGATTATGATGTTCCTCTGTGTGCCCGTGTCCACCTCCGTGTGCATCGCGTGCTTCGCCTTCCCGCTGCGCTGGGCTGCGTTGTTACGGACGTCAGCCATTTGTGCGCGTAGTTTGCAGGATTGTGGAAATGGGGAATGTGTCCCTTCTCCAATAGATCTTAAAATTGACCATGTGCGTATCGGGCACACATTCGTTCCCCTGTACAGCAGGGATGTTTGGCTGGCGTTTCTTGCTCTCATCACCTGCTGAGGCGTAGAGGGTTCATCTGCACTACTGTAGCAGGAGGTGTAAGCTGCAGCAAGAAAAATCCTAAGAAAAATGACCCATGGAGAGGATGGTGAAGCACTGGGAGAGGGGCCCGGGCCGGCCGTGGAGTCTCCATCCTTGCAGACAGTAAAAACTGGCTGGAGCAGGCCCTGAGGAACCTGACCAAACATCAGATTTAGCCCAGCTTTGAGGAGGAGGTTGGACCAGGTGATCTGAATAAGAGAACCAAGGAACAACCTCCTGAGCCTGGTGGTAGAACCTGGTTTGGGTCCGCTTTGCTCAGACCTAACCCTGTCTTACCCTATCGTGCTTGGACCTGGGACTCCTCCGTATGATGTTCTTCAGTCCCCAGTATTTTTGGTTTGGATTCTTGGGTTTTTCTGAGTTCTAGTGCCTGGAACAATCTAGAGCTGGGTTTACAGGACGAAGCTGTTTCATGCCTGAGGGTGGGAGAGTGTTGATGGACTGGGCAGGACGGATGGAGCCAACCCAGGGCAGTCTCATCCATTCTGGGTTTAGAGCAGTCCCTGAAGTAAACTACTTCTAGAATTATGCTTGTGCTTTTCTGGCAAAGAACAACATTAAACCAGTGTAAAACAGAGCAAGGAGACACGCAGCGTAGGTGCAGTTTGGACGTGGGTGCTCGAGTCTGCTCCTGGGGTGTCCTCTCCTGGCACCAGAGATGTACCCTGCCGAGGAACTGTACCAGGAGTTCTTTTTCTGGAGTGCGCTTCCTCGGAGGCAAGAGGTGTAAAAGTGTTTGCTTTTAAAGTTCACAGGTAGCCTTTTGCATGGCTACTTGTGAACCAAGCGAATATAGGAGTAACTCGTGTCTGCGGGGTAACAGGCTGCTTTGGGATTTGCATTTGCAGTAGCTTTAATGAGTTGGGTGTCCTGGTGCAGGGCATGCCTCTGCTTTGAGGTAAGCAAGAGATGAGACCCCACCTGGAGTATTGCATCCAGCTCTGGAGTCCCCAACATAAGAAGGACATGGACCTGCTGGAGTGGGGCCAGAAGAGAGCCACGAGGATGATCCGAGGGCTGGAGCACCTCTCCTATGAGGAGAGGCTGAAAGAGTTGGGGGGGTTCAGCCTGGAGAAGAGAAGGCTCCGGGGAGATCTTATTGTGGCCTTCCAGTCCCTAAAGGGCCTACAGGAGAGCTGGGGAGGGACTTTTTACATGGGCATGGAGTGATAGGACGAGGGGGAATGGCTTCAAACTGGAAGAGGGCAGGTTTAGATTGAACATGAGGAAGAAGTTTTTCACTCTGAGGGTGGTGAGGCACTGTCCCAGGTTGCCCAGAGAGGTTGTTGAGGCCCCATCCCTGGAGGTGTTCAAGGCCAGGCTGGAGGTGGCCTTGGGCAACCTGGTCTGGTGGGAGGTGTCCCTGCCTATGGCAGGGGGGTTGGAACTTGATGATCTTCAAGGTCCTTTCCAACCTAAACCATTCTATGATTCTATGAACACGTTAGATAATATAGGATTGTCTCTTTTTTTTGGGGGGGGGGGGGATTGTTGATTAGAGACAATTTCCTCATTTTCATAACTTGCTAGGATAGGAATTGGTAGTCAGTGTTGTTGTTTTAAAGAACGATCATCTGGAAGTCATCTGACTGCTGTAACTGATAGTTGTGCCCACATTGAGCTATGTAAAAGACTTGAGCACTGTGATTTTGGAGGAATTTTGACCAAGCTGATTCCCTCTCTAGTAATGAGGAACGAAGTTTCTCCCTGTGGATGGACACGCAGTAAAAGCCAGTCCTCCTCCTCCTGGCCACGCTCGGTGCTTCTCAGCTGAGGCACATGCGTTCAGACGTACGTATTAAATCGCCAGCTCACCCTTAAACAGCAGCCTCCGGTGAACTGCAGATGCAACGCAGAACGTGCTGTAAGCCAGGAATTTGCAGAAGGAAGAATTCCACCCAACAGAAGTGTTGAGACTTGAAAATCTAGTGAGGTTTTCTTCTGGCAGCTTCAAAGCTAGCAGGTCTCTGTAAACGCGGGCTCTGGAGTTAATACAGCGGCTAATAACGGGTTGTCGTTGCCTTCAATAGCTCCCAGGGTCTGGAGAGCTAACAGGGGAGGTTGTACTTTGTTGTACTCGGGAAGATGAATGGATACTGCTGAATGAAGAAGTTATTAATTTCTCTAAAATTCTGCTTTTGCTGTGGTTACGTCTGCGAAGGGCCACATCCAGAATGCAGATGGGCTTCTTGAGCTCGTGCTTCCCTGCTCACGTACCGCTAGGGATATCTCGTTTCATTCATGGTTATGATATTATTTCATTGACATTTTGGGGCAAGAAAGTAATCTAAATAAATACGTAGCTTGCCCAGCTTAGAGGAATTTGGTGCCGTACCTAAAGCTAATACAGACAGGTAATTTTACAGTGCGTCCCCGCTCCAGGGAGATAACAGTGCGGGAGAGAGGAAGGAAACCGATCCATTGGTGAGAAGTAAAGCTGGAGCAAATTTAGAGGTTGTCCACCTGGGGACTCTCTGAGTTACAATTAATTTTTGAAAGCTCTGATATTAATTTATTTTAGTTCCCAACTTCATGCTACCTTAAGGTTTAAGGTGTGCTAGCTCACAGCGGGGGAAATTCAGCCCGGGAGTTACCTGCTGCCCATAAACTGCAAATGAAGGTTGTGCACTTGATTTAACACCAACACCTTTTTTTTTTCCCCCTTCCTTCCTTTTCTCTTCAATCCTTCCCTCCCCTGTGTTTCCCCCCTCCCCTTCTCCCTCAGGCCTGTATAGATGAGAACCTGGACATGGTGAAGTTCCTTGTAGAGAATGGAGCCAATGTGAACCAGCAAGATAACGAGGGCTGGACCCCTCTTCACGCAGTGGCGTCGTGTGGCTATCTGAACATAGCAGAGTGAGTGAGTTTCAGGCTATTCTGGGTATTTATAACATTTTCCACGTCTTCCTCTTCGGAGCAGGTACACGGGCGATGGATGCTCCGAGACTTACACAACGTCTTGGGAGGCGATGCTGAAAATAGATGCGTTTCTCCCGCTACTGAATTCTTAATTTGTGAGGATTAAGGTGGAGCCTGTGACTGGTTGCCTTTCGCTGATCCCATTACAGTGACTTATGATTCATCGGATGCTTTAGCTAAAACGCGGAGCAGAACGGAAGCGCGGCGGCTGCCAGGCGGGCACACCGCTGCGGAGACGTGTAACCACGCACAGCTCTGCTCCTCCCGTCTTTGCTCTGCGCTTCCGACAGCGGGGAGCCCAGGCGGAATTTTAAGTGTTACCCAAGAGCGATTTGGGATTTTATTCCTCTAACTGAAAAGAATTCTGTCTCCGCACAAAATGTATGTTAGTGGAATTATGTGCCTATCGCTATGCTGGTGTAAGCCCCAGGTAGGAGATACACGGTGTGTTACAAAACGATTCAAAGGGGGACGGCACCGACGCTCACCCTTGTTCTGAGGCTTTGCAAAGCGACTGCGTTTTCTGGCCACAGACAGTAGTGCAGTTGTGTGGAGGCTTTCGAGAGAGAAATGCAACTTTCTGGGCTCCACAGTCACCAATATGCCAACAGCATCATTTGTTTGTTCGAGTTCAGATCTTATGTTTCTGTTTTTTGCCTATTGTCTGACAAAAGAGGGAGAAGTGGATAAAAGTAAGTGCTTGTTACTTAACCCACTTACAATTGGAGCATTATCTTCTTTAGTTTTTTTGTTTTGTTTACAAGGCAAGATGCTGGGCTCGGTTTGGACATAACCAGGTGAAATTCTGCAGCCTTAGAGAGATTAGATCATCTAGTGAGTACAAACAGAAAATACATACGAAAGAAGCAACAGTAAATACAGTGGAGTTTCGTCCAGTAGATGTTTAAAGCAAAGCAGTAACGTGCTATAAGTGACTCCCAGAGAAGATTTGACTCTTCTTGGCACAGTTCCTGATTCCAGGCTTTGAAATAACATTCTGCATCTGATCTGAGCGTTCGTTCTCCTCGCAAAGGACTAAGTCTGTCTGTCCCAGAGAAGATACTGGTACCAGACTACTTGTTGTGCGCCAACGAGTCACTCCGAGAGTTTGAGAGTTGCTCCAATATACGACCTGGAGTGCTAGAATAACTGGAACCGAAGAGCAGGCAATTGTAAATGGGAGTTTCCCAACTGAAATAATTTTTCTGAGATAAGGGTGCCTTATAGGTTAGAAGAATAAGGGAAAATAACAGCATTTCTCAAGATGGTCCTCTACAATATATTCTAACCAAAAAAGAAAAAAAAACTAATCTATGGCTTATTTATTTGTGTGTTGTACTCCTGGAACAATTCTTAGCTCTTTGGATGATCCTTTATTAGTTTGGTTTTTCTTCTCAAATATTAATTCTTCAAATGAATAATATTATTACTCTTTACTAGTCATACCATGCTTATATATTTAGTCCACTACACGTACCAAAAAGTTACCAAAAATTTGAATACTGATAACTATTTCTCAAAGGCATTGAAAATAAATTTTAAAACCAAACCTCACCCTCCTAGATTTGTGTGTTTAAAGAGATACTTCTTTTACTTCCCAGAATTTTACTGGTTACAAGATGTACAAGCCGAAGAAAACATTGATTGTTCTTGAATGAACTTTTGGTATAGTTATAAAAAGACAAATTAAAAAATTAATGATGCCTTCGTTTATATTATTATTATTTCCTTTTTTAAAAAAAAAAAAACAACAAAACACATAATCGATCGGGTTAGTGGAAGAACCAGAGGTATTGGAATAACTATAGAGAAACCAAAACTCTGAGCCACTGACCAGGGACCTTGCATTTAACAATGAACTTTTTTAGTCTAGAAATTTGGTAAGAAGAAGGTACTCTTTTTGTAGTTGAACTCGAATGAGAGACAAATATTTTGTTCTGCTCCTTGACTTACTGTGTAAGTTGCACTGAAGCTCACACCCAAGGTCTAACACGTTCGTATGGGTCTCGTTCACGTAGGTACTTAATTAGTCATGGAGCCAACGTGGCTGCTGTGAACAGCGAAGGTGAGGTCCCGTCTGACATCGCAGAGGAAGCAGCCATGAAGGACCTGCTTCTGGAACAAGTAAAGAAACAAGGTAAATCGGTAGCGGGGTTGAGTATGTGAGAGTTAGACCTCTAAGAGTTTCCATAAGAAAATTCTGTTGGTTTACTGTCTGAAGGTGAGGAGAGCTGAAATACGGCCCGAGAGGCAGCAGAGAAATTTTTGCTTTGGTAGCAGAACAGTGGAACGGATGCAGAAGGTTTGTGGGGCGCAGTCTCTGTCCTTGGGATTCTTCAAAGCGAGACCCCACAGCACTGAAATGTGATTCATTAGATCTGTTTGCCTTCAAAGTGAGATTTAATTCTGATCTCTGGTATCAATGAAAGGTCTTCTTTCACTAAGATTTGATGATACAGAGATGAGATTTACAGCCCCACCAAGAGCAGGAAACGAGCGTGCCTGGCCTGGGGTGACCTGTGATCCTCATCCTTCCCCAGCCTTCTTCTGCAGCCCATCTGCTCTGCCATTTCCCCTTTCTCATCAGCAATGCCGGTCTGAGGGGCGGCTCTCTGCCCTGTCCCCGCAAAAACATCGCTGGTAGAAGACAGTGGACAGTGTAACTTGTGTTAAAATTAAGAAATGCTTCATCGGTGTCGAGCTTTCTTCATGCTCATGAAATTCATCCGTGAGTGGTTAGGTGTATGTACACATGCGCGAGAAGTTTAAATCCTATTTATAAAGTTCATCAGGAATGTGTTTGAAGGCTGCATTTGTCTCAGCTATGTGGGAAGGGAGGAACTGAGACAAATTGAGCTGATACAGAGCAATCTATCCTCACCGGAGATACATGGACTGCGTATTTAGCCTTGAGAATGGAAGATTGACGGGGGGATCTGATTGCTGTCCTCCACTACCTTGAGGGAGGCTGCAGGGGCAGCGGAGCCAGACTCTTCTCAGAGCTGCAAAGTGACAGGGTGAGAGGAAGAAGTCATAGAATCATAGAATCAAAGAATCTTTTAGGTTGGAAGGGACCTTTAAGATCATCAAGTCCAACCATCAGTGTAACACTGCCAAGTTACCACTAAACCATGTCCCTCAGCACCACGTCTACATGTCTTTTAAGTCCCTCCAGGGATGGTGACTCCTCCACTGCCCTGGGCAGCCTGCTCCAGTGCTTGACAACCCTTTCGGTGAAGACATTTTTCCTAATATCCATCCTAAACCTCCCCTGGTACAACTTGAGGCTGTTTCCCCTTGCCCTATTGCCTGTTACTTGGGAGAAGAGACCGACCCCCTGTCGCTTTTCAGGGAGCTGTAGAGAGCAAGAAGGTTTGAACAAGCGACATTCTGACTGCATAACTGCATATAGATACGTATATATATGGAAAAATGTTTCCCAGGGAAGTGGTATAGTGTTGGAACAGGGACCCAAGAAATCGGTGGTATCTCCATCGTTGGAGGCAGTCAAAACTCAGCTGCATTCAGCTCTGAGCAATTTGCTCAGGGTTTGAAGTTACCCTCCTTTGAGCAGGGATTTGGGCTAGACACCCCCAGAGGTTCTTCCCAGTCTAGATTATTTTATGAGCGCAGGTTGGTGTTGGGGTTGTTCGCGTGCTGGATTGAATCCAGTCCTCTCTAACAGATGTGTTCCACTTGGCACCTGGTGGTTACTTTATTTTTGAAGCTATTTTCAGGTGTAGTTAGGCAGAGATCAGTCCCTGGCTACTGCGTCAACCCTGTTACTGTTCCACTGCTGCGTTTGTAGCTGTCCATCTGAGAGCTGGTTGTTACTGGTGTTAGTGTTCCTCTTGGAACGTGGATGCAGGATCGTATTCCTTCTGGGAAACAGAAACTTTTCACTTTCTAGTGTAGTGGTATCTGTGACAAGGTTATTCTTCTTTGGTTCCCCTTTTCCCTCCACTTTGAAACAGCCCTTCTCCCTTATATTTAGGCTGCTCACGTATCTAAAAAGAACTGTGCCTACAGTCAGCGTTTGTTTTACTACACTGTCCAAACCGTGCCTGTCTCCTCCCGCAGTCGGACTTCCTTGGATGCCCAAAAAGACAGAGATCCTTTCTTTACATCAGCGTAACTCGTCTCTCTTTAAAGTGCCTATCAAGAACTGCACCCGGTAATAACACGGTTGAAACCTTACAGGACGTTATGGCAGTAATTCTGCCTCAGCTGCGGATATTTTGCCTGACACTTCTTGGGATTCTGCTTGGCTTTTTCACCGCTTCGCCACATTAGCGGCATCCTGCTAAGATGCCCTGAAACAACCATCTGTCTCCACCGAGAAGCTCCCCGTCGGCACAGTTGAAAAGGATCATAACTGCTGGACTAAATGTGGTATAAACTTTAAATAAGCGTCCGTCCAGCTCCGTAGCCTGTCTTAGCGGTGGCGATAAGCAGACGCCTGCTGCAGACTGTAACAACAGCCCGAGTGTGTATGATTCCCCTCCCAAACATTTTCCCAGCCTCAAGGAATTCCCGAGCCAGATGGGCTTTCTGTGTGCTCCGGAATCCCCCGTGGCGTTCTGCGTCGTGAACTTGTGCAGTCCTTCTTGGGAACTCCTGGCGTGTACAGCGTGTTTAATAACTGCGAATTTGTGCCATCCTTGTTCTGAAGCCGGTTGCATTTCTAACCTTTGCAGCATCCCGCAGCAGTGGGTTTCACAGTTCAGACTCTGAGCCGATAAGTGTTTTCTTTTGTTCTGTTTTAAATCTAACCCTCCGTAATTTAATTAGGAATCATGTCATTCTTATACTGGGAGGACTAATCCACAGGGACAGTTGCTTTTCAACACCCTTCTTGATTTCTGAGATTTGTTGTCTTCTCCTTCAGATTTTTTCCTGAGTCAGTGAGTCTGATTAATCTTGTCGGGAGCTGTATTGTACTTCTGATCGATAGAGCGTCCTTATGTGACCTCATTATCATGAAACCTCCACTTACAAAACCAAATCTAAGATAGTTTTGCCTCTCGTTGATTTGGTGACAGCGGACACAGCCCATCCGCCGGCCCCCCCGGCCTCTCCCCGTCGTAGCAGTTGGTTCCTCGGGCAGAAAACTGTCCCTCTTGTTGTCGGGAAGCCCCGTACTCCGCGTCTCTGTTATACCACGTCTGTGTGTTGATGAACTTACGTGATCTGACTTCATCTAAAGCAGATCGCTAAAGCCATCACAGTAGAGGGGTTTTTTGGCCTTCTATCCCCAAAATGGTTTAGAATCCTGTTTTGTCAGAATCTGGTGGTTTGCTGCTCCGTGGAACTAACTATTCCTTTGGGTGTGCCGGGCAGGGACGGCTCTGCTGCGGTACGGATCTCTGCATGTGCAGCTCGGAGATTGTGCTGAATTTTGGGGGAGCATACAGTTGGGGTCATGCTGCTCTTGCAGGAGACGTCTTAGGATCAGCTCTTCAGATCTTCACTGTAGATTATACTCTCAGTGTAGTTTAATTCAGTTTGCTAAGCTGTTACTCAGGACTTTGTTATTTCCATCTAGGACACCCAGAGTTCCCAGTTAGTTGGGCTGGTTTGCAACCAGTGGCTCAACTTTCAGATTTTTGTAAGTCAGACAGCTTTGAAGTCTCTGCAATGATGCAGGACTTCTCCCAACTCCTAGGAAGATGCTTTTGCTGTTTGTTTTTTTTTTTTTGTGGCAGAATGCAAATAGTTTGCTAATATTCTATAGCAAATGAAACATGGGGTAAGTTTATCAAGTTTAACATGAGAGTTTGCACTTGATAATCTCTTTTTCTGTCCTTCCCTCTCTTAGGTGTAGACCTAGACCTGGCAAGAAAAGAAGAGGAGCAGCAGATGCTACAGGATGCCCGACAGTGGCTGAACAGTGGGAGAATTGAAGATATAAAGCAGCCTCGAACAGGTGCCACAGCGCTTCATGTTGCTGCGGCAAAGGGCTATTCTGAAGTCATGAGGTAGGAGCTCCCTCCCGGGGCTGATGCACTGGATTAAGGCTGGTTTTCGTAAGGAACACACCCAGCTTTATAGTCGAGAGAAATTTGTTTCATGCTGAGATTTTGAGCCTGCTCTTTCTCAAAAGGCTCTGTAGATTTATGTGCCCAACCGCAGTGGTTCCCCTGGAAATACAGAGGGACTGGGAGATTCCCTTTCGTACCTCTGGGCCTTTAAAGCGAGGAAAGCTTTTCAGAGAGTGAGACATAAATTAGAAGGTTTAATTTTCACTATGAGAGTAATAGTTTTAGGACTGGCAAGCTAAACAGCGTTGGGGGATAAAAGTATAATTTCAGGTGTCAATACATGCTGCAGGACAATCCCAAACACCCCGGCCGTTTACCTGCCCGGCCGAGTGGACACCGCTGTCTCGCTGTCCCCCGCTCCTCCACGCTGCTGCTCCTGCAGCCGTCAGCCGTGACGGAGGGCTTCCAACACGGAACAGTTCTGCTTCTACTGCTCTGGCTCTAACAAGCTTATTAGGAATATAAACTTGCCCAATGTAGCGTTTCCTGGCAATAAAGCATTAATATTTTTACAGGTAGGGTTAAAATAAGGTTTCCAACAATAAAGCTTTCTTCTCTACTCCTTATGTACAAGTGGAGCTGCCCGTAAACATCAGCAAGGTTACTCTACTGCCCATATTCTGGAGGTGTTCCTCTATCTTGATCCTTAATTTCATAGTTTTAAGTGGCCTGACCTGATGCGTACGAGCTGTTTCTTATCAAGCTCAAGTAATTTTGTTGTTCTCCGTGTTTCCTATTTGTATTCATTCATTAGAGCTTATAATTGAGCTATAAGCTGTCTGTGCCCGAGAACACTAATCTAACACAGCTCATGTGGAATAGAAGTGTAATATCTCCTGAATTTGAGGTGTTGGTCCCGGGGACTTCCAGCGGAGGGTTGTGTATCCAGCGCTGTCAGTGCGGGCGGCAGTCAGTGTTCGCAGCGTGACCACTTCAGGACAGCTACTCCTTGGCATGAATTGTTATAATGATAAACAGATCTCACGGAGAGCTGACATTGTTTCGCTCTTGTGTAGTTTATGGCCACCCTGTAAGTTCAAATACAAAGCTTCAGTGACTTAAACCAGAGGGGCTGAAAGCCAGGAGCTCGCTAACTCTCAAATGGGACGTGGAATCTGCCTGTGACCTTGAGTCTCTTAGCAGCTGTGTTCCTCCCTTTTGCCCGCTGGAAAATCAACATAAAGTCCGCACCTAATTTAAAGTTTCTGTCGCAGAGAAACACACTGCTGCTACGGGATGGCTGTGTTTTATTTAGCACAGTGCCGTGTCGGTGTAAAGCTGTAGGAGTTTCAGAACTGTCGGTGCCATTCTGGGGCGGTGCCGGATTTCCCTTGTGCTGCGGAAAGGTGCCTCTGGATGGTGGAATTTCCCTCGATGGAAATTTTCAGTAGCGGTTTTACCGGACTTGCAGAATTCCCCTGGAATGTTCTTCAATACTTAAGCAATTTGGATAATAGTCACTTTTGATACATGAACCGCTCAGTGCTTTCATCTGATCACTGGTGTACCAGTGTGCACGCGTCTCTGAAGCTTCGGACTGCAACTGACTCTCCTCCGGTTGGTTGGGTGTGAAGTGGTGGAGCTCCAGATGCTATGCAACGCTGGTGCTCTGCTCTGGCAGAGGAGGGAGTGGGTGGAAGGGGCACAGCAGTAAATGTGATGTGAGGGTGTTCCCAGGCACGTAGCTTGGGTAAGGTTTGCTCTAACTGTGCCAGGACTAGTCCGCAAAAACGTATTTTGGGTTGTTTAGCCCCAATGTGGGCTCTTTAACATACAAATTTCACATCTGCCAATCACAGTAATGTCACTGCTTCTTACCTGGCAGTCCTGCTGGCATCATCTCCTTAGGGACTGTTCCTACGGTGTGGCCTTATTCTCTGGTAGAACCAAGACTGAGCTTGTTACCAAATGTGCTTCTCATGCCGGGTGCTGTGCTTGGCTCCGTGGTACGGAGATGGCTGCAGAGGTGTTGGCTGTAGTGCCCGAGCGAGTCTGCTGTCTCTCATCCATTGGAATCATAGAATCGTAGAACCATACAATTGTTGAGGTTGGAAGGGACCTTTAAGATCATCAAGTCCAACCATTACCCTGCCCTGACATAACCACTTCTAAACCATGTCCCCAAGTCCCCATCTACCCTGTTTTTAAACACCTCCAGGGATGGCGAATCCACCCCCTCCCTGGGCAGCCGCTTCCAATGTTTGATAACCCTTTCCATGAAAAAAGTGTTTCCTAATATCCAATCTAAACCTCGCCTGGCATAACTTGAACCCATTTCCTCTTGTCCTATCACTTGTCACCAGGGAGAAGAGGTCAGCCCCCACCTCCCTACACCCTCCTTTCAGGTACTTGTAGAGAGTGATGAGGTCTCCCCTCAGCCTCCTCTTCTCCAGGCTGAACACCCCCAGTGCCCTCAGTCGTTCCTCATGAGACTTCTCCTCCAGACCCCTCACCAGCTTTGTAGCCCTTCTCTGGACACGCTCCGACACCTCAATGTCCTTCTTGTCATGAGGGGCCCAAAACTGAACACAGCACTCGAGGTGGAGCAGGAGTTCTGACTGGGTCACCCGTGCTAGATTAGAAATTGAGGTGTTCTCCCAGTTTAGGACATGCTGAAATGAAGGACATGCTGTGAAGACAGGCTGAGAGAGTTGGGGGTGTTCAGCCTGGAGAAGAGAAGGCTCCAGGGAGACTTTATAGCAGCCTTCCAGTATCTGAAGGGCACCTAGAAGAAAGCTGGGGAGGAACTTTTTACAAGGGCATGGAGTGATAGGATGAGGGGAAATGGCTTCAAACCGGAAGAGGGCAGGTTTAGATGAGATATGAGGAAGAAATTTTTCCCTGTGAGGGTGGTGAGCCCCTGGCGCAGGTTGCCCCGAGAAGCTGTGGCTGCCCCATCCCTGGAGGTGTTCAAGGCCAGGTTGGACGGGGCTTGGAGCAACCTGGGCTGGTGGGAGGTGTCCCTGCCCAGGGCAGGGGGGTGGAACTCAATGATCTTCAAGGTCCCTTCCAACCCAAACCATTCCGTGACTCTACGAAAGGGACCCTTATCATTTAGACTCATTCCATCAGGTTTTACAGCAAAGTCACTTTTTCTTTTCGTTTCCTGCCCTTTTCTGTTACAGTTGCGAGCACAGCGAGCGGGATGTTGCTTAGGTGAATAAACAAATTAAGAAACTCCTGGCATGCTGTGAACCACGTTACCTACTCGGCGGCTCACGGTGTGAACTCTTCTGTGTCGAGAAGTCGTGCTGGGCTGGGCAGAAAAATCAACATTGCTTCTTTCCTCAGGCTCTTGATCCAGGCTGGCTTTAATTTGAACGTCCAGGACAATGACGGGTGGACTCCGCTGCACGCCGCTGCGCACTGGGGGGTGAAGGAAGCTTGCTCCATCCTGGCGGAGGCCCTGTGCGATATGGACATCAGGAACAAGCTGGTTAGTACCCACCGATGTTGGCACAACTTAGGCAGTGTAGTTTATAGCCAGGTGGATATCAACTTTCTCACCCTGCCGCTTGATCCAACGCCACGACAAAGTTACGCGGCGAGCAGTTCTCCTCGTGTGTGCGCTGGAGCATTTAAAAGCGTCAGAAAATAAAGACTCTTGGCTGGCGGAAGGCAGAAAAGATTTCACGTATTACTGGAAAAGATCAGTGGTTTAACTTTAGGACCAAGATTGTAAGAAATGGTGGGGGCTAATCTGTGTCTTCCTGGTTTAGTGTAATCCTGATAAATTAAACAACAAAAAATTTGGAATGCAAAATAATATGCCAATATTAAGCTATAAGGCACTGAAAACTAGTGAACCAACGGCAGCTTTAAATCCTTCCTGTTCTACTATCTTGGTCATTAAAAGGGAAATTGAAAAATTGATGCAGATTTGTGTGAAATAAGTAAAGAAAAACAGGATGGAAGAGAAAAAAAAGAGAGGGGGGAAAAAAAAATCCTCTTCCATCCTGATAGTTAGAATTTTTGCCTCGAAGAGCCGCTGGATTTTCCAGAGGTGAGGTGTGCCCGTCCAGGGCTGTGCGTGGTGTTCCCCTCCCTGCTGCGAGGTCCAGGCAGGGTCTGGGAAGCGCTTCCTGCGGGAGCGGGTTCCGCTGCACCGTGGCTGCTTCTGCGGGAGGACATGAGGTTGTACGTGCTTGGAACAGCCGCGGGGAGCGAAAGCAGGCAGGGGAATTTGATAAGAGAAACGTGGCACTGTGCGGTCTGAGTGCATCTGGCTGTACCGGAGCCTGATGTTCTGTGAGAAGGAGCTGTTTCAGCATGGTGAGCTCTGTGACATCCAAAATACAGGGAATCTTTTTTAAGTGCCATCAGGTGCTTCTCCAAACAGTTCAGAATGTGCAGGGGCTTTGTATCATGGAATCACGGAATTTTCAGAGTTGGAAGGGACCTCTAGAGATCACCCAGTCCCACTCCCCTGCCAAAGCAGGACAGCCCAGAGCACATCACTCAGGACAGCATCCAGGGTGTCTTGAAAACCTCCAGAGAAGGGGACTCCCCCACCCCCCTGGGCAGCCTGTGCCACTGCTCTGCCACCCCAACCAGAAGGAAGTTTCTCCGTGTATTTGAACAGAACCTCCTATGTTCCAACTTGTGCCCGTTGCCCCTCGTCCTGTCACTGGGAACCACTGAAAAGAGTCTGGCTCCATCCTCCTTCAACCCACCCTTTAGATACTTGTACGCCATAATAATGTCTCCCCTCAGCCTTCTCTTCTCCAGGCTAAAGAGTCCCAGCGCTCTCAGCCTCTCCTCATAAGGGACATGCTCCAATCCCTCAACCATCTCAGTTGCCCTACGCTGGACTCTCTCCAGCAGTTCCCTGTCCCTCTTGAACTGGGGAGCCCAGAACTGGACACAGTATTCCAGTTGTGGCCTCACCAGTGCAGAGTAGAGGGGGAGAATGACCTCTCTAAACCTACTGGCCACACTCTTCCCTATGCAGCCGAGGATTCCACTGGCCTTTTTGGCAACAAGGGCACATACTGTGCGAGACTTGAAAAGAAACAGACACAGTTGTATTTGCCGCATTACCTGCTCTTTCCAGTCGAGGACAGCTACGGTGCTGGGTCAGATGGCCAAGGCAATCTGTATGTATTTGATCCCTAGGTTTTGTTATGTGTCATTAAGAAAATGGTTATCATAGCTTTAGTTATGGTGAAAATGTAACTGATTTCTTGGTTTGTGCCCCAAAGTAATTTTTCTGATTTGTTTTTATTTTATTTCCACGGATGTGGAAATGGCTCCCAAATTTCATGGCCTGTTGATGATTGCTGATTTCAGGAGGTTCAAACCCGCAATGATACAGTAGACCAGGTTGATTTCATTCCTTCTCAGTACAAAGAGTGCCCTTTTTAGGAACCTGGAAGCTCAAATGCGTTAGCCCTGGCTGTTAGATTTGAGCAGCAGCAATCAGGGAACCGCGCTTCCACGATTAAGGTTGCTCTGATCGTGGATTGAGTCATAAAACTGCCATCGCTGTCGCATGGCTTTCCCTCCTCTGGAGTGAAACAGAGGGTGTTACTCGGCGTTTGGGGAGGGAGGACGTGGAGCATATTCACTTTTGTCTTCGCTGTTAAATAGCGCTCTTTGGAATATTAACACCGAGCCCTATCGGATATCCTCTTGTCTTCTCTTACCGCATCAGGGCCAGACGCCGTTCGACGTGGCTGATGAGGGGCTGGTGGAGCATTTAGAAATGCTGCAGAAGAAACAGACTGTGGTGAGTTTCTGGCAGATCATTTTCCACCTCTCCAATTACCTTTTCACGCACGGGGGTTCTCTGAGACATATGGCATCAACAGACGCACGAAGCTGAGGCCCGGCTATCTTTTTTTACGTTAGTCATTTGGAATCTTTAATTGCACCAATACTTTTAATAGCTAGAAATGCAGAAAACTGGATGACTGCATCAAGAAAGTCAGTGGCGTGCTGACATGCAGGATTGTGTAGAGTGGTAAGGAATGTATAGTTCATCTTGGAATGGTTATTATTCTGTAGCTGCTTTGTTAGCTGGCAAGCTCTCCAGCACCAAACCGCTCTTGTCCTAATGAGTGATTACCCAAGTCAGCTTTGCCTTTGCATCTAAGGAAATACACTGTCAGGGCTGAGAAAGAGATGTTACCACGTCTGCCCTTCTCACAATAGGGAGGGTTTTGATTGAGTGAGAAGAAATTATAAACTTCGGGGAATTCTCCACTGAAAAAATGGGTGGTTTCAAAACCGTACTAAACTGCCATTTCATAATGCAATGGAGATATTGGAAGGGGTTATCAGCAGAAGGTTGGCATAAAAAAGGGAAGCAAAAATATATCTTGGTCAAAGTAAAGCCAGTCATCAAGCCAGAAATTTGGTTTTTTGATTGCATTTTTTCCTGTTTCTTCTGGTCTACTCCATTATCTTATTTGGGTGCTTCCAAAAACCAAACCAACCTTCTTTAAAAAAAAAAATTAAAATCAGAAAGTATCATTTAAAACATTGGATTCAGAAACAGACATAATGAGAGCATTGCTGATAAAACCCAGTAAAGTATTTTGAGGAACTGACAATGTGGGTGGTAGAACTCAAGCTCTGATCATAACACAGCTGCTGTCATCCTTAAATAGTGTCCTTAACGTTCACAGAAACTTTTTAAAAATTAATCAGCTTCTTCCTAAATGAGGTGTTGATAAATACTACCAGGGTTGTATTTTGGATTTCCTCCTATGTCACTACATCAGGATTCTGCAGATAACTGCGCTCCTCTGAAGAAAAGAGAAAGGAAAACAGCGAGAAGGATATTTTTTGGATGGGTGTTAGCCCATTTTTAGGCTGCCTTCGCAGGGGCTGCAGCCCCCCTTGTTCCCTAGATAGTAGTGCTAAATAAAGGCTTTCTCCATTATGAGTGTAGCGAGCTATAGTGGAACTGGGAAGAAGAGAAGAATCCAGATTTTATCACACTTTTTTTTTTTAGTGCTATGATGTTTTTAATAGAAATGCCAGTTTATCATGTGTGTTTATCATGGGCCATTTTTATCACTTAAAATAGAAAACTTGCAGTTGTTAAGGATGAAATAGGCAGTTCCATGACATTCCTCTAAGTACGTTATTTCACTTTCAAAATGGCTCTCAAATCAGACTTTTTTTTTTAATCTAAAGCCTGTGGTGGAACAATATGTGATCCTTGCTACCAAGATTTGCTGCTGCTATTGGCAAGAAGAGGGGATTTTGTTTGCTGGAATCAATTTGTTTGATTTGGGTTTGGGTCTTTTTTCCCCCAGTCTCTGAATTACCTTTGAGCGGCACAGGCTGTTTCCTGCACTTCCCTGTGCTCTGCTCCAGTAGTTCCTTCTATTTAGCGACATGCTGTACCCCAAATTTTGGCTCTTTTTTCGACTCTATGGAGCTTTTCCCACATTGCAGAGCTTTTGCTTCTTGTGCCTGGTGTCAGCTCCCACCAAAACAGACAGAATAACTAGGCTAGACGTGGCACAAACGAGACATCATTAAAAGCGAGTCCCTAATTGCCGTCCCTTTTCCCACTTCAACTGAGTCTCTGCTTCTAGAAGGTACGAAACAATTTTTTGGTTACTGATTTGTCCATCAGTGCTGACAAAACTCATATCGCCGCTCTCTGGGCAACGTTTTTCCGTGGCTGCGGTGCTCGCAGGTGTCGCAGTGCGATGGCTCACGCCTGTCCGGGCTGTACGCGAGTGCCTTCCCCTCTACATAATAGCGAAATTTCCAAGTAAGTGATAGCTATAGAGGCAGCAGATTTGAAACTGATTCTAGCCTGGTTTCGTGGGCGTACAGAGAGCCGTGGACAGAGCTCCGGCGCTGTGTCCGCACAGGGCAGGCGCGGGGCAGCGCTGGGGAGGTCAGGATTTGCCCCCGCGGCTCAGCAGGGAGTGCTGCAGACTTCTCGGAAGGTTTTATTAAATTGCAGCTCAGGTCTAAGGAGGTGCTGGGTGTGTAGCTGTGCCCTTACGGAGCTCTAGTCCAAACCATCCCGTGCTCTTGCTGCCGCGCATCAGCTGAATTGGCTCGTTAGACAAATCCACAGCATTTTTCATCTAACGAGGTTGGGATGACGCTGGGCTAATCATCAGGTTGTGCTGAGGTGGTTTGTTTAGATGTCTCTTTTCGTTCTTTCTCCAATCTGCTTGGGTCTGTTGACAGTTGCGAAGTGAGAAGGAGACGAGGAATAAGCTGATAGAAGCCGACATGAACGGCAAGCCTCGGAGCGGACTCTTCACCAAGTACGTTTTTCCCCCTTCGGTGAGAAGCCGCTGCGCAGCCTGACGGGAGGCCGGCTTCGCCTCTTGCAGTCAGCTGGCCGCAGCTGGTTTGGAACAAATTTCCTGCTGTTCGCGTTCATTTCGTGGTTTCTTTTAAATTTGAGCTCTCTTAAATACAATTTTCGCTCTTTCTTAACATACCCACCGAGTGGGAGAACAGGGAGTCGGGCTGGTGCCTGCTGCCCCGGCGCCTGCTCTCGCCGAGGGTCGGCCTGGGCTGAGAACGGCACCGTCGCAGAGGCACGGAGCCGTACAGCCCAGCGGGTGCGTCGCGTTGCGCCAGGAAAAGAGACCACATTTTTTTAGGACCGAGAAATGCTTCCAAATTTATGTGAGACTGGCAGTGGAATCCATGGAAAATGGGCTGTGCTGGAAGCACTGGGATGTTGAGTCTGTAGAGAGATTTTGTCCTTTTGCTTGTTCTATATGTAGTAAATCGTGTTTATATGTTCCTGAGAAGTAGAACTCAGAAATAACTCGCTCGCCTACTAGTCCTTAAAATTTCTGTATCTTGCAGCAAAGAGAAGATTCTCTATGAGGAAGACACGCTGAAGTCCATGGAAATGGAGGAGGAGAACAAGGACTCGAGCAGTTCTAGTTCTGAAGAAGAGGAAGAAGCTGAGGAAGATGAAGTTTCAGAATCGGATGCTGAAAAGGAGTCAGGTAAGACTTAGTAGAGTCTTGGATTTAATAATTAGCCTAGCAATATCAGGGGGTCCGTTTGAGAACTGCTTTTTTTTTTTGTTAAAGACATCCTGAAAGTCTTACTTCCAGTGTGTGTGTGTAGAACATGGCGAGCTCTGTAGCTAGAAAAAAAAGCTGATCTAAATGCTGACGCCCAGGTCAGCATAATTTTTCCAAAAAAAAGCTGTGGATAGTATTTTCATTTCTACTTCCAGCCCACGTGAATTTAAGATAACACATTGTTCATAGGTTGTTCTGAAACAGTAGGGTTTTTTTCTTGTTGGCCAGTTTCAGGATGAATACTTCACTCACTGCAAGATGGTAGAAAAGGACTTGAACGTGAAGGAAGGCAATAGCCTGTTGTATTCGGATCAGAGAAATGAAAGGAAGGGCTGAAGCTGTTCTGTGTAATTATAGAGATGAGGAGCTTCTTTCTGACTGTGATGTGTCATAATTGCAAAACATAGTGGAAAATAAGGATTAAGTGCATCGAGTCACCTTAGCCTTACAGCGTATTGCTGCCATCCTACTCCCATTATTTTTCCATAATTTCTAAGGCTTCCTTAATTAAACAGCGTGTATGTGCAGCACAGAAAGTTTAAATAAAGATACTTAATTTTACAGTAAGCCAAGACTTACTTGTACTTCTCTGCAAACAGATGTCTTTAGTGGTTAAACTGCTTCCAACATCAGCTCACGTGGCCTGTATCCCCGTCTACTAATAAATAAATCCTTGTAGAGAAGTGTAGTTTAAAGTTTTGTCCTGCTTCTCGTGCCAGTAAAATTGTCACTTGTGTTCTAATTGTATCAGTTTCGACGTTTATCACAGTATGAGAGGTGTTGAGAGTGCTGGCTGGTCTTTGCAGAGCTGGTAGTTAGAAAAACTATTTTGGGTATGACAATAACACGATGAAATAATCTTTTGGCTTTTAAATCGAGCAAACGTGGTGGGAGAAGTCAGCGGTAGATACAGGCAGGCAGTAGAAGGCACATTTATTTGCTCCCTAAATCAGGGTTTTTACGAGCCAGCAGCCCCGTTTAGCTCTGTGCCAGTTCTTGTCACCGCGGTAGGAACTTGCCCGAAGCCCCTCTGGGGTACGTACAGCTCCGAGAAGCGGAGCCGTGTGGTGTGGAACCGATTCCGGAGCACCAGAAGATCCTTCAGCAGCGAAAGCGCTACAGCACTCAGCATTAAATTTCGTGTAAAACCAGAGCAGGTCTTTTTATTGAGTTAATTCACTGAGCAAAGCGCGTTATACTCATCTATTTCAAACCACTAAAGCTAAAACAAATCGCAGACAAAAAGCACTCAAGTAATGTCGAAGCATCAGGCTTCGGGCTGCGTACCTGCGCTCGCCTTCCCCGGAGAGATCAGTGGCCCCTGGGAGAAATTTCAATTCTGATCGAAACCCCACCTTGTAAACTTCTCAAATCACGTGTGAACTGGGTGCACATTTTCGGGACTCTTTTTTGGAACGAAGTTCATGAGATAACACCATCAGCCCACGTGTTATAGGGGGACTCCAAAGAGAAGTAGGGATGAAAATAGTTTTTTCACAGAAAATGATAAATTTCACAATATTACCAGTTTCAAACACAATCTTAAGAACAATTATGCTTTATTATCTGCTAGATATTTTAAATGCTTGGATGGATACAGGAGGTGTGTTTTTGAAAACGTGGAAATTATTTCCTTATTCCTCTTCGTTTTCTTCTGAGATGTAACATCCACGTAGCTTCGGGATTCTAAGCAGTGCTGGACAGATAGAAGACAACTGTTTTCCTAAAGCGTTCAAAGTCCAGATGAAGGGGAGAAAAAAAAAAGCCAAAATATTGTTACGAGTGATCATTTTAAATCAAAAAAATTTAACTCCTTTGGTAAGTGAGCATAAGGCGGGCCAAAGCAGAATCATAGAATCATAGAATTAGTGAGGTTGGAAGGGACCTTTAAGATCATCAAGTCCAACCATTAACCTACCCTGAAGAAAAAAAAACAAACCCCCCCCCAAAAAAAACCAAAACAAACCACCACCCACCCACTTCTAAACCATGTCCCTAAGCACCTCATCTACCCTTTTCTTAAACACCTCCAGGGATGGTGGATCCACCACCTCTCTGGGCAGCCTATTCCAATGTTTAATAACCCTTTCAGTGAAAAAATACTTCCTAATATCCAATCTCAACCTGCCCTGACATAAGAAGCTGCGGTATAACCCAGGAGTTTATTTTGAGGTGTGTTTTGAAGGGTCTCAGGTTGCAATAAATTTGTGGAATTTGCAGAGGCTGTGGGAGGAGAAGAAATGTGAAGAGTTGAGCAGTGAAATTGCTGGAGTGCTTCGGAGAGTACCGTGTTTCTTACAGTCTGTAAGAAATTTGTGTTCTGCAAACAAAGGAAACTGAGGGCATTAGTGCTGTTTTATTCATCCTGAGGACAATTAACAATTTGGCATTGGGCTGCATATAAACAAGGGAAAGATCAGTATGGAATTCTGTGGTCGTTATCTGTCCGGGTGTTATTGTGAATTACAGCAGGCCAGGGAAGCTTTCAGTGTTTAAAAAAAAATTTAAAAAAATAAAAAAGACACACCCCCCCAAAAAAAAAAAACTTAAGAAAAATTATATTTATGCCAATTTGCCAAATTAGAGAACTAAATTTTTAGTCTCACCAAATTTGTTGCGGGGAGATTGAAGTCTAATCCTCACCGGTTTCCCTTGATTGGAATTGGCAATGTTTATGGCTCAAAATTTTAGTGAAATAAAATGTGGGCCCCTCCCCTACAGCCAGCGATGCCCGCGGTCACGCAGTCTCTCTCGCTGCCGGTGCGAGGTGCTTTTGCCTGTCCTCCTTCTGCAGTCCACTCCTTTCGGTCGCATGGCTCGCAGTTCGAGTCCTTTCCAACCTGTCATTACCACTTAAGCTTGCGCCCTTGTAATTAGGCTTGACCTTAAAAGTTGACCCGTGTGCTATAATCTGCCAGAACGGGCTCCCGGTCACCGCCTGGCCCAGCCTGCGAAGCCCGCTGGCTCTCAGCTCGGGTCTGTTCTCCCCTCCCGGCACTCTCGAGGATTCCCCTGTGGTTTACCGGCTTCGCTCTCGAGAAATCAGGAGTTGGCAAAGATGGGCAACCAAGATGATTGAGGGATTGGAGCATCTCCCTTATGAGGAAAGGCTGGGAGCGCTGGGACTCTTTAGCCTGGAGAAGAGAAGGCTGAGGGGAGACCTTATTACTGCTTATAAATATCTAAAGGGTGGGTTGAAGGAGGATGGAGCCAGACTCTTTTCAGTGGTTCCCAATGACAGGACGAGGGGCAGTGGGCACAAGTTGGAACATAGGAAGTTCCATTCCAACACACGGAAAAACTTCTTTACAGTTCGGGTGAGAGAGCACTGGAACAGGCTGCCCAGGGAGGTGGTGGAGTCCCCTTCTCTGGAGATTTTCAAGCCCCACCTGGATGCAGTCCTGAGTAATGTGCTCTGGGCAATCCTGCTTTAGCAGGGGAGTTGGGCTAGATGATCTCTAGAGGTCCCTTCCAACTCTGAAAATTCTGTGATTCTGTGAAAGATGTGGTTTATGGTCTGTGGGCGTTTCCCCGGGCTGCCGGACGCCAGGTCAGGCCTGCAAGGAGAAAAGGGGTCATCTGCTGCCCCTTCCTAAAAGGGCTGTTGGAAA
Source organism: Anarhynchus alexandrinus (assembly GCA_008711295.1). Classification (NCBI taxonomy): domain Eukaryota; kingdom Metazoa; phylum Chordata; class Aves; order Charadriiformes; family Charadriidae; genus Anarhynchus; species Anarhynchus alexandrinus. Next base: position 298,104 of record VUYV01000265.1, read on the forward strand.
GTGCAGTGCATGTGCGTGTGGGGCTCAAGAACTGAGATGCTCTGTCCGGTGACTTTGATGGAAGTTCTGAGGTCACACAAAGAGAGGGAAAGGTGGCTGAGACTTCGATATCATGTGGACCTCCCAAGGGAAGATGCATCTTTGTCTCTTTAATTCTGCGTCTGTCAGTGCTGCTAAATGCCTGTTATTTTAAAATGTTTTCTCTGGGCTTGGTCTTTTCTGTTTTCCGTGTCCTTTGAACCCTGTATTCTGGGAGTGAGAACGCTTCTTTGAGAAAGACTGATCTCGGTGCTCCAAGGTGCCATCCTCACAGATGCTCCGTACCAAACTGCTTTGTATATGTAGTAGAGGATATTTATTCCCGGCACATACCTCGTTTGCGGGCACTGTTTGGGTGCTTACACTTAAAATGACTTCGTTTTTTCACACCCGTGGCTGTGTGAGGCACTCGTAGCCGCGAGAGGAAAGCGTTGGTTGGGTGCTGTAGGTGCATCATTTCTCGGGCACCTCGCAGGAGGCTGTAGCCGGTAGGTAGTCCGTCTGGGAGCCCCGTGTGCTCCTGACAATGGAACCCATTCCCCGAGACATCATTTCTGCTCCTGGTAGCATCTGGTGGATGTTCTTATGTCCAGCATGGTGCATAAATTAAAAAAAATCAATTAACACTGGACGATTGGGCTTGTGTAGCAAAGCAGGGAGCCAGTGGTGAGCTTTGGTGGCGTTTGCTTGGCTTGCTGTGAGCCCTGTTAGAGATTTTTGTTGGGAATCAGTCCTAGTTTAGTGTAGAAAAATGGATTTTGCTGTAGAAGACCAGGAATTGTGCCCACCAGCGTCAGCGGCCGCAGCAGAGCCGTGCGATGCTGCCCGCCAGCCGGCCGGCTCGGGGACGTGTGCCGCAGCGCCCCGCTCGCGTGCTGCGACGGGAACGGCGGGTTCTGCTTCTCTTCCCGAGCGCAGCGCGGGAGAAACAATCCCTGCGAGGAAACAAAATCGTGGATAAAAAAAAGAAAACAACCTGTTTGTCCTCCTTGAGGTGCTTTCTGCAAAGATGGTGCTTATCTGTGGGGATGGCGTTCCAAAGCTTTGCCGGGCAAACGTGTCCATCGTATTTTTCAGCAGGTAGAACGCCGCCTTGCAGAAAGCCCTCAGCCTCGGCGCTGCCATCGTCGTTGGGATCTACGGCGCGCTGAGGTCGCAGCGGCGCTGAACTTGAGCGTGGTGCGCCCTGTGCTGGTAAAGGAGGGCCTTGGGAGCGCGATACTGAAACGTTTGGTTTCTCTTCTTGTTTAAAATTGTAGAAAGGAAGGAAGAGCCCTTTGCCAACCACTCCAGCCACGAACCCAGGCCTAGCATCACTGAGCAAATACCGCCACCCGAGCCCAACTCCTTCACTGCATCTGCCAGAAGAGTAAGTGAATTTGGAATCAATGGGGACTCCAGCAGAGCTTGAAAGCAGGTTTTGCTGGGAAACGGACGCTCTGAAACCCATTTTCAGAGGAGCTGTAAGATGGGAAGCATGACATTCTGCAATTTCGGTAAAGGTGCTGTGTTAACACCAGTACAGGGCTGGCACAAAGGAGGGTGTTTGCACGATAAGGTTCCTCTTGAATCTTTTACCCTCTGAAGCAAATTGCGCTGTTCGCAGGGAAACCCTGCTTTCCGCAGTGCTTTGTGTCGCTGTCTCTTCTGAGGCAGCTGATGCCAATCTCTTACCAGCAGGAGATCTTTCACCAAAGCTGGTTCCTGCTGATGTATCAGCAGTGGATTTGGCATCGTCAGCTGAAGTGCCTCTGACTTGCCAAACTCCCTCGGATCAGCGGCGTGATGTTACGGCCCAGTAAGCAGAGAGGATAAAGTTTGCCTCTGACTAGATAGCTACGCTATGAAAGCTTTTTAAAGGTGAAGCAGAGTTACTGAAATCTTATCTGAATTCTCCAGCTCTCACGTCACTCAGCTAGATGGCACCCGGAGACTCTGTGTTCTGCTGAGGACTGGCATCTTATGCTCCCGGTTTCTTTTTGCACCAGAATATGGAGGACAGCTACACAATGCAGGCACCTTGCCAGAGTCTGAAGCACTAGGTGCACGTGAGAGGGAAAACGTTTCTTGCTTCGTCACGATTTTTCATTTGTGACATGCTACTAAGTCTAACTTCTCGTCCAGATGGGATGAAATAGGGCTCCTCGGGGCGCTGTTCGGCTCAGGCTGGCGTAGCAGGGGAGGTGTAAAAGGTAGAGGGACACTGGGAGGTGTGAGCACTTCAGTTAACCTTTTCGCAGCTGCAGAGTATTGTTCGCACTCATTTGAGCCGTTTAACCCAGAATAAGGCTGTTAGGGTATAGAAGAGGGCCTGCCTGCAAAGCAGTTATTAACTTGACCTCAATCACTTAGGATCAGCTGCTTTACCATCTCTTACATGTTGGATTCTTCTGTAACCCTCTGTCAGATTGGGTTTTATATGGGAAAGTAACAGTGCTTGTATTGCCCTCCATTGATGGAGTCGTTAATATTTGCTGTTCCTGTGTTGTTCAGAAATTACAGCAGGCGTACTGTGGATTTGAGCTTTCTCTGAGGAAAGTGTCAAAACAACATTAAAACATTAGAGCTGTGTAGCTCAGTGGACTGGAAGCGCTGGAATCGGTGGAGTACAGATTAACTCTACATCTGCATTAAAATAACATTAGATAAGAAACACTGCTAAAATACCGCAGTGATAATTTTATCTTCGCAGTCTTGAGTCAATGAGACAGAGGGCAGAGCTCCCCAGCAGCTTCATTTATTCTGGATAATGTCAGATGTTTTGTGTTACGTAGAATATGGTGCAAGAATGGTCGTATCGGCTTTGACCGAAAGCCTCGTTACCCCAACATCCTGCCCTTGACAGCGACCATGAACAGACACTAGAGGAGGCAGAATCTAGCTGGACTTCTCTCCCACCTTCTCGCAATTTGCATTTCAGGGATTTGCTGAACCTGTCGTATTTTCTGTATTCAGTACCTTCCGTTAGACTTTTCCTCTCTTTTTGAGTCCCCATAATGTTTGGGATCCTGTAATGTCCAGTGGCAAAGGGTTCTTCAGCATAATTACGTATTCTGCAGAACTTCCTGCACCTCTTTCTGTGCGCCGGCCCCGTGCCGGTCTTGTTTGCTGCCCCTAGTGCCTTTATGGGAAGGAACAAGGAATAACTGATCCTTAGTCACCCTTCTGTGTGCCACTGAGGATTTTGTGTACCTTGGTCATATCTCAGCCTGGGGCTCCTGATACTCTGAATAACTCCTCCTACAAAAGCTCTCTTGCTCTGCTCGTTCTTGTTGCCTTTCTCTGAATCTCTTCCCCTTCTTCAGTGCTGCTTTTGAGCTGCGGAGCAGAGCTGTGCGTGATATCAAAGGTGTGATTGTACCCTGCAGTAGCACAGAGGCCTAATGGTGGTGTTGTGTCATATTCTATTCTTTTCCAATAATCCCTAATGTTTTGTCTGCTTTATCTCCTATACAACCCAGTGTTGTAGAAGTATCTCTTGCGGTGCCCAAGCTCCGTTCTTGAATGGCAGTCAGCATCTTTTTGTAAGACTTGATAACTATAACGAAAGCTGTACATTTAAGCAGTTGTATATTTGAGGAATAATATATGCTTGTCAGAAGTGCCTCAAGTAACAAAAACCACAAAGGCCGTTCCGTAACGTGTATAGAATATGCAGTTACCTGGTCGTAGAAAGCTTTAAGCTAGAACGGGCCTCTGCAAGCCTGTAGCCCAACCTCTTGCTCGAAGCAGGGCCAGCTCCAAGCCCATGTCATGTCACTTTGAACTGCCTGAGCTCGGCTGAGTATTGAAAAGTCTCCGAGGACGGAGAAGCCCCACTCTCTTGCTCCCTGTCCCAGTGCCGCATCGCTCCTGCCAGGAGGTATGTCTTCCTTCACGTCAGTTGGGATTTCCCGTGTTGGAACTTGTGTCTGTTCCTCCTTCTCCTTTCACTGCAGGCTGTTGAGAAGAAGTCTGGTTCCATATCCTCTGTAGACCCCACCCTGCAAACAGCAGAGCAATTAAATCCTCTCTTTGCCTTCTCTTTTCCATGCTAAACAGGCCAGGTCTCCTCGTGTTGTGTGCTCCAGATCCCTGATGGGATGGCTTCTCCTGGACTTTCTCCAGTTTGATCTGTGTAAGGGGTTTATTTGCAGTTAGTCCCAAAAGAGTTCATTACTTTTTTTGGGTTTCTGCCTTTACTGAATAATTCCCCCTTCTTAAACGGGTGCTAATAAAAGCCTCATTGTTCCTTATATTCTTTCTGCAAAGCTGGAGAAGGGCATTGTGTAGGCAAAGGGAGCTGCACAATGACACAAGATTTCTTCCATCATCTGTCCTTGGGGATGAGGGCACTACAGCACTTTGCATCCCTGTGAGTTCCCCTTGAGCTATGTCCTATAATTAAAGCTAAGCAGCAAATCAAAGTCACTCCGTCTTACGTTTACAAGCGTAGCCCAGCAAAACCCGGGGCTTGTTGAAACACTTTCAGAACTTCAGTTGTGCCTTGCAGTGCTCTTACTCCTTCCAAACGTCCCTGTTTCTCCTCTGCAGTTCAGTTGGCTCAGCAAGACAGACGAGCAGAAGGATGAGTCACCTTCGTCGTGGCGGCTGGGACTACGGAAGACTGGCAGCCACAACATGTTGAGTGAAGTCGCTGCTACTCGTGAGGCGCAGAGAGATAAGACTTCTTCTATCTATCGTTCTTCTTCAAGTCCTCGGATATCGGCATTACTAGACAACAAAGAAAAGGTTTGGCTTTCAGCAAAGATGGTTCAGTGCATCCCAGTTAAACAGAATTTATCTCACAGGTTTAAGACCCTTTCCCTTTTGTTTTGAGTTATTGCTGGGGTTTGTATCCGTAACAAACTTAGGTCTCCTTCATTCTTTCTTTTTTGTTCTTTTGAAAATTACTCCTATGCTATCAGTTGTTCTTGCAGAACTGGAGTTTGGTGCCCCTTTGACCGAATTCCTGCTCGGTTTGGAGTGGGCTGCCAGCGAACTGCTGCTGCTCCGGCATTGCCCATTCCTTGCCAGAAAATATCTAATCCAGACAGCAGCACATACCTGCAGTGGAAATTCTCCTTCACTGTTACCTATATGGATTCCTCCTGTACCCACCAGCTGTATTTGTGAATCCCGTCCCATGTATTCACCAGCTCTGACTTTGCTGCCCGTGGGTAGATGCCCCATCCCTGGAAACATTCCCGGTCAGGTTGGACGGGGCTCTGAGCAACCTGTTCTGGTTGAAGATGTCCCTGCTCGTTGCAGGGAGGTTGGACTAGGTGACCTTTAAAGGTCCCTCCCAACCCGCACTATTCTATCATTCTATGATTTATAAGTAGTTTTAGTTGGAAGCTGCTTTTATTCACTAGCACGCTCTTCAGAAAATCATTTTCAGAACTGATACTTTTATGCTGTGGTATGTGTTGCTCAAGAAAATGCCTTAAACCAGTTGTCCTTAGACAGGAGAATGCTTTGTTAGTTGCAGGGATTTGAATGTGAATTGAGTTGTCACTGAATAACAGCTGTGCAGTTGAAGTACTCCTTTTGCTTCACCAGGATAAAGACAACAAGAGCTATCTTGCCACAATAGCCCCCAGAAGACTGAGCAGTACGAGCGATATAGAAGAAAAAGAAAACAGGTGAGACTGAACTTAATGCTCAGCTTCTGTCCTGTCCATAGTTCCTCCGGAATACCTTTTTTCTATATTCATGCTTCATATATTTTCTCAGCAGTCCCGGGCACGCAGGAGCTCACCATATTGAGAGCTCTCTCTGATCTATAAAAGCTCTGGTACATCACTTTGCATTTGGGTGAGCAGAGCGACAGGGGTTTCTCCACCCCTGTGTTCACACATAGGCGGTCTCCAGCCAGGAAACACCATTTATGCATCCTTTGCCCTTTTATATGCAAGTGCCTCATTTTGTAACTGGCACCTGCACTCGTACTTCTGTCGCTTGCTCAGTAGTCACCTTCCGTCCCTTTGTTCACGCATCTGTCATTTTTTGATTCCCCAAAGTTTGTGAACTCTCTCCTGGATGGAACTGTGTCCGTTGCAGGGGTTGGTTTTACAGTGAACGTGTGTAGTTGCCCCTGGACAGAACCACAGTATAAATGGGATAGATATCTAGTGTCTCGAGAAATGTTTGAGGAGCTGATCTGTACAAACAGGTTCTTCACAGTTTGTGCCAGAAGGAGTAAAATTTGAGCTTAGTCTCATTTCCAACCACTTCCACAGCAGCGCTAGAAAGGCACGTACAGAGAAGTCATTGGGAAGTGTAATTGTTGTGGAGAAGTCACGGCAGATGACCACCCTGAGAGGATTTCAGCACAGTTTGAGTTTCTTTGCTGATCTTTTGCTGGAACCTCCCTGCTGCGTTCTTGCTTAATCTCAGCCAGTCACTGTGATTTGGAGTTTAGCAGACAATTTGTGTTTAAATGATAAGCTTGAGCGGTTTTGGCAGCGGCTCGTATTGAGTGGCACATCCAGCTGACTGCTGCGAAGTGTCCTTCGCTTGGAAAAGTAGGGAATGAGGAGAACTGGCCCGCGTGAACAGATGGTGCCCAGATGTACTGTGCAGGACAGATTTTTTTCCCAATATTCTTTCCTTTCAGAACAGCTGAGTTTCCCTTCATGGAAGCCACAGGTGTCTGAAAGGGCACCAGCATGGGCACGGCAATTGAAAAATGAAAAATAATCGCAGGCTAACGAGTGAATGGGTCTGTGTTGCATTACAAGCTCGAGGTCCTGTCCGAGACCAGAAAAGAACAGGACATACTGCCAAAGTGTGTATTAGGAAAAGGAGCCCTGATTTCAGAGAACTATGATAAATAGGACTACTACTAATTTATTGATAACTTGTCAAGTAGTTTTAGATATTGCTAAATATTTTGTTTGTTGTTTTCTGCTGCTAAGGATAACAAAGGATTTCCCGTACGGAATTGCTTTACTGTCATTGCCTGGACACCTCGGAGAATAAAACTCCCCTGCAGTTGCAGTAGCTGTCCGTTTACACAGTGATGTTTGATACAGGGCGGCAGAGAGAATGTCATGTGACACTATTTAATATGTTAAATTACTTTTATGGACAATCTAAATTTCAATTGCAAGTTTTCTGACTGAAAAGGACCTTGTTCCTCTTTATGCAAAATATTACATTATCTGGTGATTCTTAAGTAGTACCGCTGGCGATAGCAGCAACTGGTGTTAAGGCCACAAGAGGTGTTTCGGTGAGTTGCGTCACGTGGGAACACGGTGCGTGTAGGGGTAAGGGAAGGATTTGTGTTGTGGAACTGGAGAGGAACCAAAAGCAGACTCCAAAAGTTTTTCTAAACGAACCTTTTGCTCTCTCCTGCGGTAGAGAATCGGCTGTTAACCTGGTGCGGAGCGGCTCCTACACCCGGCAGCCGTGGAGGGATGAATCAAAGGGAAACGAAGCTCCCCATTCTGGTGCACCCACTACCTACGTATCTACCTACTTGAAAAGGTATGTCCGGTTCTCTCTCACCTGGGCTCCCAGGCCGTCCCTTCTGCTCTTAACGCGCCTCCCAGACTTCAGCCTTCTGCTTGCTGCTTGCTGCATCGGTGTCACTGGCCTTGGGACCCTCTTCTGCTGAGAGCAGGAAATTCAAATTAAGATTTACCGACATTTGTCACGCTAAATAGTCTTTTTAAAGACCCTCCTTTTTGTTGATTTGTAAATTGTGGAACTGAATTTAAATACTCTTGTTCGCATAATTCAAATGCAAAGCGTTGTCTCAGTTTTATGCTAGTATTATGGTTAGATAATAAAACCAAAATGGATCATAAAAAGAGAATAAAGTAATTACAGTCTGAAAGCATTATTCAAATAGCTATTGACAGGTAAGTTGTAGCTTCTCTCGTTTATATTAGTCCATGTTTATGGCATCATTGTCAGAAAAGTGGCAGTGTTCTTGTGCGTGTCTTACAGCACTTGCTAAGGAGGGAGACTGATGTCTCCAACCATTTTTGTGGCAGTAAGGCAGCAGCTTCGGCACAGCGTCTGTGAAACTGTAGAGGCTGATTGCTGGTAAACCAGCCCAGCAGAATCGGGAAAGCAATCCTGTGCATAACTTCTTTAATTGGCGGTATCTTTTACCCCTTTGGAAGGCAGAGGCTCAGTTTCCTTCAAGTACCAGATAATGGCTGTCTCTGAATGAGGCGAATGAATGCTCTGCTCTGTTAAGGCAAATAATACGTTACTGAGTTTTCATCTCGGTGGTGAGAAGGAGGATCAGCCCTTTGTACAAGTACGGTGCCATCACCTCACCTTTATTTTAGCTCATACTGGAAACCATCAAAACAGCACGTATAAACATGTCACGCTGCAAAGCCATTTGATCTGTGCTTAAGGGCAGAAATATTTCAAGGTTTTAGATAGTGTTTCACAAAATTCTAGACCCTGAACTAAATAACTGTCCTGAAGATGAAACAATTGCTTGAGATATTTGGGAAGGGGCGGATTTTTTGTGTTCTAGACCTTATGTTGGTAGAGGTAAGCTGTGCTCGAGGATGTGTCTGTCCAATTGCTGAGCACACGCAGACCCATTTCCACAAAAGGTGAAACGGCCGCTTGAAGCAGTAGACTTCTCCCCATCTGCTGATCCATTCGGGTGACTTCACATCTATCCTGGGAGATGATGACAGGCCAACCTCCAGAGCTGCTCTCTCGCTAAAGGCAGTCCGACAGGCCGCAGCTGATTACACTGGAAAGCTTTAGCCCCTTGCTGCTGGCACGCCTCGCTCTGCCCGAGTCTGAGAGAGAGCCCAGTCGCTCGCGTGGCTGTCCGTTGAAATTTTACAAACACGGCCTGTTGATCGCAGCTAATCCAGAACCAGATTTAGTATTACCTTCACGCAGTTGTACTGTATTTTCTTGGTTAAACTGTGCAGAGACTAGAGGAGGTCTTGGCTGGCAGTGGTGTTTCACTAACACCGATCTCTTGTCACAAAGGCCGAATTCTGTCCTTTCACAGGGGAGTGTTGGTTTACGAGCAATTACAGAGAATAGCTCTGACAGGTAGGAATAAAGTGTACTTTCTTTAAAGAGACCAATGGTTTTGCATTTTATGTACAACCAGTAAAGTCGTGATCAATTCGACATTTATCCCATATGGTTTCCTATAGAAAAGCACAGAGAAATTAAATATAATCATATTGGACCTCTGATTTCTCCAACCTTATGCATCAGCCTCTAAGACGAGGAAGGGAAGCTGGTTGCCTGGTAAGGATAAGCTCTTTGTCATTTCCAGGTATTAACAAAACTCTGAGCACAAGTCCAAAAGATAAAAGCTTGTTCTGAGAGAGGAAAAATTTAAGTGAACATGTCATACTCGGATGTTACTGAGAGGACGCGTTGTGTACCTCTGCGTTGCCCCTTTACCTTAGCATTTGCTCATCTCCATAAAGATACCTAGTTGTGTCCTAGAAGTGCTTTATATGATCCCCAAACAAACAGTAAAAAACAGCAACAGATCATCTTAAGATGTTGAAAATGACTTTTCTTCTAAAAGGGGACAAAATAGCTTGCAGCAATGTTGCAAATGCTCTTCAGCTTTAGTTGAAGCGAATGTTAAAGCTCTCTCTGTAATGGTAGTGAGTGCCGTTCGTTCTGTGTTCTTTATGAGTGTACCACCAGCCCCCAAAACTCACAGAACCCTGTTCTGACAGCCTGGTCTCCATTTTAATGCATACTGGCCTTCAGACAGCCGGTTCACGTCACCTGTATGGTGAAGGATTTGGAGGAAAACTGGCATAGCAGGTGGAATTAGTTCAGCGTCCTTCCTTTGGCATCAGCCATGAGAGACGTCTCACAGGAAGGGATCACACACACCAAAATGAAATCACTTTTTCACACAGTTAGTTTCTCCTTCATTTTACGTATTTGCAGATACACCTTTTTACTGGTTTTAAAAACCATCGCAGCGAGTCGGGCCAATGGTCTGTGGAGTCCAGACTGTTTCTGACAGCAACTCATTTTGAAGGACAAGTTGCAAAAGCTGGGAGAACTTAAGAGCAGTCTTCCACCTCCCACGCTCTCCTTGCTTCCAGCAATCGTGAATTTAGGAGCCAGGGGTTATACTTAACCAGTGCTCTTAATAGCCACCACTGTGGCCAACTTCCATAAGCAAATCCTATTTTGATCTCTGCTATACCCTATGGCAGTGTGTCAAAAAATCGGTACGTGTTTTGTGCAAACCTTTTTTATTAGCATATGTGGAACCTTTTTTTAAGGTTTTGAAGGTTTTTAAGATTTTGGATTCTCATTGCCGTAGCTGTTTCCAGAAGTATTTTTTATTGATTTGAAATGTTGCTTTCCATTTCATTGCTCATTCCCTGATGGTTATGTTATGGTGATTATGTTAGAGAACGAGTAGCAGTGTGTCAGTGCCTTTTTTTATTTCTAATGTTGAATTCTGCAGCATAAATTCATAATTGTCCCTTTTACAGATATGTATGAACACAGCCGCTAATTAACGAGATTCCCCCGCTAACCTTTTTCTTGCAATTTTCTGGCCCTGTTTAGATCAAAAGTGAACAATTGAATAAATGCCTTAGAGTCCTCCTAGGGCTGTGCAACGCCACCCGTGCAAGGTGACAGGGTGGGGAGGTGAATTGCGGTAGGGCTGGCAATGCCCGGGCTCCCTTCGTGCGAGCAGGAGCGTGTGCCTGATGCCCCACCGCCACATTTCTCCAGCCCGGGGCGTGTGTGCGTGTAGGAGTTGGCACAACGCCGTCCCCGCGCTCTTCTCCTCCATCCCTCCTCCGTACTCCCATCACCTGGTGCTGCTTCCATCCTCTTGTCTCCCCTTTTCACCCATTTCCCTTCTGAAAGACACTCCTTGTCAGGTCTTAATTAATAACCCTCCCGTGTCCTCCCTTCCTGAGCGGGTTCCTTCTCTTTCCTGCAGCCACCCCTTGTGCCCCAGCCCCTCTGCCTCGGGGTCTCCTGGGACGGTGCCCCATCGGCCCTGTTCACCCCAGGGCTGCCACCACCTTCTCCCCTGCCTCTCCTCCTGCTCCATCCTCCGGCGCTCGCTGCACCGCCACCATCTTCTCAGTACACTCGTTCCTGCAACTTGCCCCCTGCTTGCCCTGCTCGCCTGCGCCAGCCAGGCCCGGCCCCTGCTCTGCCCTCCTCCCAGCCCCTCTCCAGAGCTCGGCCTTCCCGAGACGGGAGACGGGAGGCGCTTGCTTCCAGCGGGACTTCCCGCTCCCCAGTGCCCCGGGCAGGGGACGGCTTTCCAGAGGACGCTTCGTTTGGGGTCCGGCGGAGGTCGCTACCTGGTGACAATAAACTGCTTCTTCCGTTGCGGCCCGGATGTGGCGAGCAGCCATCGGCTGAGGAGCCCGAATGTCAGGTTCCTCCCCGCGGAGGCCTCCCGGGACGCCCCGTTCTCTCCTTCGGCTCTCCGGGGACCCGCTGCTCGTTCGGGGCTGGCCGGGGGCCTCGGCACGCAGACCCCGTTTGTGAATTGGGTTCCTTAGTGACCTGGGCTGGATCCTTCCTCCGACCGCCCGTCCTTGGCTGTTGGCCTGCCCCTTTCGGCTTTCATTTCAGCCTGGGGCTGCTCTCCCTGACTCTTCCTCCAGTCCTGGTCCGTTGTCCTCTGGCTGTCCCAGAAACCTGCAGCTCCTTGTCCCGGTCTGCTTTTCCTCTAGGTCAGCCTTTATCCCTGGTGCACCCACCCTCCTCCCTGCTCCGTGTGCGCTGGCATGGGAGGCGCTGGGATGCCGGAGGTGAGACGTGGCCCTTCCAGCCTTCCCGGCCTCTCCTCCTGCAGACAGCCCAGTCTGACCAGTACCAACCAGGAATACCAGTTGCTGGGAAAGGCGTGGTGGGGTCCCAGATGAGGCGTGCGCGCTCGTTAGCTCTGTGCAGACAACGAGCAGCCCGTCTATGGGGCTCCGGCACGCGCAGCAGGAGATTTTTGCCAGATTTCATCAAGTCTGGGTTTAGAGGTGTGCGACTTCTCCCACTTAGGGTGGGTTTTCTCTGAAACAGCGGAAGGGTACGTCCTCGTATGAGAGCCCTTCTCCTCTTCCGTCTCTTCTCCAAAGTATGAGCACTTAAACAGTTACAGCTTTTCAGTAATAATGGTTTTAAGGGTTTTGTTTTAAACTGGCAAAACGTGTATTTCCCTCGCGCATTCTCGAATAATTTTTGGACAGTTTTGCAAGCTATTTTCCAAAAAATACAGAATTTGTGCCAAGCATGCCTTAAAGAAAATTAAAGCCTGAACTGATCATCTTTGCCAAAGCTTTAAGCCACTGAAAACAAGTTCCAAAAGCTGGAAGTGCTGGGCATCCTTAGGGGGTGATGCAGCCGGACCTGCTTATGTCACTCTCTCCTGCCCTGCTTGAAGCGACTTCGTCCTTGCTCCTTGTTTCTGCCCAGTCCACGGGGGTGCTCTGCGCGCGCCGCTGTCACTGCGGGAGGGTTTCTCCCTTCCCCGATTCTTCCCCGATTCACCTCCACGCCGTTATTCTCTCGCTGAAACTGGGCTGGGCTTAGCGAAGAGGGGTGCTGCTGGCGCTGTAGCCCGCGCGAGGGACCTGCAGCCGCCCCGGTGGGCTCCGATCTCCTCCCGGACGGTTCGCCAAGGTGTAACACTTGCTCCCTTTCCAGCTGAGAGCCCAGCTGGGGGGATGTTCTGTTGAATATTTACTGTGCTCTGAAGGACGTGATTTTGTGATGTTTTACAGTGCTTCATTTGGTAGAAGTAGTGACCTCAGCAGTCCCTACATTTCAGCCAGTCGCAATACATCTCTAGCTACCTCACCCACTACCATTGGTTCATCTACCTCCTTGGGCACCCCGTGGCAACCTGTCTCTGCCTGTCCCACAGCTCTCGGTGCGAACACTACTGCATCAGCCCGCCAATATACCAGGTAACGGCTCACAGCTGAGATAATGCTGCAGAAAATCAGCATTTGGGTTGGAAGTTCTGAATTCTGGAGTGGATTATGGATCGGAAGCGTGCTCCCGCGTGGGAAACGCTGATAAGAAGTCCCAGAGTGGTTTAGGTGGGACAGTTTCAGTAGTACACGTGCACCAGCAGGCAGTTAAGAGCCCGTATGGGACCTCAGCGTCTTCGCTCAGTGGAGTGGTGAATTGGGCCCTCTCGCTGCCGTTAGAGACCCCGTGTGTCGCTCAGGCTGCTCTTGGGCGTGCACTGCACGAGCTCTTGGAGTTCATTCCTTCTGCTTATTCACCAGGTACATTTTCTAATCGTTTTTGCTACAAACAGGGATGTGAAGACTATGGATTCCTCCTGCTTTTTCTTCCGCAAGTTTTTTAAAAACTTGTTTTAATGTGTGCTGTTCTCTACAAAAACGCGAGTCTGGAACGAGGAGAGTGAACTGTCGGTGCTGCCTCGGGGTGGCTGGTCTCGGTCAGCGGTTGAGTTCACTTGCTTTGCTTTCCGTTATGTCTTCTCTATTTCAGAGCCCCTTTCAGGCAACAAACTGATTCTGCCGTAGAGAAAAATACAGAGGGCATCTCTGCTAGCACCCCCCTAGGTGTAATCACAAATCGTGCTGTACTCGGCTCTGCTAACGGTATTGCGAATGCCGGTGCTGCCTCAACTACAGGAAAGGACTTCTCAGCTGAGGAAGCCAGGGAGCGCAGAAGGTCAGTGGGCAGAGTGCCGGTGTGTGTCGGTCCTCCTCCGCGATCAGGTCTCACGCGGCGGTGACGGTGGGGGTGTAGGAACTGTTTCTTAGGTGCTGCGGGGAGTTACAGGCTCCTGCCCCTGCTCCATCTCAAGGTTTTGAATTGAGTGATCGCTGGCTTGTAGGTTAAATTTAGTTTCATAATTTTCTACTTGTCTTTTCAGCGTCTCAGCCTTTTTTTTTTTCAGTAGTCATCTCAGCTACTAACCTCAATCCCGAAGGCCTCTCTGTGCAGAGGGACAGACGGCCCGGCAGCCGCTTGCAGTAGGTTCTGTAACATGAATCCCATCCTAAAAAGAGCGTTGGACTGAGGCACGTTCAGATACGGTCCGTCCCTCTGATTCTGCTCAGCTAGGTTTGCGTACGCCCCGATGGAGACGTCTTTGCTGCAACAGTCCCCTAAATTCCCTCCACAGTTAGTGGGGGAAAACAGACATTCCTGGAGCGTGTGGATGTGCGATCCAGGAGGAGATGGACTGCGCTGTAGCACCGTGCGTTTCCTTCGATTGACATGGAAAGAAGGCAGTGTTAGCGCAGAGGCAGAAGTTTGCTGTTTGCAGCTGGGGCTGTTCCAGCAGTAGCAGCATTTTGAATCGCTCTGACTGTAGCTGGTGGTGTCTCTTTCTTATCATGTGTTGTTATTTTAAGGCTGGGGAAATACAAAGCTGGGGGAGCTGGTGCTCTTTTCAAAGGAAATCTACTGTGTGCATTTAAGTACAGAATATCAAATGATCCGTACTTATTCCTGCGAACAGGTTAACTTTTGCAAAATCTGTCTCTTCTGATGGCATCGATGAAAGTAAATGGTAGCAAAATGCAGCGATGAGCTGTGCATTCCTAACTGGCAACCAGCTCGTGGAGTGCTAAAATAATAACTTGTTAAAGTACAGACCTTCCTGAGCAGAGGTGGTACTCTGACATGTTTTAAATGGCCTGAAGCCAAAGGATGTGAAAAGCAATAATGGGAGTTACCGGCTTGCGGGGGGGAAGGTGGCAGAGCTCAGCAGCGCCGGGTAATCTGCAGTCGGCCACGTGGGCTCTCCCTCGGAGGGAGGGCGAGCGTGCTGCGGGCTTCGCTCTGCTTCGGCTGCCGCAGATCCGAGAGAGGAGGTGGTCTGTGCTATTTGGGAAACAGTCAAACTTTTAATGCTGTTTGGGGCTTTTTTTCGTTTTTTCTTTTTTTTTTTTTTTCCCCAGAGCTGACACAGGGAGTGCTTTGAAGGTATTGCAAGCGATGAGGCGCGTTCATCACCTGCGTGTGCAGGGACGTGATTTGAAATAGCTACTGCAGAGTATCTCTGTCTGGGAGAACACTTCCATTCAATATTGGCAGTGCCTCTGTCTGCTCCTTGTCGTTTTGGGGGGGGTCAGTCGGCTCGGTGTCATTTGCAATTGAATTGAGATGAGCTGCCAAAAGATACTCCCGGCGCAAAGTGAGATTGTGCAAAAAGAGGACAGAGTGAGGATTGTGCTTTCAGTTCACACTTTCAGGCGGTTTCGCAGCAGTATCTCCATTTTGGCAAGCCCAGAATCAAGTTGCAGAAGCTTTAGATTTTTTCCCCGGAGAAGTGGGCTCGGCAAAACCCACCCGACTCTTGGCACTGGCTGCAGACGGGGAACTTGACTGTGACAGTACTTCTAAATGCCCAAAAGAGCATCTATTAATATTACTGCATTGGCATTTATTGCCAAATCAGTTTCTATAAATAATATAGAAGATCTGTTTGAGTCTCCTGCATTTTTATTAGAGAACCATCTCCTATGAATTATGCTAATGCAAAGAGAAACACCAGAAAATTCCTCCCACCTTTAATTGATGCTTTGAAACTACTGAAAGGGGGGAAAAAAAGCCCAACACTGCTGCGTTGTGCTTGTGGGTGGAGGAAACCTGATTTATGAATGTGTGTTCTACCGGCAGGATACACTGACTGGGGAACTGCCCGCACGTTTTGAACTGGGAAACATGGACCCAGAGAAACAGGAGAGGTCACCTAAATGGCAAAAGCTTGTTTTGGAAGGAGACCAATTCCAGTAAAATAAAATAAAAAAGGAAAATGGCAAACAGTTGTCGGGGAAGCACTGTATGGATTTCAGTTCCCATCGGCAGCTGTTGCAGTAGCATTTGGTCTGCTTCAGTGTTTCCAAAGCTCCAGCTTTCTCTTAGCAACAAAAACATAAACAAGCTTATCATCTAATATTAGATCACAGGGATGTCTCCTAACTTGTGGCCTTAAATTATCTGCGTGAAGCCAAAAGGTTAAAGCAGAAGAGACTGGTAGGTGTGGGGAGGAACCACTAGCGAAGCACTCTGGAACACTGGTTTGCATCCTTTGGTGGCCAACAAGCCTCACCCGGGCCCACCATAGCATTTCATCCACGGTGTTTTACCTGCTGCCTGTTTGCTGGCGAAACTGGTCAGCAACCTCTCCAGTAGCTGGAAAATAGTGTGGATCATAGAATCATAGAATGGTTTAGGTGGGAAAGGACCTTGAAGATCATCGAGTTCCAAGCCCCCTGCCATAGGCAGGGACACCTCCCACCAGCCCAGGTTGCCCAAGGCCACCTCCAGCCTGGCCTTGAACACCTCCAGGGATGGGGCCTCAACAACCTCTCTGGGCAACCTGGGACAGTGCCTCACCACCCTCAGAGTGAAAAACTTCTTCCTCATGTTCAATCTAAACCTGCCCTCTTCCAGTTTGAAGCCATTCCCCCTCGTCCTATCACTCCATGCCCATGTAAAAAGTCCCTCCCCAGCTCTCCTGGAGCCCCTTTAGGGACTGAAAGGCCGCAATAAGATCTCCCCGGAGCCTTCTCTTCTCCAGGCTGAACAGCCCCAACTCTTTCAGCCTCTCCTCATAGGAGAGGTGCTCCAGCCCTCGGATCATCCTCGTGGCCCTCCTCTGGACACGCTCCAGCAGGTCCATGTCCTTCTTACGGGGGATCGCGAGAGTGGAGTAGAGGGGCAGAATCNGAGAAGGCGGTGCGGGAGAAAGCAGTTTGGAGGAATGCGGTGCAATCTGTCCGCCTGGACGGACCGGAGCGAATCGCCGCCTGGTGTTCAGGCCATATGTCCTGGATGTTCGGCCAAGCTGCCGCCGTGTGTATTTACATGTACCCAGCTGCACGTTGAGCCTGCCTTCATTCCGCCGCAGCGCTGCAGCGTGCTGATGCCGAGAGGCTGGAAACGTGCCATCTTCCAGAGTCAGGATTTTTTTTGCCAGGCGATTTCTTTTTCTTTTTCATGGGAATTTTGGAGGCACCGGTGAACGTTGCTGTTTGGCCGTTTCGATGGTCTCCTGCCGGCGTCAGTTTGTCTCACGTTGCAAATGCATTTGTCCAGTTGAACTCAAAACGGCAATGGCTCTGCTAAGGGCGAATTGCAAACGTGTGGACGCTGTGCCTACAGCATCTCACGTAGACCCTGTTCTTCCTGGGGCAAAACTAACATCCTTTTGGTTCCCGCTTGGTGCAGGCAGGTGGGGTCACCTGGGGGGTCCTGTTGGCTGCAGCCCACTGCTGGATTATCCGCCTTCGTCCGGGATGACAGCGGCCTCTAGTGCCACCGAAAGCTCCTTTGCAAAGTTCATCCGTGACTTTGCCCGTGCAGTTTCGGTGCAGGGCGCCGTGGCCACAGCTTCCCCTCTCCCCCGAGGTCTCCCGCAGCCGCTCTCGGGTTCCCCGTGTCGCAGGCTCCCCGGAGCCATGTCCCCTCGGCGTGGAGAGGGGTCCATGGGAGATCTTGCCAAGCTGGACCGTGGCTTGTGCCATGAGACGGCTGGTGCCCAAAGGAAGGTCCAGAGGATCTGGGTCTCTCTGAAGCCTTTCATGTCATACGAAGGCTGTGGTTCCCCGGACACGTGGAAAGGCACCGTGCAGCCCACGGCCGGTGCTGAGCTGTCGTTAGGGGTGCGACAAGCTTTGCCCGAGAACTTTGGCGAGACAAGTCTGTGTTCTCAGTTGTGTGACCAGTTTAAAAGGACACTCCAGAATTTGTAATCTGGCCCGGTTTTGTAAAAATTAGGATTTTAATTCGTCCTTCCTCTTTTTTTTTTCCCCTCCCTCAGCCACTTTGTTTATACAGTTGCATTCTGCGATTGTATTTGTTCTTCCTGTTTCTCAGGAAGGTTCCGGCAAGGTGGTGGCACTTGCCATCAGGCAGACTCTTAGAGACAGGAAACACCTCTCCTTTCCGTATTTTTTAATGCACTCTGACCAGTTTTTCAGATCCGTCAAGAGCAGGAGTGAGGTGGGCAGCTTTTCCTGGCGGCTCTGGGGCCGAGGGCGGCGCTCCGCCTGCCTCCTCGCCCCCTAAGTGTCCCCTGGAAGTATCTTTTCAGATGAAGAAGGTTCACTGCCGTGCAAGGTAAACGCGTCTAGCAAACATTTCTCCTTGCTGCTTCATTCCCAAGAGGAATGTATTTTTCATTCTTCATTCCTTCATTCTAAGGATCCAGCTGCTAATTATAGTAGCATATATTAATAATATATTAATAACTGAATCCTCCTCCACCAGTACTGTTAGATGAACAATTTTTGGCAAGTCCTTTTACCTCGTGATTCTTGTCCTGTCCAAATTCAGAACATGACTCCTCTAGGGTGAGCGTGGATGCCGTTGTTGTCCGTTAACCCTTATTATCAGAGCAAAAAAAATAAGAAACCCCGATCTTTGTTCAACTTATGGAATTTGCATCTGAGGGGTGTTTAAAAGTCACTTGAGAGGAACTGGTAGGAAAAGCTGTGAGCATTGTCTTGCGACCGATTTGGGGTTTTTTCAGTAGTCTCTGACTCTCTCATCCTTATCACTGACTGTCGTAGCGCTGAGCGGTCTCTAATTCTCCCGGGAAAGGTGCCTGGGAAGCAGCGCGGTGGGGATGCTCGTGGCGGGCGCTGCTGTGTGCCAAAGGGACAGATTCCCGTCCAGACTGCGCAGCGGACAACAAAAAGTTAAGAGGTCTCTCTCTTGTGCAGGACTGAACAATCATCCGGCACCTGCTGTCGAAAGCATTTATCTGCCACGCTCCTGCCGTTAATCTCTTTCAGATAAAGTTGTCCCTTTTTTAAAAGGCTGCCGGTGCCGATGACGTGGGAGGGCAGGAATCCTGCCGGCCGTGGGATTGTCCATGTTGGGAAGAGGGGAGATTGCTCCTGCTGTATCGGAAATCGGGCTGCATTTTTATTTGGCAAAAAGGTCGAGGTGTGGGATGGGGGTCAGTGCTGCCCAGGCGGGTTTCCTCTAAAGACGGCGAGCAGGTGTGGTGCTGCGTGCTCAGCTGCCCGCTGACTTTATCCAGCGCTCAGGGGAAGGAGGGGGGGTGGAATATTTTGGCATTTGCTTTGGGCGGAGGAGCCCGGGCTGTAGGTTGGCCTGCTAACTCCAGGCGGGAATATATGCGGGATCCTCCAGGAATGGTCAAGGAAAGGAAGCAGGGAGCACTTGAGCTGACCAATGTAAACGAACGGCAGCTTGACAGCACGGAGCGAGCAGAAGGTAAAACCACCTTTCCCCATCCCTGTCTACATGCGGAATTTGTGTGCGATTCCTCTTTACTTACTAATTGTAACCACTGACGTGTTCCACGTAGTTGATCCTTGTGTCTAACAGCACATTCCTCATTAGGCGCGAGTTCTGCAGCCAGTTCCGTCTGGGCACCGTTACCGGGATGCTCAGGGTGTGGGCATTGACTAACTTCAACACGCTCAAATACTTTTCAGTGTCCAAAAATGGCCATTAAACTAAAGAAGGTACCCAAAATAGTTGTGGAGATATTGTAATTTAGCACCAAATCAGCTCTTCTGTTAAATTCTTTGCTCCACAGCACCGACCCGTGGATGCTGCAGGCGGAGAAGCCGGGGCAGCCGGGTGGTCACCCCGGGATTTCTAAAGGAGAAGGTTTTGAGCAAACTTATAAATCTTCTGTCCCCGAGAGCAGTGGACACTTAAAATTGAACCAAAGCCACTGCCACATGCTAAGAAATTGCAATCTTAGCTCAGTAGGCAATGGAAATCTTTTAGACGTTATTAATATTCGGTGATGTTTTCTGTAATTCAGCTGGGGCTGATTTATGGTCGTCGTCCTTGAAACTGCTCCGGGATCTGCTCGGTGGCTGCTTCCACGAGGTGGCAGCCGAAGGCTGCGCGGATGCGCTTGCCAAGCGAGCAGAGATAAACCTGAGCTTTATCTAGTTCAATAGCCCAACCTTCTTTATCACCATCAAGTTTTGATTTGATTTGATTTTTTTTTAGTTGCAAAAGGCAATTTCCCAAATACTCAGATTTTTGCCGAGTGATTTTTTTATGTTGTTGTTTTTTTTTCCTTTTTTCCCCCGGGATTTCCTGCCCTGTTTCAGACTGTGTAAACCGGCTTTTGGGAAAGCTGTAATGGGTCTGCTTGAGGTTGTTTAAAATGTCAAATTGTGTTGGCTCACTTGAAAATGAGAGAGAGAAACGCCGATAGAGGCAGGACACTCGCGTCTTTGCCTTCGTTTCGTTCATCGGCTGGCAGGAGATGGAGTTTCATCCCGCTCCGTTTCATGCAGCAATTTCTTAAATGCGAAGAGTGAGCGGCTGAGGACTGCAGCCGGTGGCGCACACTGCGCCGTGACGCAGTGACAAACTCCTCCGCGTTGTGTATTGACGCTTAATGTCCTATGCCGAACACAAACCGATTTCAGAATATTCCAGCCTGGAAAGCTCTGCGCTTGCGACGGTCGCAACTCACGGATTCAGTAACTCGGGGGAGGTTCGGGAGGGAAAAGGTGTTGCTGCTTTGCTGTGTTTTGTGTTTGCAGTGCTCTTTGCTTTTCTCCTGCAGAGAAATTTCCTGGATTGTTTTTTTGGTTTTTAAACTAGTACGTTTTCCCTTTTTCTGGAAGAATTTTAAAGGCGAAGGTTGGCAGCCACAGCAGCCTTCCCCAGACCAGGCAGCCAGTTTATGGGATGTGAGCACTGTGATGTTTGCTGCCTTTTCACTTTTTACCATGATGTTGAGTGGCGCTAACTAATGCAAAGGCACAACACTGATCATTTAAAAGCTTCCGATCTCTGTGCTAACTGCCCCAGCCCCAAACTTGGAGTCCTCAGTAGGTACCAGCTCTGTATTGGCCTCTTCTGGCCGAGGAGACGGAGCGTGAGCGGGGCTGAGCGTGAGCGGGGCTGAGCGTGAGCGGGGCTGAGTGTGAGCGGGGCTGAGCGTGAGCAGGACTAAGCGTGAATGGGACTGAGTGTGAGCGGGGCAGAGCGTGAGCGGGACTGAGCGTGAGCGGGGCTGAGCGTGAATGGGTCTGAGCGTGAGCGGGGCTGAGCGTGAGCAGGACTGAGCGTGAGCGGGGCTGAGCGTGAATGGGGCTGAGCGTGAGCGGGGCTGAGCGTGAGCGGGGCTGAGCGTGAGCGGGACTGAGCGTGAGCGGGGCTGAGCGTGAGCGGGGCTGAGCGTGAATGGGGCTGAGCATGAGCGGGACTAAGCATGAGCGGGGCTGAGCGTGAATGGGGCTGAGTGTGAGCGGGACTGAGCGTGAGCAGTGCTGCGTTCCCGCTCCGCTCCGCAGTTCCCGCTCCGCGCGCTCTCTGCATTGCCGTAGTCCAGCCTGCGGAGGACGTGCGCTGAGCCGGCTGCCGTAGGAACACAGCACCAAAGCAGCAGCTCTGCTTTCGGAAGGGCGCGTGCAAAGAGATGAACACGGGCAGATGGGAGGGCACAGGCAAAGTCATCCGGGACTGTACGATGGGAAGTGTTCCGAGAGCGTGAGCTGCCACCGCGTAACCTCAACCCATTGTAAACAGCACATCAAAGCGTGAGTTTGAGGAGGGATAAAAGGGTCCTCGTTGTTTTGATTAACAAGTGACAAAGATCACAAGTCCCTTAATCTCTCAGATCAGCACCTGAACGTGTTGAGCAAAGCGAAGCTGTTGCAACTAAAGAATCTCATCTTGCGCTTGTTAACCTGCTAATCGTACTGTAAATAGATGATTGAAATTCAGACGTTGAAACTTCCATGAGTTGAGAATTCACAGTCCAGACTGAAACACAATAAGAGCTCACCACAGCCGGGACTAACTCGAGAGAGAAGAGCGAAGGCCTGAAGATGGTGAACACTCAGCGCAGCCCTTTCGAGCCAGCTGTGAAATGCTTGAAGAGCGTCATCCCCAAACCTCGTTATCCCTCTGTCCTCGGCTTATTAAATAGCTCAGCATTGTCTGGCTGTCTCCCCCCTCGTTCCTAGCTCCGACGCTTGCGGAGTCTGACAGGTTGTCCTTCTCTCCTGCCGGTTGAATGGGCTTCTCACATTATAGTCAGCCGACTTCTCGGGGCCATTTCTCTAATGAGTATTTTCCGTTGTGGTGGGCCGATGCGTAGAACATGTTAGCATAGGGATAAACCCAGGGAAGAACTCAAACCTGTGGCTTGCCTGGATTGGAGAGCAGGAAAGTTTCTTTTTCTGACTGTTCCCATGTAATTGTCAGTGATTGACTTGCTGCTGGGTACGTACTTTATTATCTAACTTAAGGAATTGTATTTTGGGAACTGCTGTCAGCGTTGTTGCCTGCAAAACTTGCGCTTGCTTCTCTTCCCTCCCCCAGCTCACAGATAGTTTCTTAGCCAATGGCAAATTTCCAGTTTGTAGGAATGCATCGCTGGGATGCTGTACTTTTCCAATTGTTTCCAGGGGAACGTTATCAGTACTTGAGGCTTTTGCTGGGGTTTTTTTTCTGTCTTCAGTTTTTCAGTGTGTGTGTATATATATATATCATAGAATTGTAGAATGCTTTAGGCTGGAAGGGACCTTAAAGACCATCTGGTTCCACCCCCCTGCCCTGGGCAGGAACACCTCCCACCAGCCCAGGTTGCTCCAAGCCCCGTCCAACCTGGCCTTGAACACCTCCAGGGATGGGGCAGCCACAGCTTCTCTGGGCAACCTGCGCCAGGGGCTCACCACCCTCACAGGGAAAAATGTCTTCCTAATATCTCATCTCAATTCCCCTCTTCCAGTTTGAAACCATCACCCATTGTGCTATCGCTCCCCTCCCTGATCCAGAGTCCCTCCCCAGCTCTCCTGGAGCCCCTTTAGGGACTGGAAGGGGCTCTGAGGTCTCCCCGGAGCCTTCTCTTCTCCAGGCTGAACCCCCCCAACTCTCCCAGCCTGTCCTCCCAGCAGAGGGGCTGCAGCATTATGTGCGTATATACGTATGTATGAGAGATAAAGAGAGATACATATGTACGATAAGGATTTTTGAAATCACTGCAGTGTTTGGAATAGCGATATTGTACTCTTAAGAAAAGCTGTTCCAAACGTTTTAGAGTGTCTGTATGGCTCCATGTGCTGAATGAGCCTTTTTTTGTGCTGGAAGCCAAACCCTCCACCCGTATTACCCAGGGCTGGGAGAGCCAGCAGTCCGTCCTGGCTTCCAAGGAAACTGTCACTGTAGTTTCCAGTCTCGTTAGTGTAGTTCAGAGTCACTCCTAAACTAGAAAGGGAATTTGGGGGGAGATGAGAGGGGTCGCAGAGCGGCTCCTGCCCTCGGCAGGCTTTCCTCTCGCGTCAGCCGTCGATCACCCCAGTCCACGACCGACAGTGCCGCACTCGCAGAGGCCGCGCGCCTGTGGTTACCGTCTGCCCGCTCGCGTTCGTACTGCGCTTGGTACGGGAGCGGGGCTTTGTTGGAGAAGGACGCGATGGAGGCGAGGGGAAGCCCATTGAGGCCCGCTGCGGCTCACAGCGGGTGCGCGGCTCGGTTCCTGGCGTGCTGGCGGCGTGGTGGCATGCCGTGAGCCCCCTGTGGCGAAAGGGCAGCTCTCGCGATTCATGAACGTTCGGCTTCCAGACGTGTGGCCGAGTCTCGGCGCGTGTCAGTGAGTGCCTTTTAGGTAGATGCTTTCCTGGCGTTGGGTCACCCAATGTGAAAAGGTAAAACCTGAGGAAGCGTTGCAGCTGGCCGGCGTTCCCTGGGGGCCGGGCACCATCCTGCCGCCACAGGGCTCCGCGCGGAGCTGGATGGGGTTTGCCACAGACGACCTGTGAGCGCTGGAAGGAGGTCAGGAAGGATGGGGAGGAGACGAGCATTGCGAAAAGATTATCAGAAGCTGCTGTGTTTCTTGGCGAAATTAATCATCTGTTCTTGTTATCTGTGCGCCAATTAACAGGAGATTTTAATTTCTTGTTCTGCATCATTTACCCTTTACTTGGGGGGGGTTCTTTCCACAGCACATTCTTTTTTTTGGCGCTGGCACGGATTCTCTAACATACAGGTTGCTCTTGTGTTCTTGGTTCACCAGCGTGTATAGCCCGGCTCACTATTGCCCTGTTTTGAATCTCCCCTTCTATTAATGTTTTAGTGCAGCTCCTTTTGCCTTGAGACGGTGATGAGCAGTCCGGAGCCATCGTTCTGTGTTGCACAGTCCCCATGAAAGGAGGTAACGCAGAGAATAGGTGTTTTGGTGAAAACAGGAAAAATGAAGTGGGAGTCAGGTTCATCATTCGGTTCCCAGCTTTTCTCTGGCTAATACACAAATCAAAAGCGCGTACCCGTGTGGCAGCAGGACACATTCGTCTCTGTCTCCGGGAGCTTTAAACTTCTGCAGTGTTTCTGCTGACTCTCCCCTACGCATCTCTAACAATTTCTCTTCCGCTGCCTGTACTTGCACCCAAAACTCTGGGAAAAATCTCTCCTGCTTCATGCGTGCCTTGAACTGGGCGTGCTGGCTGCTCTTATTTCACGTGTTTCTCAGAGAAAGCTTATTGCAGGAAAATACAACGCGTAGGACCGTTCCTTTGAAGCTCTGCTTGGCTCATGTGATATTTGCTTGAATTAATAGGATGACATAGATACGGCACTTCGGCGAGCAATGTGTTTCTGGAAAACATAATTAAAAACTCTGCGGAGTGTTTACAGAGCGCCTCGTACCCCATTTGCTGTCTGTCCCCTGCAGCTTGCTGTGATCTGCAGTTTTTCTGCTTTGGAGAGCAGCGGAGCGCTCTCCCTCTGTCATCCAGCGGCTGCCTCAGACTCGCCGGCTCCTTCCAGGGAATTTGTTCTCTCTTTCTTTCTTTCGTCCATCCCGCTCAGCACGCTCAAGTCTCTTAAAATTCAGCTTTGTAAGCGAAGTGAAGCGTCGACTTAATTTGTAAAATCTGGCTTTATCCTCCCTCCCTATCCCCAAAGAAAAAAACGAAACGCAAAAAGACCTCAAGTGGAGCAAAACGGTGATTGAACCCCAAAAGACCCCAAGTGGAGCAAACCGGTGATTGAATCCCAAAGGACCCCAAGTGGAGCAAAACGGTGATTAAACCCCGAAAGACCCCAAGTGGAGCAAAACGGTGATTGAACCCCAAAAGACCCCAAGTGGAGCAAACCGGTGATTGAATTGCCAGCAGGTGCGGGGTCTGCTCTTTGCATTTGATGTATTTACAGCACGGCCACGGTCCTCCATCACCAGGAGAAGGCTGTAGCTGCTTCCTTGGAGAAACCAGCTGTGTCACCGCGCAGCGGCTCTGCCGGCTTCCTTCAGAAAATTCAGTTATCTCGTGTTTGTGAGATGGCTTTGGGTGAGCTCCAAGAAATGGGGAATTGTGTCAATGGAAAGAACCCAAAAGTTAGCAATCGATAAAGGCTGCAGCCCAAACTGAGCCGCTCTGACTTGCAAAATGTGCTTGGCTGAAGGTGAAGTCGCTGTTACAGGGTGGACACCCAAAATTGCTAACGGCGTTTTAACATACTGCTATTTTTATGTAAATTCTGGGAGAGCAGGGGAAGAAAAGTCTGGGAGGGGGGGAGGATGGGGTAAGAGACACAAAATGGTTTTTCTCTTGCTCTGTCCATACGCTCCTGTGTGCAAACACCGACAGGGGGGAGATGCCGCAGCCGTGCCGTGCTCCCGCAAACCCGCCGCGTCTGACCCTGCGCAGAGCTCCGCGCCGGCGTGCCCACCCTCCGCGCCGGCAGCCCGGGCTGACCCGGTCTCCACGCATTTCCCCAACCTTTTTTTGGAAACTATTTTGAAAACCTGTTTTGTCCTCTCTCGCAGCCAGCGGCAGGCAGCTCAGTATTATTTTCTTCTGCCTGGAAAAAGTGCTTCAGCTGCCGTACGCGTGATCTCGTGTTGCTCTCGCGTACCGGGAGTGTTCCTCAGCCCACTGCCGACGTGCTTGTGGGAGCCGAATTCCTCCTCGGGCCAAGGCAGCTCTCGTCTTTCCTCCTCTTATTCCCATCGGCCGTACGTAGCTCCTCCACGCCTGTGTCCTCGTTGCAGAGTATGGGACGTAAATTCCACTGATTCAAAGCTGCTGCAGTAAACTGTCCACCTCACTTCGCTACAGATTTACTTGGTTTATATCTTTCAGGAACTATATTTTTTTTTACTACCGCTCTGAACTTAATTTGCAGTATATTTTGCAAATGCGTTCTTCCTGTAGGTGGCTTATTACTTCGGGATGCTGTGCAAATAGCAGCTATTCTGCTTGTGTCAAAAGCTGCAGAAGAGGGTTATTGTTTCCTTAATGTGCCATTACCTGGGGAGCACATGTGCACTGCGTAAAGGAGAGCAGAAGAGAACTGCTTGTCTGCAAAATTAGGAGTTGCACAGCTTTCACTCAGCAAGCAGCGGGGTTTTTTTGTTGGTGAGACGGCGAATTCTTGGGAGGCGATCATCCCTGTGAGCGTTAAGCGCTTCCCGCGTTGGCGTATCCATCACAGCTCGTGTGTCTGTCTGGATAATCAATGGGGAGCGATGAGCTCCTCCGCAGTGCCTTCGCACGGTCTGTGCCGGAGGCTCTTTCGGAAGGTGATGAATTGTGCCCCGGCGGTGCGGTTCGGGGAGCCCGGCCAGCTCGGGTGGAGACACCTCCGCTGCGGCCAGCGCCCACGGCGTGATTCAGCTCCTCCGCAAGTCCGCAGCGCAGGCGCCTCCCGCACGGACATCCATCCTTCGCGCTCGCCTTGTGCTCTGTGGGCATCAGGGGGGCTCGGGGCATGATTTATCGGGTCAAACGCACCGGTTTTAGGTGAGAAGACTCTCAGGTGTGCGAGGGGACTGGCTCCCGTGGATGCACCTCCGAATAGTCCGGGGAACCCCCCGCGCAGTGATGTGTCTCGCTGAGCGCCGGAGGCCGTCTGCATCTGGCTGCACAGCTGCATCGGCGCCCAGCACAGGATCGCGGCGGTGGATAAAAGCCGTTGCTGTAGATGATTTCAGAATGATCCAGATTTTGGGATTCTTTGAGGTTTTATCGTAGTGCAGCAAAGTTAGTAATCTCTCTAATAAATGTCTTACCTTACTGGATCAGATGCGAAATCTGTTCAGCCTTTTCCATGAGAGCAGTCCATAGTGGAGAACCAGCAAAAGTGTCCAAGGGCAAAGTAAGCGTATTCCTTGATAGATCTTCATCCCTCACTTGGCTAATTATTCTTTGGACAAATCTTTGACGCGCTGTTAACCTGTGGCAGTGATACCCCGACAAGAGAACGTCGCATTTCAGGCGCCCTCATCACTGTGAGACAGCGTTAATAATCATTCCCTATTAGCCAGGCTGAAGAGTCCAATCTAATTAATCTTTTCTAAGACAGAAGCCACTCCACCAATATGGAGATCAGACTTACTGCGGCGCGATGCCCGACTCGGCGGGAGCACTGCTGAATTCCTCCCCAGCGCGTCCGCAGCGAACGCCAGTGCAGAGAGTTCAGTTTATATATTTTAATGTGAATAATTCTGTAGAAATCTCTCCGCTTTAATGAAATGTAGCGGTGACCAGCGCTGTATTTTAACTGTGTGGTTTTCAGTATTAACGCATTCCGTTTGCTCCGGTGTGTGAAGGTCATTTCTTTAATTTCATAGCATTTTTCAAGGTGGTTTGTCTTTACAAGGTGCCTGCAGTTCAGCCGCTTTCTAGCGTGATGGAATTCATACTGATGAAGACAGCAGATTGCAGGAATATGATCGTGAATACAATGACAGGAAGGAGGGTCTGAGGAATGTGCCAGTGCGGGATTTCTGGTCTTGAGATCTTTATCTGAATGAGAGGTGGTTTGATTTATTTTTATTGGGTTTTTTGTTTGGGTTTTGGTGTTGTTTTTTTTTTTTTTCTCAACGATGCAGTAAGACCTGGAATGGGGCAAATAATATACTAAACAGCTGCACTTTTTTTTTAACAGAGTACGTCCGACACTAAACAGTTTACGTAGAGACTCTACGGAGAGCGTAATGTGAGCGTTTGTGCATCATGTGCTCGTAGAAAAGTTGTCCCAAAGCAGAAGATGGCCATAGTCTTGGTAGATGGAGCTAAAATGATTTTTGTCCATACAAAGGAGAATAATATCACAGCTCTGGAGCTCGTGGAGGCAGGAAGGCAGAGCATCTGGTTTTATTTCAACCTCTTCTGCCCTTTTCTTTCAGGTCGTATCTGACTCCGGTGCGGGACGAGGAAGCAGAGTCGCTGAGGAAGGCACGATCCAGGCAGGCCCGGCAGACTCGCAGGTCTACGCAGGTAAAGAGTGGAAATGCTCATGTTCGTGTGTCAGATGGAGAGAACTGATGTACAGCGAGGCAGGATTTTCTTCTGCTCTTCCATTAGTACTTAGGACGAGGGGCTTGTCTGCCCTCAGCCTGTTGGGGAGGTTCTGGCGAAAGCAGTTGTTACAGAACACTCCCCCGAGCACGCGCGAGTGAGATTTCAAAGTTCTCATTTGTGCGGTGTGGGTGCCTTTTAGTCTGTAGCTTGATCGCGTATATTTGGGTTGCTTTGAGCCAGCACTTAGGTGGGTACGCTGAGAAATGCGTTAAAGGCAACAGAATTCTTTCCTTTCTGTTAGCGTAACGATGAAGCATGAGCCCGGCGGGCTGTGAGCCCGCTGGGCGTTTAGACTGACCTGGAAGACGTGAAATCTCATTGCGTAAATGGAAAAATGCTCTCCGTTACTCTCTCTGCAGGGTGTGACGCTGACAGACCTTCAGGAGGCAGAGCGAACCTTCAGCCGGTCGCGGGCAGAGCGGCAAGCTCAGGAACAGCAAAGCGAGAAATCCGGCAGCGCCGAGCCGGCCGAGGAGAGCAGCGAGAGGCAGGAGACCCGCTCGCGGTGGAGCAGAAGTACAGATGAGGAGGTGATCCTCCTGGCCTCGCTTCTCCTTGCGTCAGAGTTAATGAAACCATTTGGGAGAGCCGAGCCTCGGGAGAAATCCCGTGGGGGATCTGTTTATTTTGAGGGGAGGAGGTCAGACTGGGGAGTAGCACCGCACCTCCGCACGAGCGACGGGGGCGTGCAGGCGGCAGAGGTTAGCTGTTCCTTTGCTCTCCCCTGGGGACTTCGCTTTTCTGTCCCGGGCCAGAAAATAAAACTGTGTAAATCGCAGAAAGTGGAAGGAGAAGGCTCACGATGGGAACGTGGCCTGGATCCACCCTTGCTCTGCAGCCTGGGCTGAGGCTTTGTGTTCGTATTTTTCCACAGATGTTCCGTGTGTAATGGACAGTTAGAGGGACCAGTTTGCCCCCACCTGCCATCACT
Organism: Anarhynchus alexandrinus; assembly: GCA_008711295.1. Taxonomy (NCBI): domain Eukaryota; kingdom Metazoa; phylum Chordata; class Aves; order Charadriiformes; family Charadriidae; genus Anarhynchus; species Anarhynchus alexandrinus. The sequence continues at coordinate 327,312 of VUYV01000265.1, forward strand.
TCTGGTTTTTTACTCTAAATCAGTCATTTCTATCAGATAGCTTATTTGTCCTGCCACTGGCTGTGGGGACAGAGGCTGATCCCAGACTTCCCAGCAATGGGAAGGTGCTGTCGCGTTGTAGCTGTACAATGCTTCTAACATTCATCCCAGTCTGATGGAATGACCCTGATCTGGCGGGTGGTGCTGACCGCTTCCAGCAGCAGTGCAGAAAACATTAGACTTTAAAAGCTTACCCAGTTCCCTGAAATCCCAAATCTGCTATTCCTTTTCATTCTACTAACTTTTTGTCATGGTTCTTTGTTTATAGACTGTCTATCGGCGATTAAGGTGCCCAGTACAGCCAGACAAACCTACGACACCCGTATCTCCTTCGACGTCAGCACCTCTCCTTTATACGAGTTCATACCTGACTCGAACAAATAAGTATCTGGGTCTTGACTCTGCGAATCCAGCAGACTTCAGAGGTGCAGCCACAGAGATGGAGAAAAATGGTACGTACCAGGAGAATGAGGAACAGCCAAAGCTCAGGGGGTTTCATGAGTTTTAAACCTTTCGATATGTACAGACAGAATACGTTTATTTGTAATTCTGAGGGGAGCGGTATGGGGAGCTGCCGTCTCACCAGACAAATGTTATTTGTTTAAATGGAAATCCTAATGTGGGCTACAGCCTATTGCTTGTAACAGAGAGGGATAAAAGGATCTCTTCCATTTTGGATGAGTAAATGAGAGAGTAACCCATGGAGCACTGAGATCCTACAGCTGGGGGGAGTGATTTTGGAAGGGAAGTTTGTCCTAATAATAGCAGTAAGTCGGGATGATTTGGGGAGAGCTGACAGCTAGGGTAACCGCTGTGGGCTCCGGTAAAGGAAGGCGTGTGAGTAACCAGATGTAGTAGGGCGCTGAGATTCCATTTCATTTGGTTTAATAACTCCTTTGTAACACAACACAAGCCAAAATGACCTTGACCAGCTTGAAAAGAGCCCCAGTACCGTAGCAAAAGCACAGATGTAAATCACTGAAACCAAAGCAGTCTTTCTTTGCTTGGCCAGAGTGTGAAGATCAGGATTTAGACGACAGATCTCCGAACAAACAGTCAATCCGAGAGAGGCGGCGGCCAAAAGAGAGGCGAAGAGGCACTGGCATCATTTTCTCGACAAAAGATGTAAGTTTGAGTTCCTTAGAGAGGAGAAACTCATTCTGTCATATTCAGGGTGAATTCCCTTCCAATTCCAAGCTCCAGATTTTTTTCCACATCAGTTGATTTCCCATTAGTCCTTCCCTCTCCAACTCTGTTGCAGACTGGCACTTCCAAAGGAATCGTGTTCCTGTTTGGCCCGTGTAAAACCCTCTGGTTATGGCTCTGGGAAGCCATAAATCAGTGCGATCCTTGCAGGATTGTGAAAGAGCCCACATGGGAGAAGAGAGATTAGAAGTCTAGTTTCTTTGGAAGAAGGTCACGAGCCACTGGAATTATTTTCAAATTCCTCTGAGCCCAAATTTGGCTCTGCTTTAGGCCCCCTAAAGGAAGACAATGAGGAATAAAACCTGTGTCTGGGTCCCCTGCCCAGCACCGGGGAACACACACAGCATAAGTGCAGAAGAGCTGTCTGTGTCGCGGCAGTTTCTCTTAGTCTTGGTTTCAAAAGGATTTCTTCAGCCTGAGGGGAGAAATCCAGCCCTCCAAACCTTGGCTAGAAACTCAGGTAGGAAAATAGATCACCTTTTTCAGGAGAGAGTAAGTATTATGAAGTCGTGGTTAAGAAGTCTGTAACAATCCCAGCCCAGCTATGGACATTTAGCCTTCTTCATCCACCTCAGGGGTAGAGGCTTCCTGCACGAGACAGTGGAAAAAGACCCCAGTGGTCTTCCCTGTGGCAGCAGTAGGTATGTTGAATATTTGGAGTTACAGACGAGTTGAATGGCCCTGCTGGAAACCTCAGAATTTCTATTGAAAGACTTCCCGCAAACACCCCCTTTTTATTATTTTCAAATGATTCTTACATTTTTTCACTTGCATGCCAAGTGTGATTTTTTCTTTTCTTATTGTTTTTTTTAGTTAAATGCTTTACAGCTTCTTCCCCAGTTGTCTACTGGATCACTGTAGCAATATTAGTAGCTTCAGAGCAGAAAGCAAAGCACTTCATAGAATCACAGAATGGTTTGGGTTGGAAGGGACCTTGAAGATCATCGAGTCCCACCCCCCTGCCCTGGGCAGGGACACCTCCCACCAGCCCAGGTTGCTCCAAGCCCCGTCCAACCTGGCCTTGAACACCTCCAGGGATGGGGCAGCCACAGCTTCTCTGGGCAACCTGTGCCAGAGGCTCACCACCCGCACAGGGAATAATTTCTTCCCAATATCTCATCTAAATCTCCCCTCTTCCAGTTTGAAGCCATTCCCCCTCATCCTATCACTCCATGCCCTTGTAAAAAGTCCCTCCCCAGCTTTCTTCTAGGTGCCCTTCAGATACTGGAAAGCTGCTCTAAGGTCTCCCCGGAGCCTTCTCTTCTCCAGGCTGCACACCCTCAACTCTCCCAGCCTGTCCTCCCAGCAGAGGGGCTCCAGCCCTCGCAGCATCTCTGTGCCCTCCTCTGGCCCCGCTCCAGCAGGTCCATGTCCTTCTTGTGCTGAGGACTCCAGAGCTGGATGCAGTACTCCAGGTGGGGTCTCCCCAGCGTGAAACAGAGGAGCAGAATCCCCCCCTCGCCCTGCTGGCCACACTTCTGATACAGCCCAGGATGCGGGTGGCCTTCTGGGCTGTGATCGCACATTGCCGGCTCGTGTTGAGCTTCTCATCAATCAGCACACCCAGGTCCTTCTCCTCAGGGCTGCTCTCCAGCCATTCCCCACCCAGCCTGAATTTGTGCTTGGGATTGCCCTGACCCAGGGCAGGAAAAAACTTCTCAGAGTTTTGGTTTATTTCCCCATTGTCTCTATGAAACTGCAGCTACAACTGCTGAAACAGCTCGAGTTCCGTAGGGAGGCGGAGGAGGTGCCATGGTAGTTTAGCATTGCTCCATGAAACCCTGGCGCTGTTACAAAGCGGCAGTGGGATACAGAGAGGCTGTGTAAGCGCAGGCTGTCGGGGATGACTATTCTGTCCTTCTGGAGTCTAACTGAAGTGGAAGATACTCTTTGAAAGTCAGTATTATGTCAACATTTCAGATACGCAGTCTTCCCAAGTGTCATGTTCGTTCCCTAAGTATATCAAGGAGTGTTACTCCTCTTACTTGACTTCAGGAGCATTCCAGTTGGGGTGGCCATCTCAAGAGTAATTCTGTCCTCAGTACTGAGATCTTCTAAATGGCCAGTAGGTTACCAAACCTTATCTGACAATCAGCCAAGAGCATCCAGGCAGGCGTTTCTTTTGAAAGACTTGGTCTTGGCTTTGACATCAAATCATAAGCAATACATTATCTTCTTGTGATAAAACTTTGTTGTCTCCAAGGCTGCCTAATTATATTGTTTGCTTTTCATTCTAGGATGATGATGAAGTTGATGGAAACGAGGAGGTGAAGGAAACTCGGGTAAGTGAAAACATCAGGCTAAATAGTTGGTGTTTCACTCTTGAGTGTTGGTGGCAAGAAGTCTTCTATGGCTTTACTTTTGTTGATACGAGAGGTTCAGGCTCTGTTCAGGAGCTGAGTATGAACTGGGAGGTCGTTCTGAGTAGCAAATCGCTCACTGATTTCTCGTCTGAAAGACAGAGAGTATCTACAGAGTGGCCTAAGTTCAAAAGTTGGCTCTTCGAGAGCTGCATAAGCAGTTCTCAAACCTGGAGGGACTGGAGCAGAAGCGGGAGTGAGTGTCTTACCGAGAGCGCTGTCAGGAGCTGCGCTGGCTGGGGAGCGCGGCTGTCGGCTGTCCCGAGGAAGGAGCATGACCTTGTATCTCAGAACCGCCCTGAGGCGGTTGTTTTGGACGGTGTGTTTTGTATGTCTAAAATCTGCGCTCTTGTCTCCTCATGGATTTGTTTTCTTGCGGGAAATTGTCTTGGCAGGCAACGCATCAGAGATTGTTCGTTGTTGCCCTGTTCTGGCAATAGTCTCATTATCCTTCGAGGCCCTTTCTTTCCTTTTATAATAATTATTGAGTCCTTCCAAATTGCATTGGTTTCTTTTGCTTTTGTTTGTCTTTATCTAAAACACATTTGAGCCTGACAACATGACTTACTCTGACGATGTTAAAGCTAAATACGTTCCCAAACCGTTAAAGCATGATGTGCGAGACCTGGGAGAAACAGCAAATTTAAGGTTGCACAGGGGTCAGCCTGCTTGTGTGACCTTTAGCCTTTGCCAGCAAATGTTGAACTTACGGTGGGCTTTCCACATACTTTGCAATTCGGTAGAGTGGTTGAAGCATCATTTGATTGAAAAGTTAATTGTTTTTTTCCTGAAGATTTTCAGTAATGCTCTTCAGAGTGTATTTTTGTTTTGATTTCTGCAATACTCGGTCAAAATGGGGCACAGTCGTGGTGAGCCTTGTGGGGACCACAGACTCACGTGGTGCTGGGATGGCTTTTAGCACGTGCTTATCTTTCAGTGCCAGCCTTTGCTTTCCCAGTGCTTGCTTTGCACCGTGAAAAGCAGGATATTCCTTCCTGCAGAAGCACCACCTGCTTTGAGTAGCCCAGCTCTTCCCACGGAGTTTCTGTTCATAGCAGTACACAGCTTCGTTAAATCTTCCGCCTAACCCTGCGTGAAAGGTGCAGCCATTTATTGTCCTCAAAATTGTTTTGACTGTAAGACTGAAGGAATGATATTTTGTAATGTGTAAGAAGTAATAATAATAGAACCATAAAATCATAGAGTGGTTGAGGTTGGAAGATCATCCAGTCCCACCCCCCTGCCCTGGGCAGGGACACCTCCCACCAGCCCAGGTTGCTCCAAGCCCCGTCCAACCTGGCCTTGAACACCTCCAGGGATGGAGCAGCCACAGCTTCTCGGGGCAACCTGCACCAGGGGCTCACCACCCTCACAGGGAAAAACGTCTTCCTAATATCTCATCTAAATCTGCCCTCTTCCAGTTTGAAGCCATTCCCCCTTGTCCCATCACTCCATGCCCTTGTAAAAAGTCCCTCCCC
>VUYV01000265.1:333289-374869 GCA_008711295.1 Anarhynchus alexandrinus
GCCTGCTCTTGCGCCTTTAGGACTTCCTTCTTGAAAAACATCCAAGCTTCCTGGGCTCCTTTGCCCTGGAGGACTGCCTCCCAGGGGACTTTGTCAACCAGGCTCCTGAAGAGCCCAAAGTCCGCCCTCCGGAAGTCCAAGGTAGCAGTTCTGCTGACCCCCTTCCTTGCTTCTCCCAGAATTGAGAACTCTATCATTTCGTGGTCACTGTTGCCAAGTCGGCCTCCGACCGTCACATCCCCCACAAGACCTTCCCTGTTTACAAACAACAGATCCAGCAGGGCACCTTCCCTAGTTGGCTCTTTCACTAGCTGTTCCCCGGGTCTTCCTTTCTCCTTTTTGAAAATGGGGGTTATGGTTCCCCTTTGCCAGTCAGCGGGAACTTCACCGGCCTGCCATGACTTTTTTAATAATAATAATAATAATAATAATTAATAATAATAGGGACACCTTGTTTCCAGCAGTCATGTTGTGGACTTGCTGGGAATGTCTTGTTCTGGGAAGCTGTCCCAGATTAACTAAATTAAAACAAAAGAGTATCTGAGGCTGCAGGTTTGAAGGCTTTCTAGAGTCTGGTCCTAAAATTGCTAAAAACTATTGAGCACAGCCCTCACCGCTCTTGTACATGGGTAAACTGCACTGCGTAAGAACCCACCACATGTTCCTGCCCAAAAATTCAGGGTCACCCAATCTCTTACAATTAATGATTCTGTTTTTCTGCAAATTAATAGCAAGTAATGCTTTTTTCTTATCCTTCCCACAATTTTCTTGTGGGTTCCTATCTAATAGCAGAGCAACTTCCCTCTTTTCTTACGCACCTCACGTACGTCAGACCCTGACTTAGACTCTCCTTCCACTCCAGGGCTCGTTTTTCCCATTCTCCCAGTCCTCTTGTTTTTATCGAGTTTCCATCTCCTTTTCTTTACGGCACGCCTCCAGCGTCGCGTCCCTTGGTCAATCTTCCCTGGTTTAGTTTACATCCAAATCAGAGAGCTTTCTGTCCCAGTAACTGGCCATCAGTTTGGCAAGAATCACGGAGCAGCTCCTTGCTTGCAGTTCTAGTGCCAAGCAGGAAGTACAATTAATAATCATTAATTCATTAATAATAATAATAATAATAGTAGTAGTAGTAGTAGTAGTAGACTGGCAGATGCCACCATCAGAGTTATGAACTTGAACACACTAAAGTGTCCCGTTTTGGTTGCAGACCCCCAAAAACTCTCCTGATTTTATGTGAGCAGTTATTTTTTCCCTCCAGTGTTCCCATCTTGGCTGATATTAGGAAAATTTTCATTTTCAAGCCCCACTCCAATTCCCTCCTCCAAACTCTGCGGCGCTGGAGTTTAAGCAAAGGAAAGGTAAATGCAATTTTTGAAGGAAAACAAAACAAAAAAAAAGGAGCAAATACATGTTGGTTTCATTCTCAGAAGTGGATGAATTCTTTTGGCTGAAGCTCACGAGCACCAGCGTGGGAAACCAGCCCAGACGCTCTGGCTGAGTTTTAGGCAACGGCGCGCGGTCTCCTAACAGGATGTGTCAGACAACCTCCGTGTGTTCGGCTACCGACCCCGCCTCCCCCCTGGTGGTGCACACTGCTTGGACGCGCTGTGGAAAGTTGGAAGAGCAGACAAAGTTTTATTGTGGAATTAAATGTTGAAGGGCACGAGGACTTCAGCCGGAAAACGCCTCTGGGGAGGCAGCTTTAGGAGAGGGTTTTTTGCCTGGTTCCACTGGGAAGGATTTGTTCGGTCTGGGGTGGCCTGAGCTCAGACCAGAGGTGGGGAAAACAACTTTGGCCGCAGTCTCGTCTCCGTTTCTCAGAAAGTAAAATTTTCTTAAATTTTAAGAAATTTTAAGAATTTTGTTAAATTTTAAGTAAAAAAGACTCCAAAAGACCCTGTTAGTGCGGGCTGAGCAGTGGGGGTTGGCTGGCGTTGGGAACCCTCTCCCGCTCCCTGCAAGCCCGGGACTGTGGGACGTCGGCGGGAATTGACTCGGGGTGGGGGGCAGCGAGTGTGGGTACAGCGCAGTGGGTGCAGATGCGGATCGATGGGTCTGTTTGGGACGCGGCATTTGAAGGATGATGATGAAGACTGACGAGAATGGTCCAATGTTACACTTTGGAAAGGGTTTTCCTTATCCCTGGCTCTTCTGGCCCCGACTGACACCTGACTTCTGCCATTGCTATTATACAGCAGGAGAAATTGGGAATAAATTTGGAAGAAAAGTGTATTTAAAATGAAATACCGTACATAACAGAAGTAGAAAAATGTTTGTAATCATTTAAAGAATTTTATCTCCTTGTGTTTCTCTAGCGGCGTTCCAAATGTGCCTCACCCGTGTGTTAGATAGCTCATCGAGGGAAAGCTTTAAATACAGCAGAATGCTCTGAGTGTCAGGTTGGTAAAGTAACAATTTCTGGGCAGTAAAAGCATCAAAAAAAAAAATCTGTTCTCATGAACCTCCTCTAGGACAGTCTGTATGGCACCGTATAAAACCCAGACACATTAATGGAATTAACTCCTATGCAGGAACAACTCTGAAACGTGTGATTACGGATTATACACACAGTAAGTGTATTAAATAGGCTCCGTTCTTGTCTCCCTGTACTTCGATTTACGAAACATGAGTATTTTAAATTCTGCAAAACACCATTCAAGCCCACTCTATTTTGTAAATATTATGTGTTCTGCCTAATCCTACTATTAACATGAAGTCGCCAGGTGCGGCTGGATACTAATAAAAACGAAATCTCTGTCTTAGAAGGACTGAATTTCTAAGCTTGATTCCATGGATTCTAAGGGAAGGCCAATGAACTGGAAAATTCCTTATGCAAACTGAATGTCTTAATGTTATAGCTGTTTCAGCGGTGCAACTTGGGAATCCCGATTTTGGTACGTTCTATTGCTCACCTATGGTTTTGCTTTTAGTGGCATTTTATCTTCCACAGAGACTTCCAATTCAGCTTTTGTGATCATGCTGTTTACCTTGTTTTTAAAAGATGGATTTGATAAACAACTAAAAGATCCCAAACCTCTTTAGTTAGCGTTTTGTGACTTGCCTGCCGTAGCCAGGCGGTGCGTACTGGGAGCCGTAGGAGTCCCAGCGACTGCCCCCATCCCACTGGTGTATTGCCCTCCTTCCCGTGGCGGCGCGGTGCTGCGCAGGCTGCCGACGTGCCTGGGGACTGTCTTTTTAAGCCCAGGAAGGCTCCGAGTCCTCCACTTTCTGGACTCAGATTGCCTAATATGGTAAGGTATGTCTGCACGGGCTGCGCCGTTGCGCTGAGATACAAGGGCGAGTTGACTAGTAAAAGGGAACAAAATAGGTGAACTTCTTGCTGGCTGATAAGAAAGTAAAATCTTTTAATCTAGATAGCGCTGTACGGTACTTTTCAGCCTTTGCCTTATTGCTTCTAGCCCAGGGTCCCTTTTTGGGGACAAGGATGCAAGTATTTTTCCCTGGTTTTACCCTTGACTATTTACTTCTAGCAGAGATGCGGCGTGAGGTGGGAGGGAAGCCATCTGGCCCCCGGCCAGGCTAACGTAGGTGGTACTGCGCGTCACTTGCGTGACTGTAGTTAAATTACAGAGCATTTAATTATATGTAAAGTAAGGCTGTGAGAGTTTGACTCTGTTTAGCCCTGTTTATAAACAAAATGCTATCATGGCTTGTGGATGCTGCGAGGAGAGGAGATCTTTAATACGTGTATAACAAGCAATATAGAGCCGAGTCTAAAATAGCAGAGAATTGCTGCAAGAGCACGAGCTGACGTTGTGCCGTAGAGCTTTAAATACGGTGAAGAATGGTTTTATTGTGTTTGTAGTGCCCTGGGTTCTTTGGGAGGTGGAGGGGGAAGACACTACAGAAACATAAATTCGTTCTGCAAATAGTTCTGCAAAAAATTTTCACATCTGCACCGATGATTCGCCTCACAACTTCTCCAGCCTAACGTGCTTGGCGTGGTTCTTCTTAACCTTAATGTTTGGAGAAGGGCATCAGACTTGCTGTCTGCCATCCCCGTTGATACAGCATTTAAATCATCAGTGTGGCCGCCCAGTTCCTATTTACAGCTCTGGGAAAACATATTGTTTATGCTTAAAGCCCAGCAATCCCGGTCGGCTACGTGCACTACAGGGTTACGGCTAAATGCGTTCCCTTTAATTCCTCTAATTCATCAAGCTGCTGAATTAGGAAGGTGTAATGTGAAGCAGCGTCCATGATGGAGATGGAGATGAGTAACACAAAACCAGCTAAAATCCGATCTGCGAGTCCCGGGAAGATGAAGCAAAATAGCGAGTCCTCCAGGACTGGTTTACAAGGTCACAGACTCGTAACTATTTAAGGTAACTTTATGCTTTAACTTCTTGTTTAGTCAATTACTCGCGGAATTTCGGCGTAGTCCGGGGTGACTAATCTTTCTCAGTTGTCAGCAAGTGATCTCTCCTGCGGCGCTGGCGCTGGGGTGAGCGATGCGTCGGATGCCCACCAGCTGCCTTGGCTTTTGCTGGCGTTGCGGGGAGAACGGGGCAGTCGCTTCGCATGGTCCCATTTCACCCCAGCGGCCTGTCCCTTTGCCAACGTGGCAGCTATCGCACGGGTCTCCCGGGATCCTTTTGCTTTCTTCCCAGAAGGAGCTGGGAGCGGTGTGACGGATAGGGCGGCAGCGGGATGAGCGCTGTGTGTAGGCATCTCCCACCTCCAGTGCAGTGCGGATACAGCACAGCCGCGCCGGGAGACGGGACCGGTCACGTTCAGCGCGGCCGTTAGCCTACACCCGTTGGCCTGAGGAACAGCACTGCTCCCTGGACCACATCCCAAAGACAGAATAAATCTAATTAGTGTTTTATGTCTACTTGTGTTTATAATTTTTGACTTTTAAAAGGTTAACAGCATCTGTTTGCGCATACATGTAATGGAGCATCGTGTCAGTTTTTGTTTGAAACTGTCAAACTCTATCTCATCATGACATGCTCAAAATTATGGAAAGGAAAAATATCTCTAACTGCTAAACGACTTCTAGCAGGTTCTCTGCCCCTCTGGGAGCCGATGCTCGTACTTCGTTGTCAGTCATCCAGCAGGCTGCGGGGAGGATGTCGCTCCTGATGCGCTTGAAGACATCCTCCAAAAAAAAATCTGATCCGCTGGATTAAAATTCCTGCATCCAGCAGTAGATGTCTGGGCAGCCCTTACGGCCGTGTCGTGTTGACATGGCTGTCTGCCTTCGGGAGCCGGTGAATTGTGCGTGGGCAGGAGGATCCAGAGGACAATAGGATCTGGAGGAGAAGTCTCATGAGGAACGACTGAGGGAACTGGGGGTGTTCAGCCTGGAGAAGAGGAGGCTGAGGGGAGACCTCATCACTCTCTACAAGTACCTGAAAGGAGGGTATAGGGAGGTGGGGGCTGACCCCTTCTCCCTGATGACAAGTGACAGGACAAGAGGAAATGGGTTCAAGTTATGCCAGGTGAGGTTTAGATTGGATATTAGGAAACATTTTTTCACTGAAAGGGTTATCAAACAATGGCAGAGGCTGCCCAGGGAGGGGGTGGATTCGCCATCCCTGGAGGTGTTTAAAAAAAGGGCAGATGTGGTACTTGGGGACATGGTTTAGAAGTGGTTATGTCAGGGTAGGGTAATGGTTGGACTTGATCTTAAAAGTCCCTCCCAACCCCATCAATTCTATGGTTCTATAGTTTCAGCGGGAACAACCCCAAAGTGCTCCTTTCTGGCCCCTCGCAGCCGTCGGCCGCTGAATGGCTCTTTGTGGGGCAGCGCCTGGGAAGGCGATGGTCGGCGTTGCCTGGACCTTCCGTGCAGAGTGGGGCAGTCCCGTGTTTAGGTAGTGTGTGATTTATCTCCCAGATATACCCAGAAGGAGCGAAAAGCAGAAGCTGTATTGTCAGATGCCTAATGGGGAATTGAAGAGTAATCTAAATTTGTTTGGAAAACTGAAGTCAAATTCCCTGGCAATAAAATATCCGTTGGAAACTACCGCTGTAGGAAAAACCGTGTGTTCCAGTGATTCAAGTGTGGTGATGGCGTTTGTCCCCCTTGTCTGTAAAAGGTCACTTTTTGTTCTGAGTTTACATCCTCCCACACACTTCTCTTCAGAAAAAGCCTCATATTTGGAAAGTCGCCGTTAGTTTTTTGCTTTTGGACTTGGAGTTTCCCTGCTAGAAGTAACATTATTTGGCAGAAGCTGCTTCATTATTTGGTATGTGAAGATGCAGAATCCTTAAGCTGCAAAACTCCTTCCTGGCAGGAATTTCCCACCAGCTTGGGTTTAATTCACGCCTCGGCACGTTTTGGTTACTCATTATAGCAGGTAGCAAACATGTAGCTAATGCTGGGCGCTGTTGTGGTGGCTGTTTGGGGGTTTTTAAATATATATATATAGGCTTTTTTTCATGGCTTCTAGATTTCATCCTTGGGAGTGAACGTAACCTTCTGCACCACAATCTGCTGCTGTTGAAGGAAGGCCAGAAATAGGCTTTAAACATAGTTAGATAGCAATGTGTTGAAGTTACGCAGCTGTTTGGCCAGTGGCACCAGAATATTGGCTGGTGTCCGCCGGTTGCTTCCACAGCCGAGCTAAGAGAAGGGGTTTTATAGCCGTGGAGCGGCTGGGGCGGGCGGGAGGGACGCAGAATGTGATGAATTTAGATAAAGAGCAAAATGGATCATGACTCTGTTGTGAGCGCTCCGAGATTTCTATTTCTCTATGTCATATTTTGGAAAGTCCCGTAGCTTGAAATAGCTCTGTTTACATCTGGTTCTTATATGTGTGTTTGCTTTCTCGGTTTCCCTGACACGGCCTGTTAATGTCTTTGCAAATTTCTGCTGCATTCCTCCTTCCTGACCCCGCGGGATGTGTTCTTCATCCTTTGGAGGAAAGCTGGGTCGAGGGAGAGGGAACCTGCCAGTGAACACTTGCAGAGCGCAACTGCTGAACAACCTCAGCTGGAAAATATTATGGTCTAACCCTGTTTGATCCCTAATGGTAGTAACGGGATGATATCACTTGATTTTTGGTGTGAGCACTGCTCTAAACTCAACTGAGTGGACAGTGGAAAGCGTCTCTCTGGATTTTATAGAGTCATAGAATGGTTTGGGGTGGAAGGGACCTTGAAGACCATCCAGTCCCACCTCCCTGCCCTGGGCAGGGACACCTCCCACCAGCCCAGGTTGCTCCAAGCCCCGTCCAACCTGGCCTTGATCACCTCCAGGGATGGGGCAGACACAGCTTCTCTGGGCAACCTGCACCAGGGGCTCACCACCCTCAGAGTGAAAAAATTCTTCCTAATATCTCATCTAAATCTGCCCTCTTCCAGTTTGAAGCCATTCCCCCTCGTCCTATCACTCCATGCCCCAGTAAAAAGTCCCTCCCCAGCTCTCCTGGAGCCCCTTTAGGGACTGGAAGGCTGCAATAAGATCTCCCCGGAGCCTTCTCTTCTCCAGGCTGAACCCCCCCAACTCTCCCAGCCTGTCCTTCCAGCAGAGGGGCTCCAGCCCTCGCAGCACCTTTGTTGCCTCCTCTGGCCCCGCTCCAACAGGTCCATGTCTTTCCTACGTTGGGGGCTCCAGAGCTGGACGCAATGCTGGTTTGTTGGGTTTTTTTTGAACAAAACCTGGTGTTGAGTTTGGGAAAGAAGCCTGACTGGTAAAAGGCAGAGCTGGTTTTGGGTGGGCATGAAGCGAATTGTAGACATGAGCCTTCCCGATGGTTCGCAGACATCGTGAGGACTATGGCAGGAAAACGCGCGGTGCTGGGGTCGCCCCAGGCCTCTGGGTTTGGAGCTGTGGTTGCGTTTACAGCCTTGAATGGAATCAAATCTGTGGTCTCGGAGACATTTAGTTTTGGCAAAGCAGTCACGGCCACATCTGTCTCCCTCTAACGGGAGTCTGTTGCTGCAGCGTTGTTTTATTGCCGCTGATTATTGCTACCGTTGCCATCCGTTTCTGTAACCTCTCGCCATCGTCCCGGCTGGAGATGATGCACTCAGGATAATGACATCCTTCTCCCTCGTCTGCAGTCTTCTCTTTAAATTCAGTTCTGACCTCTGCAGTCAGGGAGGTCCCCAGCGGTGTCCGTGAACACTGCTGCTTCTCGTCCTGCTATAAACGCCGGATTTGAGTGTTCGAGGCACCTTATCTGTTTCTTCCAAAAACTCAACTCTGCTCCACAGAACTGCCGGAAGACTTTTCTCCTGCATGCATAGTTTGACGCTTACAGGTGCTAACATGATGCTTCTGTGCTGAGAATGATGCTTTTTAAACTCTCTTCACTACTGCTTTTTATTTTTTCTATTTGTAAGAAAGCAAAAAGAAAAGAACCCCAAAATTTTATGTTTAAAATGTGCTCTTCTCAGCCCACACTAAAATTATCTGCTGCTACCGCTTAATGCAAACCCAGGTGTGCCTCATGGGCGTAGCTTCCAGCCTTTTTCTGGTAAATTCAGTGATGGGAATTAAAAGCGGTGGAAGTGTGATGCTGTCGGTGCAGTTACAGACCGTCAGCTGCTGTGTGTGTGTTTGGGAGGAGAGGAAGATCCGTTCCTTCTGCTTCCGATCTGCGAGCCGTAACGCCGGCTCTGCTCAGGGGAATCCTCCTCAGTGCACTGCAGAGGAAAGCCTGTTCCCTTCTACCGTTCGGATTCCATTTATGGCAAACTGCTGCAGTGCCTTCACATCACGTTTACAGCACAGCTTATTGCCTGACCAATAATTTCTTTGCTACAGCCCTTCAGCCTTCTGTTGCCGAACATAACCGTTACTGCCTTTTTCAGTTCTAAATAAACCCTGCGAAGCTATAATTGAACCTGTTAAAGCATGCATGTAATTTCAAAGTGATTTATTTACAGTGTTTTAAAGGGGGTTTTATGCAGCGTGTATTTTCAATCAACTTTTCATTATCCAGAATAGCAGTGGGTTGGGTGTTACGGTGAATACAGCTGCTACAGCCTTGACCCTGAGTTGTCCCACACAACGGCAGCCGCTCTTCAGCCCTCCGGATTCTGACAGTGTATCTGCAAAGTGCAGATACTGCAAATCTATCAGTTCGTAGATAATAGAGAGTTAGCTGTACGGAAAAAAAAGAAGTTTTATTATTACAACTTTTAAAGACCGGCTTTTCGTCGCATCCCCTGGGTGAAGTAACAGCGCTGCGAATTCCACACCGACTCATTGTGCACCGAAATGCTGTTTCTCTACAGAACCAGCAGAATTTCTTTGCGCAAAAGGTGATAGGTACAGTGGATAAAGGTGTGAGAGCAGGAGGGTTAATGAGATTCAGCCTTTTCTTTGCAGGTGAATTCCTTTCCAAATTGTTTGGTGATACTCTTGGTTTTTGTTTGGTGATACTTTTTACTGCGAGATCCCACGTAGAGAAAGAAACAACCGGTGTGCAGGCACTGGAGGTGCGGTGACCCCCGGTACTGCAGCCTTTCAGCTGACTGTGGAGCACAGCGTGTTCGAACACAACGGCATTTCTGGCTTGTCAGACCCAATCTCGCATTGATCAAGGGCTTTTCCATTGCAAATCACAACGCTCGTCTCTCATTTGGACGTATCAGAATACAAGCGCAAGGCAAGTGAGAAACTTGCAGGTACAAAGCCGTGGTGCCGTTTAGTGTCTGCAAAGACTGCGCATCATTTGGGGCTTAAATAATCACAAATATAGGACATCCTGAGCCACAGGATTTACTAACACGAGCCAGCAATGTGCGATCGCAGCCCAGAAGGCCAACTGCATCCTGGGCTGCATCAAAAGAAGTGTGGCCAGCAGGGTGAGGGGGGGATTCTGCCCCTCTGCTCCGCTCTCGTGAGACCCCACCTGGAGTACTGCCTCCAGCTCTGGAGTCCCCAACATAAGAAGGACATGGACCTGCTGGAGCGTGTCCAGAGGAGAGCCACGAGGATGATCCGAGGGCTGGAGCACCTCTCCTATGAGGAGAGGCTGAGAGAGTTGGGGCTGTTCAGCCTGGAGAAGAGAAGGCTCCGGGGAGATCTTATTGCGGCCTTCCAGTCCCTAAAGGGGCTCCAGGAGAGCTGGGGAGGGACTTTTTACATGGGCATGGAGTGATAGGACGAGGGGGAATGGCTTCAAACTGGAAGAGGGCAGGTTTAGATTGAACATGAGGAAGAAGTTTTTCACTCTGAGGGTGGTGAGGCACTGTCCCAGGTTGCCCCGAGAGGTTGTTGAGGCCCCATCCCTGGAGGTGTTCAAGGCCAGGCTGGACGTGGCCTTGGGCAACCTGGTCTGGTGGGAGGTGTCCCTGCCTATGGCAGGGGGGTTGGAACTCGATGATCTTTAGGCTCCTTTCCAACCTAAACCATTCTATGATTCTGTGATTAAACTTTGCCCCCAGTATAAATGTTATTACAAAGGGGAGGTACAGTACTCTTACACTATGGATTTCAGTTTTGTATGCCGATCCAGTAACGTAAAAGCCATGGGAAATCTAATCTTGACTCTGTTCTCTATAGCCTGCGTCAGTAGTTCAATAGTTAATGGGGTTTTCCTGTTTAAATTAAGTTTCTCTGGATTTTTTACAGAACTACTTTAGACCCAGAACAATTATTTTATGGGCATACAGTGGCTTCGTAGCCTGGCTCTTGGAAACAACTGCCAGGAGAGTTTATTTCGCTCTGTTTCTCCAGAGAAGTGTCATGTGAATAAATGTGGCTTTAGAATTGATTTAAGTCTTGCATAAAATATGAATTACATATTTCAGTGTTTCCCTGGACTGGAACGCGACTCAACACACAAACAGCTCTCCTCCTGCACGCTCTCCTCCTGCAGGTGGGAAATCCCGAACTGAGGACTGGGAAGGGTTCTTAATGGCCTAGCAAAGAGCTGAGCTCTGTGGATGGGGGTCCCAGCGGTGTCAGGGGTCCCGACGGTGTCTGTGGTCACATTAAGCAATTTGGGGGGTTTCTCTGCTTCTCAAAGAGAAGTGAGTGAAATGGTCTGAGCAATAGGTTCAAAGGAAAACATAGAATCACAGAATGGTTTAGGTTGGAAAGGACTTTAAAGATCATCCAGTTTCACCCCCAGGCCATGGGCAGGGACACCTCCCACCCGCCCAGGTTGCTCCAAGCCTCTCCCTCTTGCTGCTCATCCAGTTGGGTTGTAATTCACATCTTGTGTCCCTACAGCACCGCCCCCTTGTTCTTGCATGGCTTGGCCCAGGGTGGGAGCGGGTCATAGTCAGGGCTGTGGCCCCGGTGAGACCCCGTCCTCAAGGGCTGAGTGTGGTTGTCCCACCATACCTCAGTCGCGCTGGGGCCGGCTGGCGAGGGAGCCTCAGCCGCGTTACCCAACCCTCTGACCCTCCACATCGGTGTGGCTGTGGCCAAAGCGCCTGTCGGGAACAGTCCCCGTGAGCGCCCAGGTTGTGCGTGGGAGAGCGTTGGTTGGCCAAGGACGAGACAATGCCAGAGACCTTCCATCGTCTCGGTGGTCTGCAGGGTTGTGTGCTGGTGGGCAGGGATGGTCCCTCGCTGTGTTTAATTTCACAGATGGAGCCAAGGAGGCTCTGCGGGAAGGCACGTGGTGTGGAGAGCATCCCAGTGCTGTGTGGCCCCAGTTCATGTCTTCAGCTCAGCCCCTCCGTCAGCTGAGCCTTGTGTGGCTGGAGACACCACAGTGTCCTCTTCAGTGCGTGGCTGCGCGGGGGGACAGGGGGTTTGGCTGCGGATGAAAGAAGTTGGCTGAATGAGAAGTAACACAGTGAGGTACGAGGGAGTGTGGGAAACCGGAGGTGAGGAATGACAGTTATGACTTTGAGGAGATAGTTTGGGGATAATTTATTCCAAAAATACCAACTACTCTCCCTCATCCTTCAAGTTTTATTAGAATTCTGGTCTCCCAAGAGGGCTTCTCCTTTCCTTCTCTGTGCTCCTGGAGAACACGCCGTGGGCTCACATCACCCGTGAGCGTCACTCTGCACCTCTGGCTTTGACTCCCAACTCTGTTTCCCATTTCTGTCTGCTGCGGGTTGGAAAGTTACAGCGCTGCTTGAATTTATTTTATCAGTGTCACGTTCTGTAGGTGAAGATATTTCAACACAGATAAAGGAGCGTTTGTGTATTTTCCCCTCAAATATTTAGCTCAGGGCTTCTTCCTCCTTCTGGTACATCATGTTGGATATGGGTCCGCCCCCCTCACTAATTAAAAAAACTGGGTACAAACACAGGTGTCATTACCAAAGGAAGGGAGAAAGAAGACGGTCATCTGAAAGGAAAAGGAAAGGTGTCTGAAAAGAGTGATCACAGTCGAGACCGTGGCTCTAAGTACAGGAAATACACTATTTCGTATAAATATAAAGAAATGCACTATGCTATAGTACAGTTGTGCTGCTGTGCTCAAAGATGAGAAGAAACTCTTAAGGTGATTTTGCCCAGAAATACGCTGCAGCGTGAAGTTAACAGTCGGGGCGTCGCAGGGGTTTGTGTCCAGCGGCTGTGGAAACGCTCGTGGAGGGTGGTTGTTCCTCGTGTGTCTTTCTGGTCACTGTATAAACACTCCTCGGCAAAGCGGGCAGCGCCACAGCTCCTGCCCGGCAGAGAAGGCCCTGGGGGTGTTGGTCAACAGCCGGCTGAACATGAGCCAGCACTGTGCCCAGGTGGCCAAGAGGGCCAACGGCATCCTGGCCTGTACCAGGAACAGTGTGACCAGCAGGGCTGGAGAAGTGATTGTCCCACTGTACTCGGCACTGGTGAGGCCCCACCTCGAGTGCCGTGTTCAGTTTTGGGCGCCGTACTATAAGGAGTACATTGAGGCACTGGAGAGGGTCCAGAGAAGGGCAACGGAACTGGTGAGGGGTCTTGAGAATAAGTCTTGTGAGGAGAGCCTTAACTCCTGCACAGAGTGATGGGCACAGCCATGTAGTTTTGAACCCCTCACTGCAAGAAAGGCATTGAGGTGCTGGAACAAGTCCAGAGAAGGACAGCGGAGCTGGTGAGGGGTCTAGAGAACGAGTCCTGTGAGGAGCATCTGAGGGACCTGGGGGTGTTCAGCCTGGAGAAGAGAAGGCTGAGGGGAGACCTTCTCGCTCTCTACAGCTCCCTGAAAGGAGAGTGGAGCAAGGGGGGATCCAGCTCTTCTCACAAGTCACAACCCATAGGATAAGAGGAAACAGCCTCAAGTTGCTCCAGGGGAGGTTTAGGTGAGACATTAGGAAACACTTCTACACCGACAGGGTTATCAAAGCCTGGACCAGGCTGCCCAGGGAAGGGTGGAATCGCCATCCTTGGATGTGTTTAAAAGATATGGTGCTCAGGGACATGGGTTAGAAGTGGGCCTGGTAGAGTTAGATAATGGTTGGATTTGATGATCTTAAAGGTCTTTTCCAGCAATAACGATTCTGTGATCCTACAGCCCCGACTGGGCTGCTGGTTTGTACTGAGGAATAATACCCTTCATGGGCAGAAACGGTCAGGTCTGAACCACAACCCCAAATACTACAAACATGAGGATGTGAGGACAAAAGCGCTGCAAAGAGTCGGGTTTCATACTTATGCAGGGGAACACTTGGAAGTAAACCATACAAAACAGCAGGAAGAAACCCATAAATTAGGCACCTTTGTTGAAATGATGATGAATCCAACGCATTTTGCCATATTGCGTCTCATTCTGCTGTCTCTCTCCTGGCTAATAAGGACACTGATTCTCATGCCACCCCTTCTCTTTAAAAGGAGTTATTGTCCACCAAGATGCGTTTTGTCAATCTGTGAGGCATCTGCACTGGATGACTAATTAACTTTTAATTAGTAGGGAATAGAAAGCTCAGGTTTTGTTTTGGTTTGAGGCTCGGGCTGCGAGTTCTGTGCTGAAATGTTGATTTTGGAGCTTTCCCGCCCCTCCCCAGCAGAAACGTGACCGTGCAGGGATGCGGGAAGGGTTCATTTAAGACTGGATGGGAGGGGAAGCCAAACCCTGCGATTTAGAGCTGTTTAACCCCACCTTGGTGACTAAGCCGGGCTTTGTCCGCCTCCTAATTGCGATTGAGACACCGCTGGTGGCCACACGGGTTAGCCCGGTTTCACTTACTGTTTTGAAACCCCAGAAACCGAGACCCGTGCGAAAGGATAACCCGCGTGCGCACAGTCTGTAAATATGCATTTAAAATGTCCGAATTACCTCGTCGCTGCGCGGCGGAGTCGGGCTCCAGCCCGCGGGGAAAGGTGGAAGGTGATGAGTGCAACAGATGGAGGCTCGGAAGATCAAGGTCCTGCCACGGCCTCCTTGCGCCGCGGGGCGCCTGTCGCTGCCGCCTTGTGTGTCTGCGCTTCATTTCCATACCTTTAAAAGGGAATGCAGAAATATTGCCAGGCAGAATTAGACCTCTCGCCGAACTTTGTTACCCCCCCCCCCCCCCGCCCCCACCTCCTGCAGTCAGGGAATAACGAATCCCCTCCTTCCTCGTGATGAGTAGAAACCTGATCTCCAAGTGACTTTCGTAGAGAAGGACAATCCAGCAGCCCCGATTCCCTCTCTCCGTGGTCACACCGCGATGCCGCGTCACCCCCGGAGAGCGAAGATGCCGGGCGGCAGAGAAATCAGTGCAGCTGCCGTGCCGAGCACCCTTCCCCGACTACCCACGTCCGCAAAATGACACGGGTGCCAACCAGGGTGCAAAAAAGGGGCAACATTTCAGATCAAGAGAGAGATAGCTGAGTGTGGTAATGCTCTTTCAATGTTTTTATGTAGATATTTTAGGAAGAAATTTTTTACTTTGAGGGTGGTGAGGCACTGGCACAGGTTGCCCAGAGAGGTTGTTGAGGCCCCATCCCTGGAGGTGTTCAAGGCCAGGCTGGACGTGGCCTTGGGCAACCTGGGCTGGTGGGAGGTGTCCCTGCCTATGGCAGGGGGGTTGGAGCTCGATGATCTTTAGGGTCCTTTCCAACCTAAACCATTCTATGATTCTATGATATTCTTTCAGGAAGCGTCCCGTGGTGAGGCAGCCTGCGGAGCTGGAGCGGAAGGTGTGCTGCCGCTGGGTCAACTCCAGGCTCCCGCGGGCAGCAGTGGGTTCGGGTGGGTGCGAATGACTCTGGCAGAGGACACATCCTTTGGGGTGGTGCTGGTTTGTCACCACTGTCTTACTGGAACTGGTCCAGTGCAGGTACCTGGAACAATGCGGCCTTCCAGTCCCTAAAGGGGCTCCAGGAGCGCTGGGGAGGGACTTTTTACACGGGCATGGAGTGATAGGACGAGGGGGAATGGCTTCAAACTGGAAGAGGGCAGGTTTAGATTGAACATGAGGAAGAAGTTTTTCACTGTGAGGGTGGTGAGGCACTGGCACAGGTTGCCCAGAGAGGTTGTTGAGGCCCCATCCCTGGAGGTGTTCAAGGCCAGGCTGGAGGTGGCCTTGGGCAGCCTGGTGTGGTGGGAGGTGTCCCTGCCTATGGCAGGGGGGTTGGAACTCGATGATCTTCAGGGTCCTTTCCATCCTAAACCATTCTATGGTGCCTTTCCAGCAAAGAAAAATGTAGATTTGCAACTTTATGGTTGCAAGAGTGTGTTTGGTGTGTGAGAGCTGTGAAACCAGTGCACCCACTGCGTGTTTGAGGGCAGTTTTCCAATGAACACCCCATGTGCTCATGGAGGTGGGACACGAGGGACATCCACTCGCCTTTGCCATCCCCGAGACGCTGCAGAGAGCGACGTTCCCATGAGCTGCCTCGTGCAGCAGCCGCACAGCCCGGCCGAGAGCTGGCTGGAAGTTTGCTGGGAGAGGTACGGGCTCTCCCCACCCTTTTTCCTTTCCTCCCAGCTCCGCTCCCCTCCTCAATCCCCAGCGCTCCTTGGAATGAGCGTGCG
Source organism: Anarhynchus alexandrinus (assembly GCA_008711295.1). Taxonomy (NCBI): domain Eukaryota; kingdom Metazoa; phylum Chordata; class Aves; order Charadriiformes; family Charadriidae; genus Anarhynchus; species Anarhynchus alexandrinus. The sequence continues at coordinate 349,117 of VUYV01000265.1, forward strand.
TTACACCAGCGCCGCGTCGCCTTCTCGCAGCTCCAAACAGCCTTATGAGCAAACAGCAAAAATCCTGTTGTGCTGCCTGAGTGTGGCCTCCTTTTAATGGTCTGAACGTCTCTGTGTCCTTTAAAACATCTCCCTTTGTCGCAGCCACAAAGCGCGTGCTGGAATTTAAGCTTCGCAAAGCGCCGTCGATTTGCCTCCGACCTCCCGCTCGCAGCCCGCCAGGCCTTGGGACCTTGGAAGTTATTTTCTTTTCTCCCCGCTCCCCTCTTCTTTTTTTTTGCCTTTTTTTTTTCTTTTTTTTTTTCTTTTTTCCCTACAAGTGGCAGCCCAAATCCCAAGCTGAAAGTGAATCGCTGCTGCTGGCCGCCCTCCAGCATTCCTGGCGGAGCGAGTCAGGATCTGGAATGTCAGAAGGCAGCGGCGGGGAGAAGGCTGCGCCTGGGTAACGGCGCCCGGGAGGAGGAGGAGGAGGAGGAGGAGGAGGAGGACGGAACAAAACACAACTTCATCTGGACTGCCCCTTTCCAAACCAGCGTTTGTTCCTGATTTATGCTTTCGCGTTTCGCTTAAAGCATGCGGCTCTGCGCAGTGACGGCAGAGAGCTCGCAGCAGTGCTCCGGAGTAAAACAGGTTTTAGTTTTCTTTTTTTTGTTGTTTTTTTCTTCTTTTTTTTTTTTTTTTTTNTTGGCAAAAGCTTCATCCCTAGATAAACCCAGCCGGTTTTCCAGCTCGCTCTCTTGAGCTGGGAGTTTTTGCCTCCTGCGGTTTCGGTGGGACATCGCGCTGGTCCTGCTGCACACGCTCTGGCCGAGGGGAAATGTCCTTTTGTGGAGAAGTCGGGCCGGGGCCCGGCCGGTGAGGTTGGCGCGGAGCAGCGCCCGGCGCTGGAGCACAGCGAGTCCTTCCCACTTTCTCTTCTTCTTCTCGGCCAAGAAGCATTGTGGAGCCTCAGCTCTCCCTGCAGCAGCTTAATGCCTAAAATTATACACCCTAAACAGCAGGGTTTAATTACCAGAGCTGCGAATAGTTTAATTAGTTTGTTCTGACCTTGGAAGAAGGACCTGCCCAGCGCCGGAGAGCGACAGGAGAGCGAGACTCGCGCTGCTTCCCGGAGCCGCCCAGCCCGCGAGGCCATGTCGTCCCTGTACACCCGGAGTAAAGAGTACACTCGCAGCAGGAAGGCTCAGTCAGATTCTCCCCCGTCCTCTCCTTCCCCCATCGCAAAGACGCTCAGAGTAAGCAGCCTTTTCCTTTCTGTATTGCACGGAGTACCTGCCGGGCACGTGCTCCGCGCGGAGACCGGCGGCGGCGGCGGTGGTTTGTTGTCTTACCCCTGGAGAGCCGTGGCTGTGGTTTGCTTTGGAAAGGAGGATGGTTTAAATGAAACTTGGGAAGGCGCCTCTGCAGCGACAGGTTTGAAGCGAGCCGCGCCAGCCCCGCGCTGGGACGTTTGCATTAATGGCTGTAGGGAGGTGCTGTGATGGTAGTCCCCCCCCCAGTCCTGCTTTCCACAGAAACGTTGCTCTCCCAGTGGGCTGTTGCTGGAAGAAAATCTGACCGATGAAAATGAAGCAAAACCTGACCAGCTTGTTACACTGCGCTCTTTCCACGAGGGCTGCGATATTGCGGGTGGAATGAGGTTTGCTGTCCAGCTTTCACCCTCGGGGCTGCGCTGACCCGTGCTATAGTATAATCGTGGCAACACCAGCAACAAAAAGGCAGAAAACCACCTGTAGCAGGAGGCGGGTCGGGGTAGTTCGCTGGTCCTCCCCAAACGGGAGCTGGCGTCCCCATCTTCCGAGGGGTTGGAAAGTTGGGAACATTTCATAGCAGTATTGCTGTTCGCTCCGGAGTCACGGGGAAGGCTGTCACGAAACGCTCCGGGTCCGTGTCGTGATAGAGGCAGTCTCTTCGCCGTCAAGAAATATTATCGTGCCAGAGTCAAAGCCTGGAGGAATTGGGTTTAAAAAGGCAGGCTAATTTTAGATGTAAGCATTAAATTAATCTGAGCACTGGTGTTTGCTCAAATCAGATATGCGTTGTCTGCTCCTTTTGAAGTGACAGATCTTGGTCTGGAAAAACCATTGCCCAAAATATGCAAAAAGGGTTGTAACCCGCTGCTGGGGTGTTAATGGAAGCGGTCCCTGACCTCAGGAACTCCAGCCTCGGTGGCTTTCATGGCTGCTGGTGGCCCCTGGGCTGTTAACCCAGGAGCGCGGCTCTGTGCTTTCTTCCCATCTGCGATGGGGTATCGCTGCGGAGGGTTTAGATGATCTAAAACTGTCCCCGGTGTGCTCGGGTGGACTTTCTTCATCAGTTTGTGCAGCTGTGCTTACCGTCCCGCAGGCAATGGCCACAGTCCCGCTAACCGGCTTAACAGCAGGTGGGGAACCTCTCAAATGTTTCTTAGTCATAGAGTAAAGCTGAAAATGTTTTAATTTCTTTCAAAACCCCAGTTTTTTAAAATCAGTCATGTTCGGCGTACACGGACTGACTCATTTTCCCCCCGCCCGTGCGCATCTGGGCACGTAAACAAGTGACAAACGTCTCGCCAGAGCGGTGACTGGCGTGTTCGCTCGCACGGTGCGTTCCCCTCTGCTTTGGTACAAACTCGTAGGAGATGCTGGTTTCCTCTGTCGATGGCAGCGAGGGCTCTCGGGTGTCCCCGTGGGTGTTGGGAGCTCTCAGGTGGGTACAGAAAGGGGCTGGTCGGAATGGGAGAGCCCGGGGAAGACCTTCCCTGAGCTTCTCGTGGCAGTGGGATTTTGGTGAAGGCAAACGCGCGAGCACGGAAACGGTGGTGGTTCTTGCAGCGGTGATGATGGTGCCGGCCGTGGCTCCAGAGCATCGGAGCGGGAGAAGCCGTGCCGGGAGCGCAGCAGCACCCACTCTCCAGTCTGTGCAGGGAACAGTCCCGGTGCTGGCTGGGTCATGGAAATAGCCCACGCCTTAAAAGGCTAATTAGGGAAGGATTTACTGCAGGCTAAAACAAAGTATCTGAGTTAACTCTTTCCCCAAGACAAAGTAATTGTGCCATGAGCAAGAGAGAGAACACTGTGCGGTTTTCTATGGGTTTATCCCATGTGTGCATCCCCCCCGCGCCCCGTGCCCACAGCGAGAGCAGCCCTTGCCCCGGGGTGCCACCAGCCTTAATAAAACAGGTCGGAACGCGATAGCTTGGAGTCTTTTATCTTTCCAGCCAGTCGAGATTGATACCAGCAGACCTGCGGACTCTAAACGTTCCCAGCTGAGCAGGGGTGCGAAAAGACGCGAGCAGGCGGGGAGCCTCACGCGTGGTAGAGACATGGAAAAAACCTCTCAGAGAACCAGACAAAGCAAAGAAGGTTTTACTTATTAAGGTATCGGTGCCAAACAGCTGCATTCAGATGTCTTTTGCAAAGCAGTTTCCTATGGCATTCCCTACTGCACTTGCCCCGCTGCTTCTAACGTTCCTCCTCAGGTGTTATGATGATGTTGCATGGGGGTTTTTTCCACCTTTAATTGGTGGGATCTCCTCAGATGGACAGCTGAGAGGGGTGAGCACTTTGCAGTGAGCTCCTGCAAGTCAGAAGAAAGGCATTATCCTTGAATAGGGTGTGGGAGCAAAAGGCAGGCAGAGGAGAGTCTGGTCACAGCAGGGTGTTGGTGTGTGATCGCCTCCATGGTGGTCAGCACTGTCCTACTGCCCCAGAACCTCCACAAGCTAAAATACTTCATTTCTTGTGTCACAACAGAGGAGCCCAGAATTATAGTCACCAATACAGAAATAGCCAAGTAAATCCTGTTAAATTATTGAATGGTTTAGGTTGGAAGGGACCTTAAAGACCATCCAGTCCCACCCCCCTGCCCTGGGCAGGGACACCTCCCACCAGCCCAGGTTGCTCCAAGCCCCGTCCAACCTGGCCTTGAACACCTCCAGGGATGGGGCAGCCACAGCTTCTCGGGGCAACCTGCGCCAGGGGCTCACCACCCTCACAGGAAAGAATTTCTTCCTAATGTCTAATCTAAATCTCCCCTCTTTCAGTCTAAAACTGTCCCCCCTCGTCCCATGGCTCCCCTCCCTGATCCAGAGTCCCTCCCCAGCTCTCCTGGAGCCCCTTTAGGGACTGGAAGGGGCTCTGAGGTCTCCCCGGAGCCTTCTCCAGGCTGAACCCCCCCACCTCTCCCAGCCTGTCCTCCCAGCAGAGGGGCTCCAGCCCTCGCAGCATCTCCGGGGCCTCCTCTGGCCCCGCTCCAACAGCTCCGTGTCCTTCTGCTGTTGGGACCCCCTGAGCTGGAGGCAGCACTGCAGGGGGGTCTCCCCAGAGCAGAGTGCAGCAGAGGGGCAGAATCCCCCCCCTCGCCCTGCTGGCCACGCTGCTGGGGATGCAGCCCAGGGTGCGGGGGGCTTTCTGGGCTGCAATCGCACATTGCCGGCTCGTGCTGAGCTTCTCACCCACCAACACCCCCAGGTCCTTCTCCTCAGGGCTGCTCTCCAGCCATTCTCCACCCAGCCTGGAGTTGTGCATGGGATTGCTCTGACCCACGTGCAGGACCTTGCACTTGGCCTGCTTGAACTTCATGAAGTTGGCATGGGCCCACCTCTCCAGCCTGTCCAGGTCGAAACGTTGCGAGCTCCACATTTTCAGTTGCATTAATGAGGATGTTGACAGGAAGTAGAAACTGAAATTCCCTTTGAAATCAAATTATTTGGCAAAAGCTTCCGTTTTTGCGGCAGTGCGTACCTTTTTATCACAAGTTTTGCACCACACAGTTGTGGCTCAAGTTTTTTACTCCTCAAAAAGTAACTGACATAGTCAGTTTGAAGGGTGCGATGGGCAGCCCAGGGTATGGAACCCGCCTGCGTAAGTAAGCAAATAAATGGCAGGATTGGAAGGATGAGGGTGAAAACAAGGACTGAATTACCTTTCTTTTTCCTTTTTTTGAATCCTATTTATGCTGGGCCAGTTGTTTTTTCATAGGAAATACCCTCTGGTTTGTGTTTAGGCTCATCCGTCCCTTCGTTGTGGTACTTCCTAACCCTTGTGCTTCCCCACGGGGTACCGGTTAGGTCGGAAAAGGAAAGCTAAGGAGGATGCACGCTGCCAACTTACTGCGCGGGTTGTAACTGCAGCTTTTCAGTCAACCAACCTTCCTTTCTTTTACAGCCCGCTCCTTCTTGTCTTGTCATCCGATATTTTTTTGCGGTAAAAAAGACCATCAAAACTTAAACCCCTCGTGGGGGCGCGTGCGTGCTGTGCGCTCGGTGGTGGCCGCGTCCCTCTGGCTGCCATCGCTTCGTGGTTGTAACTCGCTCCTCGAGAGACTCGACATAATTCTTGTTGTTCTGGCCATATTCAGGGTTTCGCTCCAAGGCTTTTTCCCTCTGATGTTGGACCTCTCCCTCATTAAGCCGCCTTCAGCGCTTACTGCTTGAGCTTTCCAGCTGAATTTCTGTCAGTAAAGGCTCAGCAGTAAAGTCTTAAGTATACTCAGTGGTCTGCACTGATTGATTTTATTCTGCCTTTCATTGGAGCGTCTGAAGGAGCCGCGCTAAGTGGAACGCGGGATGCAGGAGCATCACCTTTTATGGGCCATATGTTTTCACCGAGTCACTCGATAGTAATACTTGAGCGTAAAAAGCAACGGTTTCCAAATTGCCGTCTCCGTTAGCGAGCCTCCACATCGAGCCCGCGGCCGCTCTGCCCAGTGATTACCATGGCAGCCGGCGCATCTCATCGGGGCGCGATTTTTTGATGCGGACACGTACGTCTAGAATCCAAAGCAAATCTTAAAGGAGTTAAAAAAAAAAAGCTAATGCGCAAAACCCTTAGCTGTCTGAGCTGCAGGTGCTTGGCATGCAAATAAAACCAGCGTGGTTTGGAGATTAATACATAAAGAACGGTATAAAATCTTAGAGGTCTGGTAACGCGGCCAAACCAGACTTCTTTTAATCAGTGAGAGGTGTCCGGGAGTGCTGTGAGGTTGATAGAAATGCCTCATCAGATTAACAGCCTTCGTAGAGTTTTGAATATAAACGTGTTTAACACTCAGATTTCACCCCGTGAGTGCTTTTGCAACAGGTTTAATGCTGTTTCAGATATTCATGGTAACAGATTTGTTCTCAGGTTGGGTAGACCGGTGTGAGTCCTTTGCCTTGCTGTGCTGCCGCTGCAAAGGTGTTAGAGACCCACAAGCCTTATGAAAACATTTCTGCAGGAAACTTTATCTTCCTGGGGTTCCGTTTAGTGCCTTGGGCTTGTTCTAGTTGTGATAAAAATGATGCTGCATAAATTGAAATGGGGTCAAAGAAGTTGTCTCATGACATTTTCCTATCTAATTTCTGGATTGCTGACTAGTTACACAGTATTTGTGGAAACTATTACCTCCTTTCCCATTAAACAACGAAAAATGTGGGATATGGAAACTTGAACTTTAAGGCAATTAACCTCAGTCTGTGTTCTTCGGCACCCTGATTTGTTTAGCGCTGGTTGTTTCTCAAGCGTCATGTTCCTTAGATGGGTATCAGTAAGAAATCCTTCTGGGTTCTGTTTGTTCTCTGGGTTTTTTTTAGTTTTCCCCTGTAAATGTCCATATCTGGAAGCATATTGGGAACTTCTAGTCATTCCTGGTGCGCCACACGTGAGATGTTCCTTCTGTGACTCCGTAGCCAGGCGATGCTCCTGCCACTGCCTACATCGGGATGTGTAAATAAAACGGGTCAGGGCACGTGCTGCGACCCGCGGGGTAAGAACTTGTGTCCCTGAGGCTAAACTTCCTTCTGCAGAAGAACAGAGCGCGTTGATCCAAGCCGAAACCACAGCAGGGAGTCTGTTAACCGTTAAAGGCTCTGAATGGTCATGGACCATTCAGAAAGGAGCACACAACGCTACAACCTCGTTTAAAACTCCCACTTTGACCCTTTGCTGGCCGGGCAGTGACGGGCGCCTTTGGAGAAGGTGGTTGAGCAGCCAGAGAGCAATCCCTTGTGGGGGATCGGCTCCTGAACCCACTGCTGTCCCAGGGCAAGGAGGCCAGAAGGTCAGAGGACAACTTGAGGTTGCACCAGAGCCGGGAATCAGCCTGGACTGTAAAAGGGGTGAAGGGAGAAGGAGAAAGAGGATATCTTTAATTTGGGTCAGCTCATGGTACAGCCACAAAACCAAGCATGTTGGCACACCAGACGGGGATGGGATGGGAATGAGCGGCCACGGGAAGTGATGGGGAGAGCGGGCGGAAACTCTGTAGGCAGCAAACCACTTCAAACTGCTGAACTGGAAACCAGTGTTTACTTCCATTGGAGGAACCCATTATAGTTTTGGTTTTCATAAAACGAACACAAACCCGTAGAATCCAGGGCTGGAAGAGACACAGAGCTCAGTCCATCCACTTCCCCGGGGCACAGCAGCTGTACCTACGCCGTTCCTGCCAGAGGGGTCCGGCGCTTGCAGGCTTCCACCAGCGGAGGTGGTGCCTCATGCACTGGAGCTGCAACTGGTGCTCAGAGAAAAACATAAGGACCTCGGGGAATTGTTAGGTTGTGTTGGCTTGGGGTTGGGGTTTTTGTTGCTTTTTTCGGGTTTTTTTACAATGATTTGTAAATTCTTTTCAATGAGCCCAAATTGCTGAGGTTCCTGCTGCAGTTTGGTAGATCTTTGGAGCAGGGGTCTTCAAGTGAATGTGAGTAGCTCCAGGTTCAGATCTCTGACTGGCAGCTGGTCCGGAGCTATTTTAGACTGAAACAAATGAGGTGGGGGGAGAGAGACAGTGTGAACTGTCTGAATTCTAACAGCACAAGGTGCTCCGCATGGTACGGACGGGTCAGCACACCCAAACCAGCCCTCACCGCTTCTCTACGCGAGCGGCGCCGGTGGCCATGGCGGCTGTCCTGGGGATGCTGCGTGGCTGCTGGCTGGAGGAGGCGTTCGCCAGGCTTCGGAGAATGCTTCACCCCGAAAAGTTGGCAGGTTGACGTTTGGCAGCTTGATACCTGGCTAGTGGGCAAAGAGGTACTTAAATACCCGATGACGCCACCTGAAAACGTCCTGCTAGAGTGTTTGCAGGGGCAAGGAGGACGACGTTGCCTGCAGACCTGTGACATTCTCAATCTGAAGAAATTTAGGAGCAGAAATCCTCTCTTCTTGCGTCACTTGGCCGTTCTGCTTTTATTTCCTCATGTCTGGAGAGATTTGTCTGAGATCGCGTCGCTTTGCAAAATTAAATTTTTCCCCAACAAAATTTGATCCCTTAGAAAAGACGGGAAAAAAAATCGAAGAGCAACAAACCCGGGGTTCTGCATTGTGGCCTTTGCGAAACGAAAATACAATCCAGCTTGACGTTTTACATGGCGAGTTTTACCCCGGGGAGATGGGGGGGGTAATAAACTGCAGCTGCTGCAAAGGCGCGAGAGGTGCGGGAGCTGCGGCGCAGGCCGGCAGCCACACCAACCGGCGTGCAACCGCGGCTCTTAGCCGCATTGGGGGTGGCAGGAGATGCGGCCGTGGGTCCGTCGCAGCCGTATTTGTGTTTGTTGGTGATTGAATACGTGCTAGCCGTCCTGCAAATGCTGTGCTGTGTTGCAGCCGGCTGCCAAAGCCGCTATTCCATCTTGGAGGACCTTTTAATACTATGCTTCAGTGAGAGCAGTTTTTATTAAGCAAAGTTTATTGATTTATAGTTTGTGAAAACATATTTTGCAGCAGGCTTTGGGGAGTTGGAGGTTAGACGGAGGTGGTTTGGCTGCGCTGGATTATTCATCATATCAATGGGATTTGGTAATCCCTGCATCTGCACAAATGCAGGCGGGAGTTGGAAGGCGGCACCATCCATCACGTCGGCTGGAGCTGAGGGGGCGCTGGAGCGAACCACAGCTCTCGGGGTCAGCGGAGCGCCTTGCCGAGGGAGGCAGTGACCTCGCAAAGCCCTATCAAAAGCAGAGTTCAACCAGACCTTCTAATTATTCCGCACCCACTGGAAAACCAAACTTGACCCCAACCCTACCGGACTTGAAAGACAAACGTGGCTTGAGGGGAACGTTGATCTGAGTTGTACCCGATGGGAATGGGGCTGAGGAGGACGAGGCAGCCTTTCTCGTCGCTTTTCCTCCTTCCAGCTCAGCTTTTGCTGTCCCGGCTCCGGGAAGACTTGTACCTGCAGCAACACCCCACACCGGAGAGGTTGTCCTCTCCACCGCTGCCCTGCGTCAGCCTAGCCAAGCACGTCAAGCCATGGAGGTGCAGGAGCACCAGAGCTACGTAACTGCAGGAACGTGGTGGATTTTGCATAGAAGAGGGAAAGAACTGGCCCCAAAAGCAGCTGGCTTTATTTTACATTTAATTTCTAAAACAAACAGGGCTCACCAGGAGGATATTTGCCAACGCAAGAATAAAATTTGAGAGGTTCCTAAAACCTCGCCCCCTGATGAAGAAAAGGGAGGACAGCAGGGCTGGAGCTGTGTTAGAAGGTGGTTATTTAATCGCGAGCAATGATCAGGATCTCTGAGACAAAACACACCAAAATAAATGCCTTGAGAACTATCTTAAAATAGTGCACATGTTCCTGAGGTTGGCCAGTTGGAGATAAAGAAGCAGAAAATGTTCCCAAAGCGTCTTTTTTTTTTTTTTTTTTTTGGGAAACAATGTAAATAGTAGACTTTTTCCGCCTTTGCTGGGTCAGATCCCAGCCGCAGCAGAACGCAATTGGAAGCAATTAGGCCAATTTCTGACTTGGCAGGAGCAGTGGCCGATCCCCCTTTTGGCACTGCATTTCAGGGCTGCGTTTTATCTAAACCTTCCACGAGAAATTTGGGTTTAATTATACATTACTGAACTCCGAACAGCTGTAAAAGTTTCTGAGTTTTTAAGAGAAGGCTCCTGCCCTCCACAGTCCGAGCACATTTCTAAAATCAAAACCGTACGGCATTCCTGGTGCGGTGCAGCGGTCCGGGCGAGGAGAGCCACGGCCGGTACCCAGCTGTGCCCTTTCCTTGGGACTGACCAACATCAGCGCAGTGAGGACTGCGGGGCCCAGAAGATCAGTCCGGTATGATGTCCTTTGCAATTCTGCTCAGGTCCCATCTCAGCTGTCCTGTGTTTTACCACCCCACCTGGGTTCAATCGTCTCTGACCCTGTCTGGGATGGCTGGCACAACAGGCTGAACCCCTTTGCTGTCCTCCACCACCCCCAGCGCTACCTGAATGTGCTGTCCACCATGAGATGGAGGGGAGGATCATGGAATTGTAGAATGGGTTGGGTTGGAAGGGACGTTAAAGGGAAGCAAGGAGCATCACGCAGGAGGACTTTCAGAGATACCACAATGCAGCCCCATCTCTGAACCAGCTATGAAGGAAGAGCTCACAGGAGGAAGCAGTGAGCTGATGATTGGGAGAACAATCCTGCAGAACAGAGAATCACAGAATCATAGAATGGTTGGAGTTGGAAGGGACCTTAAAGACGATCTGGTTCCCCCCACTGCCGTGGGCAGGGACACCTCCCACCAGCCCAGGTTGCTCCAAGCCCCGTCCAACCTGGCCTTGAACCCCTCCAGAGATGGAGCAGCCACAGCTTCTCTTGGCAACCTGCGCCAGGGGCTCACCACACTCAAGAGTAAAGAATTTCCTCCTAATATCTAATCTAAATCTCCCCTCTTCCAGTTTGAAGCCATTCCCCCTCGTCCTTTCACTCCATGCCCTTGTACAAAGTCCCTCCCCAGCTCTCCTGGAGCCCCTTTAGGCACTGGAAGGCCGCAATAAGATCTCGCCAGAGCCTTCTCTTCTCCAGGCTGAACACCCCCAACTCTCCCAGCCTGTCCTCCCAGCAGAGGGGCTCCAGCCCTCGCAGCATCTCCGGGGCCTCCACTGGCCCCGCTCCAACAGGTCCACGACCTTCTGCTGTTGGAGGCCCCCGAGCTGGAGGCAGATCTCTCAGGCCTAAGAGCTGAGGGTTTCCAGAAACTTGCAAACACACCTGCAAGTGCTCTGTGCTTTTAAGTTTTCCTTTAAAAGTCATCCCCTTGGGTGTCTCGGGGCTCCTTAGCAGGAGCACCAGGGCCCGGGCCCAGCGCTGGCTGCCGTACTGGTTTCCGAATCAGGACAGCCGCCTCCAGCATCTCGCTTTTCCCCAGGGCCCTCCTCCCCCCGCCCCAAACCCTGCAGCGCTATGACCCTGTTTAGGTTGCAGGAAGGATAATTCCACAACCCGACGCTTCCCTGGCTGTTAAGGTTTCTAGTCAAACTTTTGATCCCAAGGGAAATGAAGGAGTCTGGGCAAAACTGACAGTGCTGTTCCAAATTTGCCAGGGGAAGAAATAAAAAACAAAAACTCAACGCATACGTACAGTTGATACAGCGGTTTCTCAGCGTCCCCTTTTTAACCTTAACACGTTGCAGTGTTCATTCAAGAAAAAAAACAGGAAGGGAAAGCCCTTTCTTGCCCCAACTTAGTCAATTAGCGCATGTTTGGTGCCTCAGCTCTTCTCTCCCCCTATTTACCCCCAACTTCTCTTTCCAGAGATGGAAGAGGGAGAGTTTTGTCCTTCACTTTGTGACTCTGACCTCGGAGTTTCCGCCTCTGAGCAGATACAGCCACTTTCAGTACTTACGTAGGCCGCGCAATGGGCCGGCTCACGCCGCGGAAGGTTAAACGGCTGTTTTGGTGGTAGTTTCGAAAGAGGGGGCAGTGAGCGGAGGGGGGGCGGCTGCTGAGCGGACGGCGCAGGTACGGCCGGAGGCAGCTGCTGAAGGTTTCCAGGGGCGCTCTGGCCAAAAACAGGGCAGAACTCAGCCGGAATGATGCTCTTTCCTACTGAAAACATCTCCAACGGGATGTCCCAGTGCGCTCTGAAGATGTTTGCCTGTCTTTGAGCAAATCGCAGGGATGTCTCGGTTAAGCGCCTCGTCCAGTGTTTGCACGGAGGGTGCGCGCTTCCGCGCTCCGATACCTCTGCACGGCACAGCCGCCTCCCAGGAGTACGAGGTTTTAGTCGTCGTTTCGTTTAACTCTCTTCCTCGGGCATCAGAGCCTCTCGTTGTGCTAAGAACCGCTGCTGTCCATGGCACCTCTTTCGGTTGGAGCCTTTTTTCCAAGGTGCCAAGCGGAACTTTCTTCCCTTAGGGTTGCTTTTTTGCTCCTTCAGCCTTATTCAAAAAAAAAAAAAACCCAACCCAAACCAAACACCTGAATAAGCTGCTCCTTGAAATATCGGCACGAGCACTGGCCTTTGTGCAAAACCCGGGAAAATATTGAGGCCAGAAATTGATTTTTTAAAAAAAAGGTAGCAGCAAGTAGAAGATTGATCTGCTGATGAAAACTGCTCTGCGAGTTCCATGACGGCAGGGACGCTTCGACAGCTGCTCTAACATCTCGTTCAGGCTCTGCTTTCCAGACCTCAGCCTTTATCCAGTTCCTCTCAAACTTAATCATCTTTGTCTCAAAAATACCACTTTTAACTGAAACAACATGGAGAGAGGCACCCGAAAATTGAAGGGTGAAGGAAAGGCGCCGGCTTTCCCCACAGCTGCCAACAGATTTCCTGCAGCTCCGTGCTGCTTCTGCCGGACACTGGAGTCCTTTTATGGCAGAGATGTGCTTGAAATGAGCCCAAAGGGAGATAAAGTCGCAGGAGGAGAAATGACCGAGCGCTGAGAAATACCGGGCTCTCGGCTGGGGCTGCCACCTGCCGGGGTTGGCGGATGCGGGACGGTGAGCGGCTGTGGGCTCGCTCTGCTCCAGCGCCGGCAGCGGCGGCAGCAATGATGCTCCCGGGTCCTCCCATCTCATCAGGTATCTCCTTTCCTCTTTCGAGACACAGAGACAATTACAGCCTGAAACAATTCATCTCGGTATCCACCACAGGAAGGTTTTAAATATAATAAAGGCAATCCCAAGCACAAATCCAGGCTGGGCAGTGATGGATTGAGAGCAGCCCTGAGGAGAAGGACCTGGGGGTGCTGATTGACGAGAAGCTCAACGTGAGCCGGCAATGTGCCATTGCAGCCCAGAAGGCCAACCGCATCCTGGGCTGCATCAGAAGAACTGTGGCCAGCAGGGCGAGGGAGGGGATTCTGCCCCTCTACTCCACTCTCGTGAGACCCCACCTGGAGTACTGCATCCAGCTCTGGAGTCCCCAACAGCAGAAGGACATGGACCTGTTGGTGCAGGTCCAGAGGGGGCTATGAAGATCCAAGGGCTGGAGCACCTCTGCTATGAGGAGAGGCTGAAAGAGTTGGGGGTGGTGTTCAGCCTGGAGAAGAGAAGGCTCCGGGGAGACCTTATAGAGACCTTCCAGTGCCTAAAGGGGCTCCAGGAGAGCTGGGAAGGGACTTTTTACAAGGGCATGGAGTGATAGGACGAGGGGGAATGGCTTCAAACTGGAAGAGGGGAGATTTAGATTAGATATTCTTGACTGTGAGTGTGGTGAGCCCCTGGCGCAGGTTGCCCAGAGAAGCTGTGTCTGCCCCATCCCTGGAGGTGTTCAAGGCCAGGCTGGACGTGGCCTTGGGCAGCCTGGTCTAGTGGGAGGTGTCCCTGCCTATGGCAGGGGGGTTGGAACTCGATGATCTTCAAGGTCCCTTCCAACCTAAACCATTCTATGATTCTATGATTCTATGAATAAACCTGTTGGGTTTTTCCCCTTTGCTGTTCCCAGCAGCTGTGTTTAAAGTGATTCCTTTCTTATCGCGCCCTTCCGTTGCAGAAGCACACCCCTGCTCTCTCTGCCTATGGAAATTATTACTTTCTTTGGAGGAAAAAAGAAGACAAAAATGACTTTTCCCTCCTGCTGCGAGCGCGCAGGCTGGCTTGGGGACCTGCTGAGCTTTTATGGCTTGGTTTCCACGTTGCCTTGCCCAGCCGCGTGTGGACCTTCTCAGCGCTGTTCAAATACATTAGCAGGTGCGGTTGTTGAAATAAATGCAAGCTCGATATTAAGTGGATTACTTGCCTCGCCGTTTGCCATCGTCGGAAAAGTGGTCACTGAAGGGGATTAGCATAAAGTGCACAAATAACTTTCACCAAGAGGCTTGTTAATCACTTCCTAATTCCCCTCTCCCTCTCAATGGGGAAGGTTGGGTCGTTGGGCCAAAATTAAAAGGGAGCTGTCAGGCAGCTGAGGGTTTAAAGAAGCGAATGTCGGAATCTCGGCTAACAAAAGACCGTGGCGAAAGCAGCCAGCGCGTTTGGGGCTGAAAACGGGAAATCGTCCTAATGACAGCCCCGTGCCAGAGGGCAGCCGTACGGAACCTGCTGCCCGACTTGCTGGCTTTGAGCTCCCTACAGAGAGTGGCCCAGGCCACGGCTTTTCGGACGAGTGGGCGCATGTCCCTGTGACTACGGCAGGCAGCTGCCCGGCGTTCGGCCCCACGAGGAGCTTCCACAGCGGCATCCAGCACCGCTTGTGGAGGTGCAGCTATGGTGGAAAGCCATCTGCTGTCTCCCTTAGGTGGTTTCCCACCCGCATGGTGCAAAGAAGGCTTTTGGGGCATGGAGAGGGGGTTAGAGCAAATAAAATACTGTGGGGCTGGACCTGCTGCCGTGGCTCAGGACCCATGGCAGCACTGGGACGGGCTCCTGGAGCTTTGGTGACCATCTCTACAGCATGGGGCTGGCGCCCAGACCTGCCCCGGGAGCCCGGCTGAGGGCACAGCTCGAGGGAGAACGTGCTAATTAACAGCAGGGTTTGCTCGTCCTTTTGAGCTTCGCGTGGAGCAGCTTTGGCTGAATGTGTTGTCCATCCGCGAGGCTTCAAATGTGCTGGGATTCTTCAATTCACTTCTTTTGTACCGGTCAAATCCCCGCATCCTGCACCGGAGGGCTGCGCCGCAGAGCAGGAGTGCAGGCTCCCTGGGGATGCTCCAGCCTGGAATCGGGATTCAAGATCATAGAATCATAGAATCATAGAATGGTTTAGGTGGGAAAGGACCCTAAAGATCATCGAGTTCCAACCCCCCTGCCATAGGCAGGGACACCTCCCACCAGACCAGGTTGCCCAAGGCCACGTCCAGCCTGGCCTTGAACACCTCCAGGGATGGGGCCTCAACAACCTCTCTGGGCAACCTGTGCCAGTGCCTCACAACCCTCAAAGTGAAAAACTTCTTCCTAATGTTCAATCTAAACCTGTCCTCTTCCAGTTTAAAGCCATTCCCCCTCGTCCTATCACTCCATGCCCATGTAAAAAGTCCCTCCCCAGCTCTCCTGGAGCCCCTTTAGGGACTGGAAGGCCACAATANAGAGGGGCAGAATCCCCTCCCTCGCCCTGCTGGCCACACTTCTTGTGATGCAGCCCAGGATGGGGTTGGCCTTCTGGGCTGCGATCGCACATTGCCGGCTCATGTTGAGCTTCTCGTCAATCAGCACCCCCAGGTCCTTCTCCGATGAGGGTTACATGAGGGCAGGCTGAATTAAAAACTTAATAACTAGGTATATGTCATGGGTGGCCGTGTCCCTGCGTCCTGGCGAGCGGAGGGCAGCGTGGCGGGCGGGCTGGGCGCAGTCCCTGCCGCTCCGGGACTTGTCCCTCGTGGTCCTCTGGCTTTGAGCGCAGAGATTGCAGGGTCGCCTGTCTACCCTCCTTCTGCACGTAATGGGGTGGCTTAATTCCCCCGTCTGTGCTGGGCGCGCTCCCACATACCTGCCCGGTGCTCGGAGGCATCGTCTGGGTGCCAGGCAGGAGCGGGAGGGCTGAAGTCCGCCGTTCTGCCGGCCAGCAAAGGCGTTCAGCACGAGATTTCGTGGTGAATCTCGGCAGAGCAAACTCCAACCCAAGCGTGTCTGGGCACTACAAGCCTGACCCCTCGTCTGCTCTCTCATGTCCTCCTCCTTCTGTTGATTCGTGCACTTATTAAAAAGGATCGAGGGGAATAATGGGCGGCGCCTGGTTTGTGCTCACTCAGAGAAGTGCCGCTGCTAATGGATCTCGCAGGGGGGCACCGGGCTCAACTTCCAGTTCGAGGGACTGAAAAAGGCTTTGGCTGCACCTTGAATTTGAGTGATGTCTACCAGACAAGCAGAAGCCTCGTGGAGGAGGCGGTGGCGGGTCACTGCGGTGTGTCCCGCGGGACACCTACGCCGTTACCCTTTGAGTTCTGCGATTGTGGGCTGCAGCAAAAGCAGCGTTGGGGACGGCACAGGGGTGATTTGGATATTGATGGGGAAAGAAGAACCTAACACACGCGTCAACCAACACGTCCACCCTTTTGGGTGGTGTGAGGCCCCTCTCCCATCCTCGTGCAGCTTCTGCTGTATATCGTCTCGCCACGGTGAAGCTTTTCTTCCTGGGGGAGGTATTTGCCCATGGAGAAAAAGTACCATCTGCAATTTCCTGAAGTCCAGCCCAAATCCGCAGCGAGCTCTGCAGCTCATGGGCCATTAGTCCTTCTCACCCACATCATGCACAGGACAGTGATCAAAGTCAGGAAGAATAATTTGGTTTTAAAAGGGAAACAATAGATTAGTTTGGGTTCAAAGGAGTGGATTCAATTCTGGAAACAAGGATGTGAAGAACAAGGTTCAGTGGGTTTTAGGTTAGCAAAAGAAAGGAAATCTGAAATGCTTCAGAGAAGCTGAAGCAGTGGAAAGGATTCAGGGAAGGATCAGTGATTCCCAGTTTGGGAACGGGAAATAACGCTGTTCGGCTCGTTGTGAGCTAGGTGCGGGTAGCAGAGGTAGGAAATTGCTGCTGTGTGGTAGCTCTGCGGGTTTTGGATTGAACCTTTAATTCTCCTCTTATTAATTCGTTTTTTCTTTCTTTTTTTTTCCTTCAGCATGAAAGACTTTCCAGGTAAGAATTTATTTTATTTTTTAGATTTTTTTCTATTTAATATTTATGGACAGTATATTTTGTATGGCTTTGGGGATTCCCTGTCCTTCAAATCACCAGCATAAGCTGAAGCTGGTACTGGCCGCTTGGTTCTTACCTTAGCTCAACCGTAGGGCCGGTTTGCTTTCACGCTTTGCTCCCCAAATTATTTAACAACTACTCCGCAGAGAGGAACCCCCCCCGTGCCCTATGAGAAATGGAGCCCACTCCCTCCATGAAGGTGAGAGCTCCGTGGGAAATTACCGCCCGTTCAGGGGTTGGGCTGATACCCACTGGATTTTTTTCCGGTTTCAGACCGGTGGTGGCTGCGTGCCGTCGGCAGCGATGCGCTGCTGCGGGTGGAGGGGGCTCTCGGCCGTCCCAGCGCCTCTGCTGTGCCGGGTCTGCCGCGGCCTCGGGTCCCGACCGGCCGGGCTGACACTGGCTGTCCCGAGGTGACAGCGGCTCTACCGTGCTGCGTCTTCGTTACGGTTTAGGTTGGAAGCAGCTACGAACCCTACCACCAGTGACTCCTACAGCGATCGTGCCTCCAGCCGCTCCAGTGCCTACACCCGCAGAGAGAACCGGTTAGCTGCCCTCAGCAGCAGAGCAGAAGAGGAGAGTAACAGGGACTACAAAAAAGTAGGGTTTTTTAAAATGTATTATTGTCACTGCATGCACCTGAGAAGCTGCCTGTTGCTGCAGAAACCTGCACTGGGACTCTTTGGAAATCACAGAATCACAGAATCCCAGACTGGTGAGGGTTGGAAGGGCCCTCTGGAGCTCCCCCAGTGCCACCCCCTGCCAGAGCAGGGGCACCTCCAGCAGTGGCACAGGACGGCGTCCAGGCAGGTTTGGAATGGCTCCAGAGTGGGAGACTCCCCCACCTCTCTGGGCAGCCTGTGCCAGTGCTCTGCCACCCGCACAGGAGAGAAGGCCCTCCTCAGGTTGAGATGGAACTTCCTATGCTCAAGTTTGTGCCCGTTCCCTCTTGTCCTGTCACTGGGCACCACTGGAAAAAGACTGTTCCCATCCCCCTGGCACCCTCCCTTTGAGGATTGATAAACATTGATAAGATCCCCCCTCAGTCTTCTCTTCTCCAGACTGAAAAGCCCCAAGTCCCTCAGCCTTTCCTCATCAGAGAGATGCTCCAGTCCCCTCATCATCTTTGTAGCCCTTTGCTGGACCCTCTCCAGCAGTTCCCTGTCCTTCTTGACCCGGGGAGCCCAGAACTGGACACAGTGCTCCAGAAGTGGCCTCCCCAGGGCAGAGCAGAGGGGGAGGATGACCTCCCTCCACCTGCTGGCCACACTCTGCTTGATGCCCCCCAGGATGCCATTGGCCTTCTTGGCCACCAGGGCACATTGCTGCCTCATGGCCATCCTGTTGTACCCCAGGACTCCCAGGTCCCTTTCCACAGAGCTGCTCTCCAGCAGGTCAGCCCCCAACCTGTACTGGTGCATGGGGTTATTCCTCCCCAGATGCAGTACCCTACACTTGTTCTTGTTGAATTTCATAAGGTTTCTCTCTGCCCAACTCTCCAGCCTGTCCACGTCACGCTGTAAGAAAAAGAAAGAAAAAGTTTATTTTCATTTTCTCTTCCATTGCTTATGGAGGTCACACCAACCTTTTTCAAATGCATCAGCCCTTCAGAGGGTCGAAAAAGGACAGGGGGTGAAGGGACACAATGCAAAGTCAGATATCTGGGGGAGGGGGACTGAGGAGTCGGGGTGGAGAAACGCTGCGGGGACTTGAAAGGAGCGAGAACGGGTAGCATTGAGCACACCAGCGTGGCTCGAGCATGCACATCCCCACAGGATTATTTAAGCTGCTATAACAGCTGCTGTTATGCTGCTATCCCAGAGGGATCTGGACAGGCTGGACCGATGGGCCGAGGCCAATGGTATGAGGTTCAACAAGGTCAAGTGCCGGGTCCTGCACATGGGTCACACCAACCCCACGCAGCGCTACAGGATTGGGGCACAGTGGCTGGAAAGCTGCCCAGTGAAGGACCTGGGGTGTTGGTGGCCAGGCGGCTGAGTATGAGCCGGCAGTGTGCCCAGGTGGCCAAGAAGGCCAATGGCATCCTGGCTTTTATCAGGAACAGTGTGGTGAGCAGGACTGGGGCAGTGATCATCCCCCTGTACTCGGCACTGGTGAGGCCCCACCTCAAGTGCTGTGTTCAGTTTTGGGCCCCTCACTACAAGAAGGACATTGAGGTGTTGGAGCGTGTCCAGAGAAGAGCTACAAAGCTGGTGAGGGGTCTGGAGGAGAAGTCTCATGAGGAATGACTGAGGGAACTGGGGGTGTTCAGCCTGGAGAAGAGGAGGCTGAGGGGAGACCTTATCACTCTCTACAAGGACCTGAAAGGAGGGTGTAGGGAGGTGGGGGCTGACCCCTTCTCCCTGGTGACAAGTGACAGGACGAGAGGAAATGGGTTCAAGTTATGCCAGGAGAGGTTTAGATTGGATATTAGGAAACATTTTTTCACTAAAATGGTTATCAAACATTGGAAGTGGCTGCCCAGGGAGGGGGTGGATTCGCCATCCCTGGAGGTGTTTAAAAAAAGGGCAGACGTGGTACTTGGGGACATGGTTTAGAAGTGGTTATGTCAGGGTAGGGTAATGGTTGGACTTGATGATCTTAAAGGTCCCTTCCAACCTCAGCAATTCTATGATTCTGTGATTCCAGAATGATTTTTTCTATAATCTCTGAAACTTTTGGTCTAATCCGTGAAAGGCAGTGACACGGACTGCCATGCACATCTGCTACCGGAGCAAAGACCGTATGAAAAGTAAAGAGACTAAAATGGCCTTAATTCTGCAATGACCCTGATGCCGAAAAGCCCCGCGTGGTAGGCAGCACCCACTCTTCTTCCTGAACGTGTCTGGCCAGAACAGGCAGTGTGTCCAGTTTCTCCTCTCAGAGGGGTGGAAATTCTGCTTGTCTGAAGGAAGCGAAGGGGAAAAAAATCATTTTGGAGTGGCCTAAAATTGCCCTCCTTTCTCCTCCTCTTCCGACTAAGAGCACACAAGAGCAAGGAGGGTGTGTTGCGTTGGATCACAGATACAGCGCGCACAGCTTAGTACTTTATTATGCTTGGCGGTTTACCTAAATTAAAAACATCCCTTTTCTCTGCCTCTTGGCTGCGTTTAGACACCCTGCAAAACTAAACAGCTGCTTTCTTATTTCATATGAATTCTGAAAACGCAAGTAAAGCACCCAGGCTGGTTCTGTTCGCCCTTCTTCTGATCTCCTGACACGGGGGAGCGAAGCAAACCCCGCCGCTGCCTCCGCTCGGTGCTGAGGACGCGTCTGCTGGGGGTAGCGCGGCAGAACTGGCTCTGCGCGGCGGCCCCAGAGCGGCCCCATTAATTGCCGTCTTGCCTTTCCCATTTCAGTTGTATGAAAGCGCCCTGTCTGAAAATCAAAAGCTGAAGTCAAAACTGCAAGAAGCCCAGCTGGAGTTGGCCGACATCAAATCAAAGTTGGAAAAAGCAGCCCAGGTAAGGCAAAACCCGGCTCCTAGACCTAAACCGCGCCGGCCCGCGACAAGCCAGTGCGTGTTCCAGCGTGGGGAAGGATTTCCTCTTGGGTGGGAAGGTGCTGCAGAAGAGACTGTTATTTTTCACAGAAATAAGTGTGAGTGATTGTGTAAAGACTGCTGCTTCTCCAGGCAAGTGCATCTGTAGGCTGTCCAGGCCTTAGTGCGGCGCCCTGTGAATGCCTCTCGGTTTTAATGACTTTCTATTTTTAATCTACGTGGCAGAAACAGGAGAAAACTTCTGACCGGTCCAGCATGCTGGAGATGGAGAAAAGGGTATGTGTCTGCTTTCTTCTGAGTCGCAGTCTTTGCTTCGTGTTGCTCTGCAGGGCATAGTAATTTCTTGAAGGAAAGCGTTAATTAAAAGATAAGTTATATTTTTGCTTTATGGAGCAGTGCACAGTCATAATTGTGTTCTGACCTTTTCACTGCCCGTGACTTTGCGAAACATCTTAGTTCTGATTTCTGTCTTTTGTTATAGGAAGCTGCAGAGCAACAGATTGTATTGTATCGTGCGAAGAGACGTTATGCTTTAAAATATTCTTGATCCTTATAAATAAAGACTGGTTTGGGGCGGTGGGGGGGAACAAAGCAAAACGCTAGCCGGGTGTCTGTGGTGTTATACGTAAAATCTGAATGAATGCTCCTTCCACTTAACGGAACAGCGTGATGCATGCAGTAAGCTAAGCTGAACAGGCAGCGGGTGGGTAAATCTCTGCCTTAAGTGACCATAGTTTAGGTCAGATTGGGAGGGACCCGAGGAGATCTGTAGTGCCTCCCAGCAGAGTCAACCAGGTTACTCGGGGCTTTGTCCCATCATTTCATGAAGACCACCAAGTGTTGGGTTTCCACAGCTGCAGCCCCTTCTTCCAGTTCATAGGCAAGCTCAGGCAGTGTGGGTTAGGTGAGGGGACAGTGGGGTGGATTGAACAGTGCCTGGCAGATAGAGCTCAGAGGGTTGTGGTTAGTGGTGCAGAGTCCTGTTGGAGGTCTGTGAAAAGTGGTGTTCCCCAGGGGTCAGTACTGGGTCCAGTCCTGGTCAATATATTCATCAATGACCTTGATGAAGAGATGGAGTGTACAATCAGTGAGTTTGCTGATGACACAACACTGGGAGGAGTGGCTGACACGCCGGAAGGCTGTGCCACCATAAAAGTGGGACCCGGACAGGCTGGAGAGTTGGGCAGAGAGGAACCTAATGAAAGTCAACGAGGGCAAGTGTAGGGTACTGCACCTGGGGAGCAATAACCCCATGCACCAGTACAGGTTGGGGGCTGACCTGCTGGAGAGCAGCTCTGTGGAAAGGGACCTGGGAGTCCTGGTGGCCAACAGGATGCCCATGAGGCAGCAATGTGCCCTGGTGGCCAAGAAGGCCAATGGCATCCTGGGGGGCATCAAGCAGAGTGTGGCCAGCAGGGCGAGGGAGGTCATCCTCCCCCTCTGCTCTGCCCTGGGGAGGCCACATCTGGAGCACTGT
This sequence comes from Anarhynchus alexandrinus, assembly GCA_008711295.1. Taxonomy (NCBI): domain Eukaryota; kingdom Metazoa; phylum Chordata; class Aves; order Charadriiformes; family Charadriidae; genus Anarhynchus; species Anarhynchus alexandrinus. Next base: position 370,909 of record VUYV01000265.1, read on the forward strand.
GTCCAGTTCTGGGCTCCCCGGGTCAAGAAGGACAGGGAACTGCTGGAGAGGGTCCAGCAAAGGGCTACAGAGATGATGAGGGGACTGGAGCATCTCTCTTATGAGGAAAGGCTGAGGGACTTGGGGCTTTTCAGTCTGGAGAAGAGAAGATTGAGGGGGGATCTTATTAACGCTTATAAATCCCCAAAGGGAGGGTGCCAAGGGGATGGGAACAGTCTGTTTCCAGTGGTGCCCAGTGACAGGACAAGAGGGAACGGGCANCCTGCTCTGGCAGGGGGTGGCACTGGGGGAGCTCCAGAGATCTCTTCCAACCCCTATCATTCTGTGATTCTTTAATTATCCTCATAGGGATTTATTTATTTTTTTTTCCCTTATATCTGCTTAGAACCTCCCCTGCTTCAGCTGATGGCCGTTACCGCCCATTCTCCCACCACATATTTCAGTGGTTAATTAAAGCTGGAGCCTGGCTCCAGCTGAGAGGTTTCTCAGTAACATCCACTTAACCTAAAGTGGAGGTTCCTCCTGAAGTGTTTCATCTCCTGAATTTTTGGGAGCTTTGCTGGATGGTCAAACCGTGTGTTTAAATTCAATTCCGACCATGAAAGACCTTAATTATTTGTCACAGAATGGTCGGGGTTGGAAGGGACCTCTGAAGATGTGTGTAAACACTTCCCGGGATTTGCCAGATACAGTCAGGAGGAGGTGACACTCAGGATCCCCACTTTGGACGGAGTTAGTGTACCGTGTGGCGCAGGTGCCGGGCTCTGCCAGGTGAAGTTACCAAGGCTGCTGAAGCTGAGCTGATGCTCAGGCCGTGGCACTGCCAGGTGAGCTCAGCTGAGCATCCCGGCACCACTCTGAACCCCAAGACTGAGATTCTCAAAGCTATGATCCGTATGGGCCTCATTCTTACGTGTGCCCAAAGCAGTGGAGTTACCAACCGTGCAGCCATGGCTGTCATCTCAACATAGCTGCTGGGGGAAGTCGTGACACGGGTGGAGTTTTTCTTGGGGAAAAAAAAGAGCGTGTGGGTGGTCAGAGCACTGAGGGGACATCCCCAGCCAGCGGGAGCTCACACCACCTGGCCCATCTCCCACCCGTGCAGTGCTTCCAAGCTGAGGTGATGTCCTGCATAGCTTCTGTTGACTTAGGATCACGACAGCCACAAATACAGGTTTCTGAGAGTTAGAGAGAAAAAAGAATCCCGACTGTTCCCACTGAAGATGACATTAACTGTTTCCAGGACAACTTACGCAATTTGCACTGATGAATTCCTGGATGAAGTGTCCTGTGGACAACAAGTGACCCAGAGCCCATCATCCACGGCCACGCTCAAAAGCTGTGCTTTCCTCACTCTCTTGGCCTCGTCTTTCTTTGCAGAGGGTAAAGGAGTGGAGCAGAGGGTGTAAAGCCTGTTCCTGACCCGCCTTTGCCATTTCCTCCTGCTCGGTGCGCTCTCCTGGGGCAGTCTGAGCCCTCTCATGTTGAGAAAGTCCTCGATGGCATCCAGATCTCTGCCTCGAGGCAGGGGCTCTAGCTGTCCACTGAGGGCACCGCCAGTGCTCACGTGGCAGAGCCTACCCGTCTAATTGCCAGTTTCCAAAATATACTGCAAGGGGTCAGCTTTACAGCTTTGAAGCCCGAAATTAATCTGGGAGAAGCAGAATTTCCCCGTTCACTGTTTTTTATTTGCCGGGCTGGGTGAGTTCTCTCATTGCCTCCGTTGGTGGGGTGCAGATAAATCCACGGCTTCACCTGCAGAGCTCAAAATCACATTACTTCAGAAAGTCCTGAAAAGTGGGACCACGGAAGGTGGGGGATAGTTTCATTGAAGGGGTAAGAAGAGAGCTCAGGATCCGCCGAAATGGGACCAGTGCGCGTCACCTGCTGGTTTGCCAACTGCCCTGTCCCATGGGATCAGCTCCTGGTTGTAACCTGTGTGTTGCTTTGAGACGCTTTTCAGTGAACGCTCCTACAGAAATACAAGACTCTTATTTTTCTTTAAAAGAAAATGTACTGTAAGTTTTTTTTCTAAATCCTTGTGACCATCTTTGTTGTGAATCCTTGTAAATAGGAGAAGCGAGCCCTGGAGCGGAAACTCTCTGAAATGGAAGAGGAGATGAAGGTAGGAAATGATCTATTGACTCTGTCTGTTCCGGGTTTTATGCTTTGTATTAATGTCTTTTGGGATTGCCACCCAGGAGTAGGGTATTAAAGGGGAACACAGGAGGGGACTCGTGTTACCTCTGAGCATGTTCCTTCATGCAGTCAGAACTTACTTTAATGGCCACGTTCTCCAAACATGACATGCTAATAAAACTGTCCTATTACCATTCATCTGATTGCACCATATGTTTAATTTGTTATGCTGTTTGATCCGAGAACTGTGAAAGCTGTTCTCCTTAAATGCTTTCCAAAACTAACCTTTTGTGGCATCGATGAGTTTCAGTGTGCTGATCCTCTGTGCTCTGAATAGTCTGCAGCCCGAGTTAAGCCGTTGTGGTTCTCTCCGGATGGGTAAGAAGACAAAGCTGGCTTTTGAGATCACGCACACTAGCCCAGGGAAAAAACACAAGAGCGATTGTATTTCTGTGCTCCCTTCCTAAAGCATGTTACTGGAAGGCTGTGTCAGTCGGTCAGCCCAGAATAGATTTCGGCAAAGAGGAATTTGCTTCCCGATGAGATGTGCAGCATGGCTTACTGTCACGAGACAGCCGCCACCGACCGCTCCTTCGCGTTCTCTCTCTCGTGGCATTTGCTTCGAAGGATGGTTCTCCTCCTGCCGCGGCTTGGATGCCCGGCGAGCACGGGGCTGGCGGGGAGCACGGCAGAGCGGGAAGCAGCGTGGTTTGCCGCCTGAGTACACCTAAAACTTCACACTGATCTTGCAGCGTTACATCATTTTACACTGTGTTTTAATGCTCGTGTTCACAGAATGCCCCCTTTGCTCTGTGCCCTGCGCTTTCGTTCCCTTTGAGCGTGACCCAGGTGGGACCAAGCTACTTTAAGAAGGAAGGACCCCATCTGGGAGCTCTCCCGGCACGGTGCACTCATGGAAACGATTTTCTGCCACCCTGGAGGAGGTTCCAACTTTATGTTTCTATTTGAAGCTTCATATATTTCCTGAGCGTACGTCTTGGACAGGACCCATTGGCTTCTGCTGCATCTTCTATTGCAATAAGTAGCAGAACGATTTGGTGGAGTCATGCTGTAAAGGCTCTCTTGTTCTCACGCAGAGGAGAAAGTAAGTGTGGATGTGCGAGCCAGAAGGGAAGGAGGAAGGACTGAATATGCCAAAATTCCAAATTCTTTGTTCGCAGAAGAGGGTAGCAACCTTTAACTCCAGAGACGCCTTCCTGTAATTACAGAAATAAGGCCTTCAAGAGAAAATGCAGACAGTAGAAGTTTGTGGTGTTTCTTCAGCTGAGCAGATCACTGCAAACCAGCTCAGTCCACGGAGCGAAAAGACAAATTGGTGTCCTCTAGTGGCCTGTCGGTTTTGAAGCATTTATACTGGTTCAGAAAGCAATTAATGAAAGAAGGTGCCTGTAGAAATGGTTGGACACAGCCAGAGCACCTCTGGTTCAGATAGTTCGGAGCTGCAGACGGATGGAAGCCAAGATGGTGCAAAAGAAGCACCACTAGAAGTTTGACATGTTCTTATATTGCCCCGAGAGACGTGCTGGAGACATGAGCTCAAGGAGCCCAAGGTCTAACTGAAAATGAGCTATCACGTCCTTGAGAGTGGTACTTACTCTTTGCTCTCTGCTGTGTTCTTGCTGCGTTGAACAACCAAAGTGGCCTTTTGTTAGTAGAATAAATAGACAAGAAATTTGAAATGATCTCTTCTAAGGCGCTACTACTTTTCCAGTAGTTTTTGCAAAAACTCGGCGGGGAATGGCTGGAGAGCAGCCCTGAGGAGAAGGACCTGGGGGTGCTGATTGACGAGAAGCTAACACGA
>VUYV01000265.1:375044-388903 GCA_008711295.1 Anarhynchus alexandrinus
GGGCATGGAGTGATAGGACGAGGGGGAATGGCTTCAAACTGGAAGAGGGCAGGTTTAGATTGAACATGAGGAAGAAGTTTTTCACTTTGAGGGTGGTGAGGCACTGGCACAGGTTGCCCAGAGAGGTTGTTGAGGAGGTGTTCCCTGGAGGTGTTCAAGGCCAGGCTGGAGGTGGCCTTGGGCAGCCTGGTCTAGTGGGAGGTGTCCCTGCCTATGGCAGGGGGGTTGGAACTCGATGATCTTCAAGGTCCTTTCCAACCTAAACCATTCTATGATTCCATGTGGTGAGTAGCTGAGTGCACTGTGACATGTCTTTTTTGACAGCCACTCAATAAAAAGGAGTATAAAATCTCTGAAGATAAAAACATTGAAGTGGACAAGCACTTTCCACATCCACTTTCATGGTGCCTTAAAGCGGGAGAGTCGGCCCGGCTGTGTTTGCCGAGAATGAGATAACCTCCGCAGAGCACCGGAGTTAATCCCTAGCGGGGAAGTCAAGTCCGGAAAACAGATCTGTTAATTCTGGTTAGAATTCTGTTCCTGCTTCTTGCGCTAGCTGAATAGCTGTCGAGCAGGATCAGAAGGAATAAGCGACGTAAGGAGATCCACCGGTTTCCTTTAACGCGGAGAGCAGCGAGGGGGAACACCCAAACGTGCCAGGTTATTAGGTCTCGGGTGGTATTGCTGGTTTGGGGATTCTTCCCGCTGCTCTTTGAAGCGAAGCAGTCCAGCGTGGCTCACATCCAGCTTTTGGTTCCCGGGGGGTCTGCGTCCAGTTCTGTGCGTCAGCCATCCTGGCCAGGGCTTTCCTCGTCCTGCAGCTGTCTTCTCAGGAAGAAGAGGCACAGCAGTGGTCGCAGGACGGTCCTGGGTTTCTATGACACAAACACTTTGTACTTCAGGCTGTGCTTGAGATAACGAGCTTTGTTCCTTTAATGAATTTAACTCCTGCTACCAAAGCGATCAAGAAATGGAGAGGAGCGGGCCAAACGCGGTAATCTCAAGAACTCCTTGGTGCCAGAGCTGCTCCTGCAGAGCTGCTCTTGCGAAGGTGACAGAGCGGTGCAGCATTTCCCTGAGTGCCTGCAGGCTTCGACTGGAGATACGGCGACTTGGCTGAGGAAGGAGAAAGAAAATTAGCGTTGGCACTGAACTGAATTCGATGCCAAGTGCCTGAGGTCCCAACTTAACACAGCAATTTTTCTTGAAGGTCACAGAAGCTTCTTTATTCCGTAGCAGCACTGCACCTCCTGGCTTTGCACGTTGTGCATGCTTTGGGCATTTTTATTTCCCCTAGTGTTGCAGGCTCAAAATCCTTTAATTGAAGGCAGGTACAGCTGAACTGAGAAACTGCCTTTCGGTAAGCCAGGTATCAAGCAGAGTGATAAGCAATCACAGCGGTGTCGTCCAGATTCTGGTCTTCGCCCTTGGCTTCAGTCCCAGCTTCCCGGCCTTTGCTGGTTTCTCGGATGAACAGAAGGCTCTCCTACCTGCAGCACACGCACATTTACCAGTGATCATTACCCCAGTGATCCTTTTTATCGGCCGTGGCGGCCTGCCGAGGCTGAGCTGTGCCCTATCGTGCCGTGCTGAGGTTTCGTGCTATATCGGGATGGGAAAATAAAGGTGGTCTCTAAAACGATCACAATCCTTTCCGTCTCGCGTAGCACGGCACCCCATTTCCCATATGTTTGACATTTTCTGCCGGCCAGATGCTCAGCTGTGTTCCCTGTGATAAAACAGGGGACGTCTATTATCCATGGTGCCACCAAAAGAAATGACTCTTCCAGTATGAACCATCCCCCGGTGGCTCCTGGGTGTGATTTATCGCAGGAGAGACGTGTGATGTCCGTCTCTGTCCTCACCGCGCGCAGGGGGATCCGGCACAGCGCGGGCAGGTTGGGTGATGGAGAGATGGGTGAGACTTGGTGAGAGGGCATCTCACTGCCGAGATGTTCCTGAAGCTCTCCTGCGGTTTGTTGGCCGTGGCTCTGTCTCAGGACCTGTTGACTTATCAGAATTGAGTTGGTGTAGTCCAAGTGGCAGGAGCTGCTTTGTCAGTTTGATGCCCCTGGGGGGCTCAAACCCCATATTTGCTGCCTCCCTGCACTCGCCTGCCCGGCTTCTGTTGGGTTTGCAAGGCTTTTGGGTGAGGTATCTTGATTCCCTAACGGGGAGCAGAGGTAGTGCTTTTGGGTAGCCAGAATCAAGCTGATGGATGGGGGCTACATGAAATACTTCCCTTTTTATACAGGAACGAGCCCTGGGACAGAACGTCCTGGGGTGCAGCAGGTTCCTTGCCAGCTGCAGCCAGCTCCATGTCGCGCATGGCGGGTGGAGGTTCGTGCAAGTTCTGTGTATCACAGTGGATTTGCCCGCGCAGCTTCTGGTTGGGGACGGACAGTGACCTCCCTTTGAGCGCTTTCTGCTGATTTAATGGCAGAAAGGAACCCCCCTTCCCAGCAGACCCTTCCCTCCGTCTCCTCCCTGCCGTTGCAGGCTCACGCGGAGGAGGACACGGGGAGGAGCGCGTTGGTTTGTGGGCAGGACAGAAGCTGCTTTGGTTCTGGGTCGGGAATTTTTTCACTCGTGGTTAAAACTACTCTTCTCGTGCGGCTCTTTCCCTTCCTGCCTTCCCCCTGCCCGCTGCCTGTGCTCCCTCCACCGCCGAGGAGGGTTTCTCCTCCTCGTGGCCCCGCTGCCCGAGGAGCCGTCGGGAGGAAGGAGGGACGGGACGCTGCTCGGAAAGCTGCAGCCCCCCGCACGGCCTGGCCCCCGCACTGGGTGTAGATGCCCAGCGTGTGGTTTCGCTGTAGCCTCACCAGGAGAAACGTCGTCCTTGTACAAGAGATGGTGATGTCTGCATGGCTTTTCCCGTTTCCCGTTTTGCCTTCCGCGTTGCTTTTCTGTTCTGTATCTCCCCGTTGCCGCTGTACCTGTGCTAGCCCCAGCCTTGGGGCTCGATTTCTAACCCCGTCCTTCGCCCACTTGTTTCTTTTGTACCCGAGAATGCCGTGTTTTCCTGTGCCTCCTGTGTGAGATGCTGTCAATCGAACTCCTCTAGTTAAAACGAGCGCTTTAAGGTTCTGACTTTTCACCTCTGGAGATCAGAGATAAATTGAGCCCCGTGACAGAGAAGAGTTGAATCCGGGCAGGGATGAAAAACCCACACACGTCCCAGACCTTTTGGCGGGACTGAAGCCTGAGCAGACCCCAGAGCCATCATCCAGGTGCCGCAGGGACGAGGGACGCGAGCAGACGCGGTACGTGTCTCGGTGGTCTGCTGTAGGACAGTGACGCTTTCAGGGCCTTCAGTTTGCGCCTTTAAGATCTCCCATGAAGCTCTGATCCCTGTTTGCTACACAAGACCACTTCAGCTGTTAGGGGTACATGAAGAAAAGGAGTTTTAGAGAAATTCTCCGTTGCCAGCAGTGTTTTCAAAGCCTGCGTAGGCGGTAAGTCAATGGTGATAGTTCCTAAGTCCAGGGGCTGTGTGCTGCTGGAGCTCACTGGGTAAACTGGAATATAACCTGCAAGAGGCTGTCCTGCTCTGTGGTGGGAAATCCCTTTATTTAACCTTTTTAGAAGCTTTGGGAGCCCCTGCAGAAAGGGATGGTTCCCAAAACATCCTCAGTGTGTTTAAGGCTTTCTCCGTACGCATCTGAGCTGCTGCCCTTCCAGCACTCACTGCTACTAATTTTTCTTTTATTCTCTTCTTTTTCTTTTCCTGCTTGTGGACTAAATTCACATTTCTGTGCCCTTTTGTCTTCGTGGTGTGTTTTCTCTGTATTTTTCTGTCCACTCCTCTCACTCTCTGCAGAATCTCCACCAGCTCAAACAGATTCACACTCTGAGGCAGATGAATGAGCAACTCCTGGCTGAAAACAGGGCTCTGACCCGGGTCGTAGCCAGACTTTCTCTGCCTGCCAAACCCTCCGAATCAGAGGAGCTGTAGCTGCTTTCCCTCCGGCTCATCTCGCCTCCCTCTTCCACTCTTCCAGGCAGGTCTCCGCTCCCCTGGCCGGGCTGTTCCCCCTCGCCTCGGTGCTCTCGAGGCTGGCGATGAAGCTTGGTGGCTCAAAAGCAGCATGTGGCAAAGGAAAGCCAAAAGCATGGTGCTACTGCCCGGCTGGAGGCAGGGTTTCGCTGGAGACCCTCTGCAGTCCTGCTGACTTCTGCTCTGCTTGGCAGATGATGCTGACCTCGCCGTTCTACTAACCGACCGCAGCGGGGGGTTGCCTTGGCCTTGGGGTCCATGTCTCCCATCATCCAGGAGAGAACCAGCAGGACGGGGTCCATGTCTCCCATCATCCGGGAGAGAACCAGCAGGATGGGGTCCATGTCTCTCTCCCATCATCCAGGAGAGAACCAGCAGGACGGGGTCCATGTCTCCCATCATCTGGGAGAGAACCAGCAGGACGGGGTCCATGTCTCTCTCCCATCATCCGGGAGAGAACCAGCAGGACGGGGTCCATGTCTCTCTCCCATCATCCAGGAGAGAACCAGCAAGATGGGGTCCCTGCCTCGGTGTGAGGGCATAGAGTTGGGTGGATGGCGCTGAGATGGCTACTGAGGAGTGATGGATCAGCCGCTTCCCTGTGGCATAACCCGGGCAAGTGGCTTTGGGGTGGCTTGTCAGCGCCGAGGGGTCGGCCAGCAGCCCCTTCCCCATTACCGTACCTCAAAATAGGTATAGATGCCACGTATAATTCTTTTTCCGTTGGGCTTAGTTCAGGTGAGAAGCTGGCACCCAGCAAACGCGATTAGCCAAAGTCAGAATGAACAGCGTAATAAATTTCTAGGGGCGTTACGAAAAATGCACGTTTTAGACTGGGAGGTGATTTGTAGAAAACCCACGACTGGGCAGTCCTCGGCAGGTTCTCTTGGTCACTTGAGCAAAGAGAACAAGCTCCTTCCCTCCTTTTAAAGAGAGTCTGGGCTCGGGTTTTGAGTCTGAGTTCACGCGCTGCAGCGTCCCCTCTGCCTCCTGCGTCTGGCTCCCAGGGCAAGCGATCGGAGGCCGAGCAGATGCGCTTTCTTTTTTCATCTTCTGTTTTAAATTCAGCGCAGAGCAATTAGTGTTTGAAATCCAAGGACAAGCCTTCCCTAAGCTTTGCCCTCACACATCACCCGGTGAAATGACATCATTTCTTGCTACTTCATTGGTTCGGTGCTAAAATAAAGCTGTAAATGCTGCTTTCTGGGGGCCCCGCCTGTCTTTTGCAGGTTAGTAGGGGTATTCAGGTCCCGGTAGACATAGACATTTTTTTTAAAAAAAGGCAGAAGCGGCGTGCTCTCGTTGGGCTGGAAGTGGCACTAAGGTATAAAAAAATCTATTCTTAGCACACAAATTATATCAAGGATGATTAACCGTAGAAACGATCCAACCAGGGGAATTGTGGCTTCCCCTTCCCGGGAGGCTCAGTTCAAGACCGCGCGTGTGTCACAGGGGCTGAGAGAGGGGGTGGCTCACGTTGTGTGCCCTGAATTGTGCAGATGGTCAGATTAAATGATCTCACCATCTTTCTGGTTTAAATCTGCGAAAGCGTTCTCGAACCTGTCACTGACTCACGCCTTCTCACAAGTCATTCTCCTGCCCAACGTGCTTTGAGATCTGAGAGGGAAAATTGAGCAAAACTATTTCCAGGCTCGGAGAAGTAACGTTTCACAAACTGTAAGTCGCCAGTCCCTCTTCTTCTCCTCGGAAATATTCGCATTATGGCTTTCCCCCTGCTAACAGCCCTCTGCTCTGGCGTGCCTGGTCCCTCGTGCAGGCTGGCGGAGACGCGGGTACACTGATCCCTCCCGCTTGCTTGTAGGTTTGCGATTCACTGCTGGTGGCCGGGCTGGAGAAGAGCCGCGTGTCTGCAAGCTCCGCTGATTTTTTTTCGGCTCTTTTAGTAGTTCTAACTCAGGATGTAGCTGGTACCTGTAAACCGTGGCTCACCGGTGGCTGTAGACATCACAGCTATACAGTCACGTCACTGTTTCAAACTCTGACAGATTTACCACGCTCTTGCAGTGGCGGTGCTTTTCAAAGAATCTCATTTTTCAAAATCCACGTCATTTCTGAAGTGCCACCTTCTCCCGTGTCACAGGTAACACACGGCACCGCTGCTCGGACCGGCCTCTAGCCCAAAATTCACTTTACGCTGACACTGCATCACGGTCAGGTTCACCGTCCCCTGCGGGCGGTGCCGCGTCCCCCCTTACCCCTTCCAGGCAGATAAAGGGTCAGTTTTGGGGCCGCTGCGCTACCGGCCGGCTTCACGAGCAGTTTATTTTACCCGACTTAAGGCTGCTTTGCTTCGAAGGGGGGAATGCCTTTGGCCTGGGAGGAATGAAACTTTTTAAGACTGATTTTTAGTTTTCAGAAAGCTTCACGGGAAACTGATGGAGTGGGGTTACAGCCGGGAAACTTTGCGAGAAGCGTTTGCTTTACGTGTACTTCTCCCTTGCGAATAAATCACCGAAGTTGCACTGAAGCACGTGTGTGAGGCATAGCCACCATCAGAGCGCCCAGTGAGCTGTAAAAGCGGGCTGGTTGCTCTCTGATGTGGCTTCTGGGGACCTGTGACAGCTTATCTCTACCAAAGCAAGTGGCAGAACTCCCTGTCACCACCTGATTGCGGTGACGGACACATCCAAGGCTGCGAGGCCACCCCAAGCAGTGACGTAGAGAGGACGGGGACTGTCCACCTGCAGACCCCATTCGGTGGTTGACCTGTCGCAGTGTGCTGGACTGGAAGGCACCGTGCTGCGCTGTGGGTGTTAGATGAAGCTCAGGAGGAAATGGAGGAGCGCAGAGTGGGACAGCAAACGCTCTCCCTGTTCCTCTGGGCTCTGAGCGCTTTGGTGCTGGGCGATGCCTCTCATTTGGCCGTGAGAAATTGCACGAGGAGTCATGACTGCTGTTCTGGTGACGGCCCTGTCGTGGAGATGTCCCTGTCGCACCACCAGTGGGTCCAGTGAGACCCTTCCAAGCATCACTAGCTGAAGCTGTGGCCAACCCATCACGTAGTTCTGCCTTTTCCGTGGTATCCCACCACACTGCACTTTTCCCCCTCCTCTCTATTGCACCTCCCGTCTGGAGCGTCCACCGCCGGCGCCAGCGGGGACGGGGTTGGGTGCGTTGGGGTTGGGTGCATTGGGGTTGGGTGCGTTGGGGTTGGGCGCGTTGGGGTTGGGCGCGTTGGGGCCAGGCATGGCTCGGCCGACCGCCAGAGGAGGGAATTGCTGCAGCAGGAGCGGTGGGAGCTGCCGTCTGCCCCGGGAGCTGCCCGCACTCGGTGGCGGTGGTCGCGGAGGGGCTGCAGATGAGAGGAACGGGCAGGAGGTTGTGGTCAGAGCTGAAACTCCAGCTTAGAAGCAGGGAGAAGGTTTTAGTGGGGGTTTTGAATTGGGGGGAATTCCTCTGAGATCCACCTTGGCAGAGAGGGGTCATGGCTGAGCCTGTACCGGTGCCTTTAGTGTCTGTGTGTGTCCCCGCTCCACCCTGGCGCGTTGGGGCAGGCTCTGGGGCTGGTCGCCCTCGGGGCTTCTGGCACCCATGGTGTGAGTTCCACCTTCCGTGTCACACCCCGGGATGGGGGCGCAGGGTCTCCTGCCAGTCCCCGAACGGCTGCGGACACTCCACAGAAGGTCACCCGCCTGCCGGTGGGAAGCGAGGGCAGTCAGGCTTTTTTTTTTTTGCCAGTGAGAGATACTGGAAAGGACTTGTAGAACGGATTTCTTCCTCTGTTTCCAATGAAAAGCGCTCTGGCTTTTGTCTGTGTCGCCAGCCCTGGTTGAGCTCCATCATTAAACACTCAGCACCAAGGAGGTATCGCCAGTGTCGGTGTATTCTACCAGTCCTCTGGCCGTGGCACACGCATTTTTACATTAAACATCTATGAGATCCCGAAGAGATTTGCTTTTACTGTAAAGAGATTTTCCACACCAGACTTGGTCCAGCGCTGAGTGGGAATTTCAGACCTTTCTTTCCCCCTCTAGTCCTGGCAAAATGCAAAAAAAACCAAATCAGAAAAAAAAAAAGAAAAAACAGCTTTATAGTTTTCTGCCGAGTCCTAATTAGCCTCTGGGAACAGGTTTGGGATGAAAGAGCTCAGAAACGGTTCCTGCCCTCCCAGCCTGGTCCCGGGGCCGTGGCATCGCTTCTCCCCACGGGCTCTCCCGGCTCCGGGGGCTCCCTGGCTCTCTGCTGTGCTCGAGTTCCCCCTCAGCCCCTCCGCGCCTGATGCCCAGTTTGTGAAAACCCTGGAGAAATTACGGAGAAATGGCCAACATTAATAGTGTGCTGGGCGGAGGGGGCGCAGCGTCCCCGCTGTCCCCTCTGAGCCATAGGGGCTCATCCCGCCGCGCCGTGACCTCACCTCCTCTCTGTCTCTCTGCAGATTTTGACAGAGCTGAAGTCGGACAACCAAAGGCTGAAGGACGAGAACGGAGCCCTCATTCGTGTCATCAGCAAACTCTCCAAATAGGAAGCCTGAGCACAGGCAGGACGAAGAGGGGTGCCCTCCACGAGCTGCCAACCCCGCCACCAAGCCCTCCCCCCCCCCTTTTCCTCCTGTCACGTACAGCAAGCGTGTCAGCCGTGGGATCAATCCGTCACACCCGCCTTGCCCTGCCCTTTGCTGTACATTCCCTTTCTGCCCTTATTTCCCCCACGACACGCCCCTTTGCCATTTTATTATTTTTAATTTAAGCATGTGTGGTATCTCGGACATTTTATTCAAGGGAGAAGAGAAATGTGAGGACTGGGTTTGAGCTGCCAAAACTCCTTCCAGAAGCCCAGTGTTTGGTGTTGGACTCCGATCTGGAGTAGGTAGCTCCTACTTTAACTAAAGTGACGCCTGAGGAACTAATCCAGCACATCCAAGCCCTTTACCGGTGGGAATGTGAACAGGGGCTGGGACTCTGCGGATGCACATCAACCCACCCGAGATGTGGGACTCCGGTTAAAACGTGATGCTGTGAAAGCCACCAGGGCTGATTTCTGTAACAGGCTGACGACAGCTGCTTTGCACAGAGACCTTCTTCTCCTTTCGCCCCAGTAGACCGAGTCTTTTATTTAATATAAGATTTCGAACCCGTTCGGTAACATCGGCGCTGACTCTCAGCGTCAGACCCCTCATCCCTCAGCCTGCCGTTCCTCCGCAGCCCGGGGGATTGGGGATCACGCTGGGTCCTTCCAGGGCTCCCGTCTCCGGTAGTGGCATCTGCTAATCGCATCTGGACTCTTTGCTCCTCGGCACGGGATGTATCACAGATGCTTGCCAAGCTTTCTGAAGGACAAGCTTGAACCCCCAGAGATCCTCTGCCGCTCTCACGTGCGTGTGAGCGCGAATCGCCTCGCAGGGAGCTGTGCCCACACCAGAAACCCGCCGGCTGGGACGTTTTCCCGCTGTCTTCACGAAGGCAGAGCCTTGCAGAGGACTCTGGTCAGGTATTTCAGGCACTTTGCTTTGATTTGCAGCAGGAGGATGACCAAGCGAAAGGCGGCACTGGTTTGTTTGTAGAGAGAGGGAATGCCGGAGTGCGGTCCCACCCCCCGGTCTGGTGGGGAAGGAGCGTGGCGCACTGGGTGTCCAGGCAGAGCAGCCTGGAGCGGTGATCCCATGTCCTCCCGCGTGCCCTGGGGAGGCGTGGGTGCGTCGGTGTCGGAGGGACAAGGAGCTACCCTTGGGCATGCTGGGAACCGTATCGCTAGGATGAAAGTCTTTTAATCTGTCAAAAGCTTGCAATAAGCCTCGACCTTGAAGGAAACCTCAAAAAAAAAAAACCCTCTTTATGTTATACGTACTCAGAACAGTTTGAAATTGTTCTCTCTATGGGCATTTAGACAGCTGCTCCTCTACGTGCTGTGTGGGTTTGATGATAGCAGCAGTAACCTGTCATCAGATCTGTTGAGCTCCCCCTTAATAGACTCCTCTCGAACGATACCTTCCCTCTCAGAGACTTCGTGCGGTATCCAAACCACTTTCCCATCTACATCCTTCCACATTTGTCCTTTTGTTTCCTCTGCCCTTTGATTTCCCCGCTCCGGCTGGCTGAGAGTTGCAGTCTCAGTCGCTGAACTTGGAGGTGGCCATGAAGAAGTTCTACCTATGTCCCCGGGCACCTCTGCTGACTGTGGGCACGCGGCTCCTGCCGGGCCGGCGGGACTCTTTCTGTATGAGAGAGATAGACGAGATACTTGAACATGAGCATAATTCTTGTGCTTGCTCAACAGGGTAAAATTTATCTCTGTCAGTCAGTCCTGGGCTTTTTGGAACCTTTTGCTGGTTATTGCTTCAGAAAGCGTGTTTATTTTCCTCTCCCTTGGGTTTTTTTCTTTAGGTGTTTTTTTTTTTTGTCCTAATTCTCCATTTTTTCCCCTTCCCCTCCCCGTCCTGCCTGTTCCCACCTCTCTAGCTCTTCTTAGAGCTGCCGGTTTGTCCCCAGGCAGCTCTAGACAGAGGTTCCTCTTCCACCGCTCTTCAGCCAGCGGAGTTCCTTGTGCACGGCACGAGATGCTGTTTCTCCTGGTACACTGAGGCCCTTCCTCTGCTGCTGTGCTTTGGGGAGGAAGAGACCAAAGCTGGTAATGGCATCAGGGTTTCTGCAGAGCACTGCCTAAGCCAGGCATCCTTTTTATATTACTTTATTTTAACCCTGCTATATTTAACAGCTTTAAGTCTTGAGATCCGGTCAATGCTTTTTCTGCACGCCGTTCCCACTTGGTGCACTCTTTATGTGAGTACTTCTGCGGTTCTTGATGTTTTTTTTCTCTTGGTGACCCACTCCTCGCTTCAGACTCGGGCTCTCTCAGCTCTCAACAGGAGTCCAGTCCCTTCTGTGCCGCGCGGAGAAGACCGTAGTCCCCCGCTGGGGCTGCTGGTGGTGGGCGCAGCGCTGGCGTGCCAACGCGTGCGTGCCAAGGCGTGCGGCTCGGGTGGTGCACCCCAGCAGGACGAGGGAGGAGATCTCAGACGAAAGGTCCTGTTCTTCTCCCGAGGCGGGTTCCTGGCAGCGTGAAGACGACTGGTGTCTGTCTTTGGCAGAGGGTTCAACCCAATCTGACAAACCCATCCCGCACTGACGGTTTGCCCCTTCCTACCAGGACGCTCATTGCGTTTTATCCTAAGGGACAGTATGCGAAGGGCGCGGAAGGTTTAATTCCCCTGCGGGGCACCTTGCGAAGCCAAACCACTTTAGATGAAGTGTCTGCTTAGCACTGGATTATCTCCCTGGACTCTGACTGGGGTAGAGGACCCACCGGCAGTTCGGTCTCGCTGCCCAGCCAAAGCCGGGAGTGTTCCGCGGTGACGGTGCAATTGCGAACCAAATTCTCGAGAACGCATTTTTTTTGGGTCTCACTTAATGCCCGCCATAACCAGTGCACTGAGGAGGTAGCGAGTAGGACACCTTGCACTCTGCGCTTGGGACAGAGAGCAAAAGCAAGCAGTTTTTAAAACCGATCCCTGTTTGAACCAGAGCATTTGCCAGACGTGATCTCCGCTGGAGAACACACGCTTTTTTTCTAAGCAATTGCTTGGGGTGAATTCATTTTTATTGCTTGGGGTGAACCCGCCTATCGTGGCTGCGAGTTTGATGATGGCTCTTTGTAAATAAAACTCCTTGGAGAAGCAGGACTAGCTTACGAGATGGGGAGAGAATGTATTTTTATGCAACTTTTGAGTGGCCTTTCAAACCCTGAGATGAATGATTTGTTTTACTGGTTGTTGTTATATAGTATTATAAGTATTATGTGTTTGAAAGTTTGGGAATAATATTCACATCTATGATGCTTGTAAACACAACAGTATTTATAAATGAATAAAATAAGAGTTGATAAAATAGAAGCTTTGACTTTGCTTCCATCTTTCTGGAGCTTGGGAAGCTGCTGCAAGTCCTTTGGCCTGAAACGTCCCGTTTCTCCCAAAACTTGTGCAGCACAACGGTGTCGTGTCTATAAAAGCAGAAATACGTACCGGCTCCAGTTACGACGCGGGAAAGGCAGCGCTCCCCTGCGCGCCTGTTCGGGGAAAGCTCAAATGATGGAACCGTGGATGATCCTCCCTGAAAGCCACCCCCGAGCCGGGGGGGCGAACGGGAGAAGGTCCCATCTGACGCCTCACGCTCAGCGGGGCTCAGGCCCATCTCCCCCCGTGGCGTTGAGCCCCGTATGTGCTCTGCTCAGGAGCTTGGGAAGGACAAACCCGCAGGAAAGACACGGGCGCTGGTGCCACCTCTTGGAGCCTTTGTCCCAGGTGAGGTTTCTAGAAACCTCCGCGTATTTTGGTCTTTGAGGGTGGTTACTGCAGCTTGAGCTCTTCCCTTTGGGGTTTGGGGCGTCCAGCCCCTCTGCAAAGCAGGGCTGGACCTAAACGTGAATATATGGACCGAGCTGTATGTGTTGGGGGTTGAGAATTTGGCAGGGACCTTTGATGTCTTCCCACCCGCACCCCAAGTCTGGGCCAGCCACGCTCAGCCGGGGCACCGGGGCTGCCCGGGGACATCCCCACCACGTGTGTGAGCACACTGGTGTCTCGGGGGGGTGGACCTGGGCCCTCGCTGGGTTCCCCATCCCTCCACCATCCCTGGGACCTGCCCCCACCGCCCCCCGGACACCCCGCTGAGCCCCAGCAGCAAGACCAGAAGGGAACCGGGGCTCCTTTCAGCTCGTTTTCTTTAATAAGGAGACAGATATCATTACAAAATAACCATTTAACGATAAGAGACGGAAACAACAGTCCACACGAGAGGAAGGGGCTTTAAAAGCAGCTTCCCGCCGGAGCCGAGCGCTGCGGGGGCCGGGACGGGGACGGCGGGGGGGGTCCTTGGCTCCGGGACCCCCCGAGGCTGGGACTCCCCAGGGAGCTGCTCCTCCCTCCCGGGTTTGGGGAGAAAAAGGAAAAGAAAGCCGAGGTTGTTGCCAAGCCTCGTGGATTCTCTTCCTTTGACCCCCAGGAGACCGAAGCCGAGCGTCTCCGTGGCACGGCCGGGTTTGCACCGGGAGAGGGGAATGCCCAAGAGGGGAATTTTCTTGCCCCCGAAGCGGAAACCACCCAACCAGACACGGCAGAAATAACCCAAATTGCTCCGAAAAGCCTCTTCACCACCAGATCTTCGCCGCATCCCAGCCTTTCCGTTGCAGGTCGGCCCCGGCGCCTGTGCCCAGCTCTGCCCCGTCCCCTCACCCGGCGTGACAGAGGCATCCGTGGCCACCAAGGAGGTGGCCGCTGCGGCTCGTCCTGACAGCCGGGCTCTGCCGCTGAGCCCCACGAAACCAGGGGACGGTGGACACACGGGGGGAAGGGGGTCACGGCTCACCAGTGGGCCCATCCCCGTGGGGTCCCGGCACACCGTGGTCTAATATGGCTTCTAAAGTTGCTCTGACGGTGAAATGCACCAACGCGACACAGGACGCCGAAGCCACGATGTTGCCGCTACCCGGCCATGGTATAAATGCGACAAGATACAGGAACAAGACACACATGGAAGTCACGGCTGCGTCGGTGACGGCTCACCCTCCGCTGGTGGGACCGGCTTGGCATGCTTTGCTTCTTGGCGTTATTTTCTTCTTTTACATGATTTTGGTTTTTTATTTATTTGGGGGGGGGAATACTCAGGGCAGTGGAGAGCACTCGGGCGATGAGTTTTGTTCATCGACATCTCTGCCTCGCTGGAGAAACGTGGTCGGGATGGAGGTGCCGGCGGCGGCGAGCGGTGGGGCAGAGCGTGCAGCGCCGCGCTCGGCTTTAACCATGCTGCTACTGCTACGTGGCGGCATCGCATGCACTGTTCGTGGTATATACAGCTATGTCTCCATATATTTTTAACTACACACAACTAAGGGGGGAGGGAGGGGGGGGGGT
>VUYV01000265.1:388919-403026 GCA_008711295.1 Anarhynchus alexandrinus
GCGGGGGGGTGGGAGTGCATGGAGGGGGGGGTGTGCGTGTGTGCAGGTACGGGTGTGCGCGCACTGCTGTGCCCGTGGCACGAGGAAAGCTGCGGGGCCGTGCGCCCTCGTGGAGTGCCAACGGGAGGATTTTAGTGCTCTTTCCAACTCCTTTTCTAACCCATTTCCACATAAGGCAAACGCCCCCCCCTCCCCGGTGCCCAGACAGACCCCGAAATGAGACTGAGACCAATTCCAGAGCCCGAATCCTGCCAGTGTCCCCGGCCAAGGGGCATCAGCTGCCCCCACTTCCCCCTTAATTAAAAGCACCCCAAGATTTCTTCACCTTCAGCTAAACCATCAGGGCAGGACCTCGTTTGCTGACACTGACACATCCATTAGGAAAAGGGACTAATTAAAACCGGAGATGGCCCTGCAGGGCCACTCACTTGATGACCTAGGAAGCCCCTCTAGCCCAGCGTGGCCCCAGTGCCACCTTCACCCCGCAGTTCCAGCGGTGGTGGTGGAAGTGGTCTTTGGACATCTCTGGTCCAACCACCCCCACCACCAGACTGCAGCTTGGCTAACTGAGCCCCAAACCTCCCTCAAGGACAGACGTTCCTCCCTGGGGACCTGTCCCAGAGCTGCACGTCCCTCCAGGGGAAGGGGCTCGACCCGTGTCCAACCTGAACCCCCTGAGCTGTTTCCCATCATCTCCCCACCTTCAGTCAGGGCTGAGACGCCCTTCGGGCAGTGGGACCGCAGGGAGCGGCCAAAGCGGCCAACGGTGCCGGGGTGAGCTCAGTTTTGGCACTTAGTCCCCGGGCTTGGGACAGCGTGCACCGAGGTCCCAGCCTGGGTGTTGGACCCCCAGAGCAGCGTCCCCGATGCCTGGGACATCCCCAGCTGCACCCCAGAGCTCCACTGCAAGCCACCCTCGCTGAAGATGCAACGCCCTTCACTGCTTAACTGTGCCAAAACCTCGTGCAACCAAGTCCAGGAGAGCAAAGCGGAGCAGGGAGCACGAGGCCACTGGGGAGTCAGAGCCGGGACAGGGACACCAGCTCATGTCGGTGCTCCAGTACAGACTGGGCTGAACTGGGCAGGGCTGCTGGAGCCTCTCCTGATGTTTGCGCTCCAGCTCAGGTGCTTGGTCCTGGCTCATCCCACGGTGGGAGAGGTGGCCCAGAGGAGCTCGTGCCCATGGTCAGGGACACAGATATGGCTTATACCCCCAGGGGAGGGGGACGAGGTGGATTCAGCAGCCAACGGCCGGTGGGAAGCAGCAGCTCGTAGGGGTCAGGGGCTTTGGTCCCTTGTTGGCCATGGGCTCGCTCTTGCCTTTCCCACCTGCATCACGGTGGTGGGATGCAGTGGTGGGGCTGGAGCTCCCCATACCCCACTGGTTGCCCTGGGGCTGCGCTGGGGTGCCCATGGCAGGGCTGAGCCCTGGGGACATGCGATGGCCCTCAGGGAGGCACCTGGCACTGCTCTGGGGTCACATTTGGAGACTTCTCAGCATAAACCTGCTTTCTGAAGGCATCTGGATCTACAGGTTTCAACCAAGCATGGTGGGACACACACGCAAATCACCCAGGGCTGTCCTTGCCCAGCCTTTGGGGACATGACGGCCACCTGGCAGAGCTGGTGGTGGCCCACATTGCACTGCTGTTGCATGCACATCCCACCATGTGTCTCCTCACAGCAAGACCACCCTGGGGCTCCCCACGCTCAGACTGGCCCCCACAGCTCTGGCTGCAACACGGAGGGCTCAGCAGCCCACTGCCCCATGGTCCCTGCATGGTCTCTCCCCAGAAGAAGCCAAACCTGGAGCTGGCCAGGGGCACTCAGCCATCCAAAACCACAGCTGTCACCTTTCCCAGACAGAGGGAGGCGGAGCAGGAGGCACCTGGGTCTCCCACAGAGGGTCTTCTTCACCATTTTGATGCCCACACAGCTGTTCATGCCCCAAGCAAGCACAGTGGGTCTGGTCATCTCGCACTATCAGGCTCTGGCATCACCTCCATGCAATGGTTGACGGTTCCCCACGTGAACACAAGGGAAGGACGGTGGCAGCGATGCTGCGGGCTGGTGACACAGCAGCTGGGGAAGGTTCCAGGCATGAAGGTGGCTTTGCACCTGGAAGGAATGGTGGGCGGAGGCGATGGGACATGCAGCAGAAGGGAGCGATGCTGAAGAACGAAAAGAACCATCTGTGTCTTTAACCTCTTCCCCTGAAAGCTATTGGGACTGTCTGGAAACCCTTCCACAGCCATCAAAGGGTATTTCAGCTTAAAACAGAACATAAAAACCAAAACCAAAAGTTGCGTAACTGAGGTATCAGTAGCTCTGGGTCGCTCCGACTGTCCGCAGTGCCGTGCCGCGCTGGCCGGCAGATCTTCCTATTTGTTTTTCCCAAGAGCTGCATCTACTTCTTCCTCTGGCTTCAGCGAGTGCCACTGGGCAATGGGCCTCCGGGGGTTGGCCAACATGTCGGACCAGTGCCGCAGCTCCGTGCCAGTGGAGTTGCAGCCCGTGAAGATCTTGCCGATGGCTTCGTTCTTCCCCAGCTTGTCATAGTCCAGCACCGTGATGACCACTTGCACTTTCTAAAGGAGGAAACTTTCTTTAGAGGGGTGGAAAGGCGCAGCGGCCGGGACTGCTCCATGGCCTCCATGCTGTCCCCAACCCCGGGGTGGCTTGGCAGGGAGCCCCAGAGATCCCCCAAGGCTGAGCCCTGCCATGGCCTGTTTTGGGGCAGGGTCCCCTCCATGCCCATAGCTTCCACCTCCTTCCCTGAGGAGCCCAGGCTTGCAGAGCCATGGTGGGGGCCCAGCGCATCGTGACGTGGCCACCTGGGAAAGTTCACCAAGGGGTGGTGTGGGGCTGGGCAAGAGCTGTGGGCTATAGGGCTTTAGGGGGCTGGGCTGGGGCAAGAGGCACATGCTAGGGCTAGAAGAGGACATGGAGGGGCAGAAGGCACCTACCAATGGTCCAAAATGCCCCTAGGACCACTGGGGGGTCCCTGCTATGCCTGGGGTGAGCTCTATAGGACCAGGAGCAGAAGAAAGTCCCATTCCAACCGTGATGTTGGTTGGGGTTGGATCTCCCACAGGTGCTGCCCAGCCCCCCACCTCTGCCCCTGCACCAGCTGCCCTCAGCATCAACCCAGGCCCAGGTTAGGACAGGACATATTTCATGGGTGACCAGACCAGGAGCTTGGCAGGAGCCGCTCAGGCTGCTGGAAATTCTGGGACATGGTCTTGGGCAGCTGCAGACCTCTCCCATCGCCCCCACCCTGCCCGCCTCCCAGGGAATTCATCAAACAGACCTGTATCTGCTCAAAGGGGATCTCAAAGCTGAAGGACTCATTGAAATAGGGGTTCAGGGTCTTCTTCTTGACTGTGGTCTTCTTCTTCTTCAACCTCTTGCCGTTCTGCAGCAGGTGGATCTTCACATAGGGATCTGGGGGAGCAGAAGAGTGCATCAGCCAAGGCTGAGATGCCCAGGGGACACCATCAGCCTGGCCCCAAGAGAAGTCTCAGCCTAGGATGAGGTGCACCATGGGGTAAAGAGACCTCCACGAATAAAGGTGCTCAGAGGTTTATGGATGGAGGACAAAGCCAAAATATTTGGGCTGGAGAGGATTTGAGGGTGCAACTGGACAAGGGATGGAGCTCTTCTACATCCTGCATGTCCCCTTGTAGGAGGGCTGGAGACAGTGGAGTGACACTGGTGCGTACTTGCCTGTCTCCCCCTGCCAGACTGACAGCCCAGTGTCCTTCCCCAACAAAGGATGCTGAGAGACCCACAGTGGGGCAGGAGGAGGATGTCCACGAGTCGACACCTACCTGAGAGACCCCCAACATCCATCTTCTTCAGGTTCTTGGCCTCCAGGATGCAGACAGTGAGTTTCCCGGCCGTGGGCACGTACCGGAGGGAGATGCAGATATCTCCTAGCTTCTCTGGCTGCCAGGCAGAGCAGGGAGCAGATGTCAAAGCCTTGCCAGTGCGTCGTACCGCGGTGTTGGGACATGGTCCCACACGCAGGTCCCCCCAAACCCTGCTCAACCTTCAATGCAGGCAAGAGCTGGCACACATGCAGCAGCACAAGCGTTTGATCACTTGGGGCTGGCACAGGCCAGTCCCAGCGCAGTACCCAAACATTTATACTCTTCATATTTGTTACAGAAAGGGTTTTGCACAGGGGAACAATGGGCAGATCCTGCCCATCACTCGCGGCCACCACATGCATGTCATTCAGGTGGGACCCCCACAGCAATAGCCATTCTGAGCACTGCGGGATGGCCCAGAAAGCAGAGCTCACTCCGTGGCCACCCCACATCTCAACCCCCCTGGGTTTCAGCTGGCCGAGTGACTCACGCCAGCCCGGCTCTCACCTCCTCCTTTTCGCCGCTCTGCAGGTCCCGCCACTCCTCAATGGGCTGGCCCAGGTCCACCGTGTTCATGGGCACCTTCACCTCACCAATGATGTCGTGCTTGGAGAAGCGATCGAAGTCGTAGATGGCCATCACCAGTGTCTTCCCACCCAGTTCCTGGTAGGGGACCTGCACAAAGAGGGCCACTGGGCTGGAACAGGCTCAGAGGAGCCCAAGCCACGACCACCCGCTCCCAGCAGCGAGGGTCAAAGTACAGGACCGGGACACAGTCAGCGGGAAAGATGGGAGTGGGAGACAAGGTCCCGTATTGTTGGTAGGGGACTCACCTTGAAGGTGAAGGTCTCGTTGAAGGCAGGGTTGAGTGTCTTCTTCTGCACTTTGGTCTCGTACTTTTTCTTCTTGTCAGGGAGCAGGAACACCTTGACATACGGGTCCGAGGTGCCACCCATGTCCAAAGCTGGCAGTTCAGCAGCTTGGAGGATCCCGACTGTCAGCTGGAGGGGGGAGAGGGGTGTCTTCGGTGAGACGGCATAGCTACGTGCTGCAGATGCCATGGGCTTGCCTCCAGCCCAACGTGGGGCTGGATTGCCCATGGCACAGCACCCAGCTCCCCCCTCCCTCCCATGGCATCCAGGTCCAACAGGGAGACCCTCCCTGGGCAAACCCCATTCCCCCATCTCCTCAGCCGAGCCCCAGCCCCTCCATCACCTGGTTCGCCTGGAAATCATAGTCCAGTGAGAACTGTAGTTTGCCCAGGTTCTCCGGCTCCTTCTCCTCCTCTTCACCTTCCCCCTCTGTCAGACCCATCTCCGCATCATCGTCATCCTGTTGATCCTGCAACGGCAGCCGAAGTGCCCGGCTCAGCAGCAGGGTCGCAGCCCCATCTCCACAACTGCTGGGGACCTCCAGCACCCCAACCCTACTGGTATCTCAAGCCTTGGGTTTGCCCCATGAGGGGCCAGGAGACCCCCCACACTGGGGACGTAAAGCACCAGTAGAGCAGCCCTGGGGTGGCATCGGCTCTGCCCACAACCACACAGCTGCCGGGAAGCCGGGGAGACCCCGGGCTGCTCAGTGCTGGTCCAGCTGAGATGGCATGTGGGGTTGCCTCGGGGCACTGGGACATGGGGTCAGGTCCAGTGGGGCAAAGTTTGGTGCTTGTATGGGGGGGCTGCATGCAAGCAACCTACTGCAAAGGGTGCAGAGATACCCTACCCCCCCCCCCCAGCCCATGCTTGGGGAAGCGCTGCAGCCAGTGCTAAGGGCTTAGCAGGGCCATTTTATTAACTTTGTAATAGAGGTACAACCTCATTCTCCTATGCCTAAGGCAAAGTCACCCCTCTCCATGCCCCTCCAAGCCATGGTCCATGAGGTGGGAGCTCCAGCTCCTTATCATCTCTCTGACATGTCCCCAGGTCCCCTGTCCCACCCTGGAAACAGCTGATGGAGAAGGTGGCTCGTGGTGGCACCTACCATGGAGGGCGTCCCAGGATGGAGAGGGAACACACAGGCAGGGCAGCAGGGAGGGAAGACAGCGAGAGCAGCAGGAGGGAAGAGAGCCACATTACAGAGAGCATTGACAAGGGACCCATGGTGAGGTGGGGAATTGGGGTTTGTATGTCCCCATCGAGCCCCAGGGGATGGCAGCCCTCACCGTCCATCAGGGAATCCCACCGCACACCTCCCACCACCATGGGGGCGTGTGGACAGGCACGTATGATGGAGCATCTCCACTCAGCGCTCATCTCTCCAGCCCTGCCTGCATGCCTGTCACACCCACATCACTTTGAAGAGCAGGAATGGACACCCAAAATCTCCCACCACCTCCCAATGGCCCTGGGTTGGGCTGGTGGATTGAAATGGCCGGGATTGCCCCACACTCGTGGGTACCAAAGCCTCTTTCCTGCTGTCCCCTCCTGGACCCCCAGGATGGGGAGACGGCCCCAGCTCTACTCTATCCACCAGCACCTGCCTCTTGAGAACTGGCTTTATGGGGACCCCCAAACTGGTGGGGGTTTTGGCCTGGTGGTCCTCCCCTCTCTGCTAAAGGCACAGAGAAATGAGGGGACAACTCAGAGAAAGGCAAGGAGACACAAGGGATTAAATTAACATTTGCTGGTTCAGGTGAAGCATCAGTTGGTCCAGGGCAGCCTGAGCCTGGTCCCACCCAGACCACCAGGCACTGGAAGAGGACAGTGCTGCTGTTTCAGCTCCAGGCTCACGTCTGCACTGTTCCATCTCAGGATCCTGCTGGCTCCATCCCCCCCTGCTGCCTGAGCTACAAGTGCCCCAACACGGTTTGTAACTCAACTGGAGGGATTGTCCTACAACACCAAGCACAGGACAAGGCCAAGCAGTCCAGAAGGACGTCACCTGATTGCCCGACTTCATGTCCTTCATGTTCATGGCATTCTTCATGCCTTTGCCCTTCTCCTTCTTGTTCTTCTTCTTCTTGCAGCAGCACTTCTTGCAGATGCAGAAGCAGCAGGTGAGGATGAGGAGCCCAGCTACCACCGCGATGGCGATGAGGGCCCAGGGCGGCACTGCGGGCAAAAGCCAGTATCATCAGCCCCACAGCTCCCTCTCAGTCACTGCACCACCACCTTGTACCACATCCTGCACTGGGACCAGAGCAGTGGTGGGGTCATGAGGAGAGTGATACCCGAAAAAGGAGGCAGCTACTCACGGGGGATCTTGTTGAGCTCATTCATGAACTTGTCCCTCAGCTTGGTGAACATGTCCTCCTTGCTCTCGCCCTGCCCTGCGGCCTCGGTGGAGTTCTCCATCGTGGCCATGGGCATTGTTGTGGCCGTGGCCTCAGGGGCCATCATGGACGCTTGCTTGAACGTCATGGTGGGTCAGGGGCTCTCTGAAACACAACAACGCCTCAGTGGTCATCCCGGTGCCTGCTGGCCCCATCCCTCCCTGCATCAGGACTGCATCCCTGAGCCACCATGTGCACTGAGGACATCTGCATTGAGAGCAGGGCTACGGCAGGGCAGTTGATCTCCTGCTGGAGGGACACAGAGCCCAATGGTTATGAAGAACACGAGGGTCCAGCCACCTGGATTCCCTCACAAGTAATGGGAAGCCCAGTCAACCCCCATGTTTCCTGACTCATCTCCAAAGCCACCGGGAGCATCACCCAGCACCACATCAATGCTGGTGCCAGCTCAGAGCCTCCTGGGGACATTGAGGACATTCCTAGGGGAAGGTTCGCCCAGCAAGGCCCCATGGGATGAGGGAAGGGGTGCGTGCATCCCCAGGAGAGATGAGCGAGGTTTGTTTGGCCAAAGCCAGCTCCCCCTGCCTCCCCCTTTTCCCAGGCAGGGACCTGCAGACCCGACACATGGCAGCAGCCAGACCCCACTTTACCCAGCACTGGTGTGGGACCCTCAGGACTTGGTCCCAGCCCTGGAAGAGCTTCCAAGGATGGGAACGGGAGAGGAGCAGCACATTGCTCTTCCTCCAGCCCCAGGGAACTTTTGCAGGGCACATTTTGAGGATGGATGAAAGCAGGGAAGAGCCGGCTCTACCCAGCCGTGGAGGGGTCAGGGTGCACATCAAAGGGGCAGCCCTTTTACCATTGTCCTGGGTGGCTTGAGGCTCCTGTCCACCTCAACCCCGCAGAGCGCAGGTCCCCCAGCCAGCCCCGCTCCCTGACAGGGCACAGGGAAGGTGCTCGGCTCGCTGTCAGGGCTGCAGCATCCCCTGCCCCAGCCCAGCAGGGTCTGAAGCACCCCCAAGGATGGGGACACCCACCCTGTGGCCTTGCAGATATGGCATTTGCTCCCGCAAGCAAAATTGGTAGAAAGTGCCTCCACAACCCAGCTCTGGACCCAAAGTGCCTCCGTGACCCAGCTCCAGCCCCAAAGTTCCTCTGTGACCCAGCTCTGGACCCAAAGTGCCTCCACAACCCAGCTCTGGACCCAAAGTGCCTCCATGACCCAACTCTGGACCCAAAGTGCTTCCACAACCCAGCTCTGGACCCAAAGTGCCTCCATGACCCAACTCTGGACCCAAAGTGCCTCCACAACCCAGCTCTGGACCCAAAGTGCCTCTCTGACCCAGCAGAAGGTAAGCTTGCAAAGGGAAGATCAGAGTAGGCAAGAAGCCAAGGGAATTAATGGTGTTGATGGGATTAAGGAAGATAAAAGGCCATCCAGTGGGAGAAGCAAACAGCTGAGCAGGAGTGCAGATAACCAAGGAAGGAGTTTCTGGGGGCATGTGAGCTCCAGCATGGGAGGAACCCCCCTCTCCTGCATCTCTTCTCCCCTCTCGGTGAAGCCTCCTCGCCTGGAGCGCCGTCCCCTGGTGCCGGCTGCTCCTCCATCCTTCCCGCAGCAGCAGAAAAGGAGTGTTCTCGCCTCAAAAAGTCGCCCAGAGAGACCTGGGGGTTTCCGGCCACGAAATGGCTCTGCCGTGCCGTCTCCAGCTGCCTCTCGGGTGAATTGTGCACCGAGTCACCCCGCGCTCAGCTCCGCACCCGCACACCTTCCCCCCGTGCTGCTGCTCCCGGGGGTGGGGGCTGAAGGGGGGGACAGCAGTGGGGGACTGGGGAGACCCCACGCGAGGCAGAGGCCGCCCTTCTCACACTGAAATGGGCTAATTACGCGACTCCCACCCCACCAAGGTCCCTGCCGCGAGCCCAGGCTTCGCCGCCCCAACATCTCTGCTCAGTAAGAGCTACAGACACCACCGGCGGGGCTGAGGATTGCCGGCTGCTGGGGACAACTGGTTGACTTAAAAACCAGGCTGGTGGCAGGTCCTGCTCCTGGGTCGAAGGTCCCCAGCCCCACACCGGACCCCCCATCACCCCAGCCCCAGGAGCCGATCTGGACTGTGGCACGACCGCTCCCCACAGCATCCCAGGGCCCCAGGCTGGACAGGAGCATCGCCTCTCCTTTCATCCTTCATCCCTTCCCACAGCAGCGTTCGCACTGGGAATGCAAAAAAGTCACGGCAAACGGAAAAGCACCCGGCCCCGGCGCTGCTGGGAGCAGCAGGACCCCCCCGGCAGCCATACAGGGGACGGGGTGGCTGGAGAAACCCCTTTGCTGGTTCACAGGTGGGTTCATCAAGCCCTGCAACATCCCATACTGGGAGTAAATCCCAGCGTGGTCTCCTTTAGTGTGAGCCCCTTGGAGGCAGAGCTGCCGGGATCCATCCCGGCTGGGCAGAGGGAAGAGCTGCAGTAAATAACTTGCCTGCAGGTGGGGAGCTTGGGGCTATTTTTTGTCTGGTTTTGGGGCTTTTTGGGGGCATCCTTCCTGGATTTTGAAACCCTGCGTGTGTTTTCCACAGCCACGTGGATCAGAAACTCACTTTAAAGGTGCAAAGAGTGATTCCCGGAGGTGCGGTTTGTCTGTCATGTGCACAAACCCCTATTTATTGTAAACGCACCGATTACTGTAAAGCAGAGGCCAAATTGCAACAGCAAAGGCAACGCTCAGCTGGAAAATATTCCCGGTACCCATCAACGGAGGTTTTCCAGACGCTTTCCTGGGAGCCCACACCACCCCTGAGCACCCCCCAGAGCTGCTTGAATAGCCAGACCCCGGCGCGGAACGGCTACGGGAGGCACCGATTACTCTCTTCCCCATGTTTTTAACGAGCTCAGCAGCTTCCTGATGCCACAAAAGCTTCACGCAAGGCAGGAGGCCAAACAAGCAAACCCCAAAGCCGTGGTTTTGGTTGAGCTCATGCTTTAGGGGACCTGGGCCAGGAATTTTGGTTGCCTGAGGTTATCAACCCACAGCTTGGCTGGGACACAGACGTGAGAACGGTCCAGAAAATGCCACCCCTGGGTGAGTCCCACAGCCCCGTCCCCCCACATCAGGGCAGGAGGGTGGCGGAGGATCAGTGCTCACACTCACACAGCAAGGGGACGGAGACGTGACCTTGTCACACAAGACATGAAGATGGTTGGATGACACCAGCCAAGACACCAACGCCGCAGTATCTCCCTGAAGGTTCTTTCAAGCCTCCCGGGTTTTTCTTGCAGTCACCCCCCCATCCCAGCCCCAAAGGTTTTGGGCAGATGGTGGGGTCCAGTCCTGCTCTGGGCCCATGCCAGATGAAGGACTCTGATTGCATCAGAAGGGACTCATCCAGGGGTGACTCGTCTGGGCTGCGTACCTCCTGCAGCGCAGCCAAGGAGGGTACTCAAGGCTGTCTCCGTGGTGTGGGCCGGGTCCCCAGAGGCCACTGCAGGATTCCTCCACCTAAGGCAATGCCGGATCCCTGCCTGACCTCAGGCCTCATGTGCGGGACACGGTATTTCTGAGGACTCAACTGCCAACATCTTGGATGCCAGGAGCGTCCCTCCTCCCCAGCCTTAACCTCCCAAACCAGCATGGACCACAATCACCAGCTCCTCTTGTGGATTTATCCGTCTTGGACATCTGTGCAGGTCAACCTGTTCTGCATGGACCCCCCCCACCAAACATGCTGAGCATCTAAAAGGCTCTCCATGCTCCACCAGCTCCTTCTCCTGCCCTTGGACCTTGGATGGGGTCACCTTCACACCCCATGGAGTGGCTGCAACCGCTACAAACACCAGAATCAGCATCACACAGCCACGACGCAGCAGCCAACTCCCCATAACTCGGTGGCAGATGGCACTGGGGAGCGGGAGCAAGATGCTGGAGGTGCCCCACAGCCACCACATCCTGCTCCGGGGTAAATCAGGAGCTGCTGTATTCAACCCCTTGCTCCGCGGAGGGTTATTTAATGCAGAGGGCTCCCCAAAGCTGAGGCCACCCGGCCTTTCGTTTTTTCACCTGGTTGCTGGAGTCACCATTGGTGCCAGCAGCTCAGTGCCCAAGGGCCGAGTGGCACTGGGCGGTACTGGGAGCTGCGGGCATCCTTGCAAGATGGTCTGTTGAGAAGAAGGGGTTGGCGTGGAGCCCCTTTTTATGGGGTGACAGGGATGGGGACATGGACAGGATGCTGTCCCCTGCTTGCCACGTGGCCAGCAGCTCCCTGCATCCCTGCTACAACCTCACAGCCGCTTTTCATCCCACAAAACCACCCCTTGGATGGGGTTTTTCCCCTCGTGGGGCAGCCAGAGCATTTCCAAGCGGGGCTCTTGCTGCAAGAAGAGCAACACGAGGGGATTTTTTTCCCCCATCACGGTGCCGGGGTTTGCTAGGAGGAAAGCAAAGGTGCCGGCGGAGCCGCAGGCGGGCGAGCAGATGCCGCCTGGGGCAGTCTGGGCGCTTTCCAGCGCGCTGCAGGCGAAGCAGCGTTTTTGCAACGCTCGCTCCCTGACCTGACCTGTATTTCTGTGCAAACGGCAATCTCTGCCAGAGCGGGACGGGGGCGAAGCTCTGCGGGGTTTGGGAATAAGAAAAAGGCCGGGCAGGGCTGAGCACCCTCGGGGGGGGGGGGTGGGGGCACTGCCGCCTGCCCCATGCACCAATGGAGCCCCAAGCAGCCAGGAGCTGCAAGGCAGCGGCTTTGCAGGGGTCCTGGGCATGGGGCAATGCCCCCTCCTGCCCCCCCTAGGTGCCGGATCCTGCGCCCCAGGTCGGGGGCAGGTTGTGGTCGGGGGGGGGGTCCAGTACACTGACACCCTATAAACTCCCATGGGTGGGCAGCAAGGACGAGGGGTGCAAAGTAAGTGTGCCAGCGGGGGGGACCGCAGGGGGAACATCCTGCGGCAGCGCAGCCCGTGGCACCCGCTCTGCCCCCAAAACGTGCGGTACAGGGTGGGCAGCACCCAGAGCGGGGAACCCGGCCAAGCCACCTCCCCACACACCGCACCAGCACCCACGTCCTCGGGCACCCAGCGCTGCGCTGCCCTCCGGGGCTCCCCGTGCCGCAGGCTTGGGGCTGCGGCAGCCCCGCTGCAGCGCTCTGCAGCACGGCGAGGCACCGGCTGCGATTGCGATGCTGCTCACATCCCGCTGCATGCGCTGCTGCGATCCCCGGGGACGGAGCAGCGTGGCAGGGGCACAGCGAGGGGTGCGGGGTACACCTGCAGCGTGGCGTGTGCTCCGCTCTGTGTGTGTGTGTGTGTGTGCGCGCACACGTGTGCAAGTGCTTGTGCATGGGGAAGGATGCAAATGCTGGGGTGCACGTGCATCTGTGCAGATGTGTGAGTGCGTAGGTATGGGGTGTGCAAATGCTTGTGCATGGGGGGGGTGCGTGCATGTCTGTGCACATGTATGTGCAAGTATGTCTGTGCATGTGTGCAAACACGTGTGCACGGGATATGCAAGCATGTATGAGGGTGTGCACACTTACACAAGTGCTTGTGCAGTGTGCAAGCATGTGTGCACAGAGTATGTGTGCACGTGTGGGTGGAAGGGCTTGTGCACAGGCAGTGTGTGTGTGTGTGCACGCGAGTGCTGGCAAGTGTGTGCACATGGCCATACACGTGTATGTGCACATCTGCTCACAGATGTGTCAGGGCGCAGCGCCCGTGTGGCTCTGCAAGCACTGGCGCACACGCGTGTGCGTGCACCCACATGGCTGCGTGCATGCCAGTGTGTGCGGTCGGTGCAAGGGCTTGCACGGCAGTATGTTTGCGCACACGTCCTCTGCGTGCCAGCGTGCATGTGTGTGCACAGCCGGTCCCTGGGCCGTGTGTCCACACGTGTGCATGGATGTCTGCGCCGCCGGACGGGGACGGTGCATGGGGCACCCGCGCATCTGTGTGCCCGCACGTGCGCGTTTGCCATGCAAACCCCCTGCAGGCCGGGGGGGGCACCGAGACAGCGTGTCCCTGCTCTCAGTGCCGCCGCCAGCAGCTGCTGATTGATTTCTTGAAATAATTTACAGCGCAATAAGGAAAAACCCTCCCAGCGGGCGTGGGAGCCCCGGGCGGCAGAGGGGGACACGGGGGGACGAGCCGTGGAGGGGACAAGTGGCAGCGCAGGTGCTTGGCTGGGGGAAACATCGCTTTGGGGTTATTTGGGGGGCTTTGGGGTGCTGCCCAGGGTTGGGGGTTGGNCGTGCTGGTGGAGCTGAGGACTGGAGGGGGAAACTGAGGCACGGGAAGGGCTGAGGGGGGCACAGGCTTATGGGGACCCTATTGCTGCCCCCCTGCCTGGGGCCCTGGAGCCCCATGGGATGCTGCAGCCCCTGCCATGGGGATGGGGGGGTGGGGGGGCTGGTCCTGCCACCCACATGAGGGGCCGGGGCTGGGCAGTGTGGGGCCGGGTGTGGGGTGCCGTGGGGCAGGACCCTGGGGGGCAGCCTGGGCAGGCTGAGGGCAGCCAGGGTGCAGCGCGTGTGGCAGGAGGGCAGGCAGTGGGGCAGAGTGTCCTTGGGCACATCCCCTCACCTGCCGGTCCCCCGTCCCCACTCTGCCACCACCTCACCGGGTGTCCTTGGTCACATCCCCTGTCCCCCACCACGCACAGTGCAGATACAAGGGGGGAAGCCCAACCCCTTGGCTGCGGGTGGGAAGCCGTTCCCAGCCCCACAAAGCAGATTCCCGGGCAGAAGGACACGTCCCAGCACCCTGTCCCCATCCCAGCACCCCGACCCTGCCAGACACCAGGCCAGGTCACCCCAGTGTGGCCAGGAGGGTGGTGGGGTGGCCGAGTGGTGCGGGGCCCTCGGCCGGCGGTACTGCAATGCAGTCCTCTGCAGGCTTTGCTTGCTTTTTTTTTTTCTCCTTCTGCAATTTTTCTTTTTTTTTTTTTTTTTTTTCTCTTTTTGCAAGTTTTGTTTTTTTTTTTTGGGGCCGGGGCTGCTCGCGGGGGGGGCCCGGCGGG